>CACRXP010000186.1:89221-144725 GCA_902702965.1 Spirometra erinaceieuropaei | reverse complement strand
TGCGCAACTGCAGGTAAGACACCGATTCTGCGAGTGTTGAACCAGTTGTTGTTTTGTAATAGTTCAACAAAAAGAGTGAAAACTTCGTGGTTTAGTCTGCTTGCGTCTGTTTTGCTACACCCCCCCCCCGCGTTTCTTTGTCTGAACTACGCCCTCTGCGAGGACCTTTGAAGCTGCATGGCACAGATCAGTGGCCAAATGCTCAATTCCTTTTTTTCTCCATACATTCTTTTAAATTCTGCGCCAGTGAAAGCTAGACCACTGTCTGAAACGACCATTTCAGATATTCCAGAGGTGGAGAAAACGAATCGTAACTTGCTGATTACAATCATTGATGAACACGAATTGTCGGCAGTAATCGCCTCAATGCATCTAGTGGAACGGTCCCAAATAATCTATGCATACCCTCTTAACCGGTTAGTCGGACCAGGCCCATGGCTTATGGGACAACTTTAGTAAAATTATCTGTGCTATTTGACATACAAAGAAGGCTTTTGTCATTACTTTGATAACTGCGTCAATTCCGGGTCACCAAAGAAAGCTACGGATGAGGTTTTTTATTATGACTATGCCAAGTGGGCATTATGTAAGTAATGATGGAGGATGGTTTGTCGACCTTAGGGTTATACTATGGCTGAAAAGGAGGGGAGGCAGAGAACAGCCGGCCAAATTACAAGGATCTTTTAATTGAGGTAAAAGGGGGTCTCGCAACATCCACTGTCTGATTAGTTGGCAGGTTACGAGTGCGTTGACAAAGTTCTGAAAAGTATTTACTACCTCAAAAGCGGGTGCTCTGCTAACGACATCGTCTAAAATGGGGAAGCTACTCAAGACGTCCGCCACTATGCTTGCACAGCCCGTAACCGAGAAGAGAAATGTAGAGGGGAACAACCTTTTATTAAACCAACCGGATCGCCACTGTCAGAGCCAAGCGGGAAGCTCGCAAGCCTCAGGCGTGTCTGATCCGAAACGCCAACATCCAACCTCTCCCCCACATGCCCGCACTGTCAACGAACATTCCACGTGCGGATCGGCCTCGTCGGAGATCTCTGGACCCAATGCACTGACAGCCTTGTAGCTCAATATGCTGCCTCCTCGATCGACCCTGCTCCGACACGCACGGCATCCACAACGACGACCGTCCTCACCACCGATGCTCAGAATCTCTGTACCCCCATCGATCCCAGGCATCTCCATCACTCCTGCCACAATCTGCGCGTCGACGACGAAGGCTACCACCTCTCACTCCTACCTCCAGTGGGAACACTTCAGACATCCCGTCACGCATTACCCCAACTATCATCAGCCCATCTCTAGCGATGTGGACTCGGTTCCAGCGTTTTCTCATTGCGGTCGCACATTTACCTTACGCATCGGCCTGGTCTGTCACTTGCGAATCTATTGCATTGCGACCGGCACACTAGTGCCAGGAGTCCTTACATACAGTGGCCGCATGCTCCTTCGCTGTATGACACTGTCCACGCACATTCATACACCGCATGAGTCTATTTGGTCACACGCGTATTCACAGTAGCGGAGTTCACCGCAGTACTGGCACAACTAACACACCTTTCACATCCAATAACTCTCCCATCCCCAATCCAATCAGCTCCCCATCGACCGGCGCGCCCACCACAAGCAGCAACACCACCGAAATCGACTTACAACTTCCGACCTGTTCTGCTAACAATGTCGTCGCAATTGCGCCTCGCGCATAGACCTAGTCGGTCACTTGCCAATCCATCGCATAGAGACTGACGAACCGGTGCTCGGGGCACCAATACACACCAGACGCCAAAACCTCAACTGCCGCATTGCCTTTGCATTGTTAACCATCGCATGGCCACATGCGTCTTCATGAAAACCCACGATAAATTGCCGCAAACGTGACTACATCGCCACATATTCCCCCATCAACACACGTACCACGTATGAACACTACTAACATCCCACATCACCAGCACCCTCCAGAGAGTGGGAAGAATGCGCCTTAGTTCCCTTCTCCATGTGGCTGCTCTGCTGCATAGGAGATCCAAGTGGGCTATTCCCTTGTGGGCGGAACTCCGGTGTGCGGCAGATCGTGTGTGTGGCACGCTCAGACGAGCCGTTCTCAGTTCTGCCAGGCACCTCTCCCATTCTCAGCAGCAGTTGGCTGACCGGCTTGGACAGTCGACTTGTGCATGGGATAGGGCAGAGTGAGTGGGGTAGACTCTTAGCGCGTAATTCCTCTCTATAAACAATTTGATGCGCTTGAGACCATATCACGGTGCGCACGAAGCGGAGACTTGAAAGGTTGTCAACAGACGTTTCAACGACGTCTATGAAAAGGCCTTCTGATAAATGAAGACGCGAACAAAACACTAGAAGTAATGTTTATTCGATTCGGAATAGTCATTTATCAAATAAAATAGAAATGCCAAATACGCGAAAGTTTGTGTCAAATGGTGAAACACTATTTTTTTGTTTAGAAGTTCGTAAAGAATTTGCATTTAAATAGACAAGCAAATAAAAGTGGATATCTACAATAACGATTTAAAACGTAATCCTTCATTAACTATCTCATGTGAAGCGTGACGGATAGGTAAGTGTGTCGTGCGCCGAGTGCCCTTAGAACGCATTCGACCGAGTCGACCCAACCCCTGCGTCAGTCGTCTAGGCACCAGTCCAACGTCCGAGCCGGTCGGTCATCTGACGCGGGGATTGGGTGTAGGTAACTGGTGCGCAGTGAGCTTACGTCTGTGCGTTCGTCATGGATGAACAGCTCGAATAACGTGCGTTCTGCCGTACTCTAGCTCCCGTTTTGGTTCAACCCATCTTCAGCATGACCGACCGGCGACGGCTAATAGGCCAGAAATTACCACCTCAGTCTCCCTTCTCTGCATATATACATATACATAAATAGGATGTAGAGGGACGCTCACCGATCGTTTCTACGGAACTAACAGGTCGCACGATCCACTTCGGGGTTGGGCATGAATGGCTGACGACGGCCAATAAGACAGAAATTGTCATTCCAGTCCCCTTTGTCTTTGTCGGTAATACCATTCTGCCTATACACATATATATATATATATATATTCCAGTCTCCCTTGTCTTTGTCGGTAATACCATTCTGCCTATATATCATGCGCCGCCGTGCGGCTGCTGGTTGGGCTCGAGAGAGAGTCCATAAGGCACAACGGAACGAGTGAGTTCCGTATGAACGATCTGTGAGCGCCCCCTAACATTATATATATATATATATATATATATATATATATATATATATGGGAAAACGGGCATCCGAAGAAATTTAGTCAGAAATGCATAAGATTCTCTGGGAATAAAACAAACTTTCTAGTGTACATGTTCGAGAATGGCTTATGAGTCAAGCACAACAACAACTAACCCTTTAACGGTGTCTATAAAGTAATACCGCGGTTGGCCGAATAAAGCAATATGCGCAAACATTCGAAGTCCAGATAACTAATCACGTTCATCAACTCGCAAACAAGACAGTCTCATCTGTCCTTGTCGGGGAGGAGGCGAGACGACTTGTCCCAAGTTGCAATGCACACATTGGAAACTGGCTTGAGACAAAACGTACATGGTTCACGTCTGCTCATCTAAAAAAGGCCTCGAATTTTTGGAGGCCGTGTATTCCGATGAATCATGCATTAAACGGCACATTGAACTAGACGCCGCTTACAATAATCTCAGGGCAAGATGGAAGAGGCCTCAGCCAATCAACGCGAGATGTCAACCGAGGCCATGAATCATTGGCAGTCTCCGGGACATGGCCTTTTAGCGTCAGACCTGAAATTTCAATGAACATTCGAGTCGAAGACAATCGAATACTGTAGAATAACCACGTAATGCCCATTCCACAAAGAAGTAGTACTACGAGTAGTATGAAATGTATATTACAAACGTATTATACCATACGCTCGACATAGGTACTAACTAAAAGCCCAGACACGGGTTTCGTCGATATTCTGCCGCTGCGTGACACAGCTGTGTATAATGCATTTCTAATCTCCCGAAAAACTCGAAGAGTAAGAGGGGGAGAGCTCATGAACCAAACTCCATCCGTGCTGGCGTTTTTGAAATTCTGCTTTTCCATTGTCAGAGTGTTGCGGTTGGTGTTCCCGCTGTGCCTCATGTTGTACTCGTGCTCAGCACGCGGACTTTGATCTGCTCGTCTGCTGTTTACAAACTTTGACCTCTCCGAGGTTGACGGTTCGAGGCCTCTCATGACTTATGCCCCCTTTGGGGCCGGCGTGGTTGTTGCCAAGTCAGCGTATCTGTTGGCCGCCTCAATGTCAGTCGGTTGCTTGAACAGCCGTTGCTGTTTGCATGAATTACTTTCAGTCTCGCGGGGGCGCCGGTGAGGTTGTGTTCGACCTTGGTCACGTGACTTACGGCCACTCCCTCTCCTCTTTTCCGTGAGCGTGGTCTCTCGGCTGCGCGTGCCCCCTACCCAATTGGCTTTGTTCAAGCTCCTCAGAGCACCGTGCGTAGCGCCCCGTAGGCCGAAAGTTTCCGAATCACCAGTTCGAATACCCTTTTTATCCATGAACTCGCCCTCCCTTCTTCTTTGTCTTCTTAACGTGATGATGGATGCGATAAGATATCCGGACCTCGAGTGTTTACGCACATGCCTTATTCTATGGGCGCCCAGCCTTCTTTTCAGCATGCAGTTGGGAGAACATTGCGTAGCGAGTGTCATCCACCTATGCTCAGCTGGAATTCCTGCCCCCGTTGCCTTGCTGAGATCATCCTTCCAAAATGTCTAAGAGGCAGACCACCTGTGAACACTGACCTGTTTCAACGGTCGAAAACAGATTTCAGGAAAAGAATGATCAAGGGAGTGATGTCAGACTTCCACCTTGGTATCCACGAACAGCATTTGTCAATTTGTCAGCCGATCTTTACGGCGCATGAGCTGAGAGCCCTCAAAGCGCGATCCTCGAAAATTCACATTTTCAACGCAAGCTGCTTGATGACCAACTGTTTGAGAAATTTAGGAAAATAAGGACGCCACAGAAAGCCTCCTCTGGGAGGCCCAGGTTCCCAACTTGTCCACCCGTGGTTTTCCTCAGCAAAAGACTAGCGGTTCTATCCCATTATGTAAAGTTCAGCGCAAGAGATGCTTGATTAACGTTGAAGAAGTGGGGCAGGTGGAGAGTGTAAAACACCAGGCGGCAGCAAGTGCTGACTCCCCCCTCCCCCCTTTCCCCAGCAGTCTAATGAAGATCTCAAAAGCAGCAGATCGAGAACATCGGAGGATACGAAAAATGAGGGATACCGTCACCCTGCCCGCCGACAAGGGGCGCCCCACGATTGTCATGAATAAGTCCGAAAGCTGGGCAAAACTGGGAAAACTCTTGATGCAACAGGAGTCTTATGCACCACCGACTGCCAACGAGCTGAAAAAGCTCGTTACCAAGACGATAGGCAGGCTGAAGAAAACACTAGTTCTCCCGCGATGGCTCGCTTTTATGGCCTGCCAAATGTGCACTAGCCAGGAGTCCTCCTACGCCCCGTTACCTCCTTACGCGGCACTCCAAAATTCGGGCTGTCAAATTGGCTGCACTAGCAACTTACCAAGGATTCGCAGTGAATAGCGAAGTCGGCTGAAGAATTTTTGACGCGCATTCAACAGTTCAACGAAGAGGCAGACGAGGTGATGTATCATTCGACGTGGTCTCTTTACTCACCTCTATCCCACACGCGCCGGCTATCAAGTCTATCGATGGCTGTCTCCGAAAAAAATATGCCAACGCTCACCAACAGCTCGAACGAGTGCATATCACCGAGCTCTTAGAACTGTGCCTTAAGGCCTTCTTCATATTCAGCGGTCAAAGTCTACTAGCAAAATAAAGGCAGGCCAATAGGCTCGCTTCAGTCTGGGCCAATTGCTGAAGCGGTTTCGCATATGGCCGAGCACCTGGTCTGAAGCTTTTACCCCCCAAATTGTGGGCCAGAAAAGTCGATGACACATTTATCCTAACCACAAGGAGCGACATGCAGGTTTTTAAGGCATTGTTGAATTCGCTTTCTCCGGACATCCAGTTTACTACGGAGGAAGAAACCAACACTTAGTTGCTCTTCATTGACGTAAGAGTTATGAAGAGGACAGACGGGAAGATAAAGACACCAGCTTGTTGTAAAGCAACTAAAAATAGGCGTATCCCCCCCACAGGAGCGACCATCTTGCTGGTCACAGGCGCAGTTGTGCCAGAACCCTCTTCCAACCCATTCAAACACACTGCAGCGACGACAGTGAGAAGGAGGAGATGAAGTACTTACCGCCCTCTTGGACATACGCCCTTTTACACACTCTCTTTGGGACAAGGAAATTTATTGAATTTTTTTCGACACCGTTTCCTCAGGTTGCGTCAAGCGCGCGTTTAAAAAAAGACTTACCATTCTGAGCGTACTGAAATAATCGATATTTGTGCCTTTACGTCCCATCGTCTCCTCACGTAGCATATCAACCTTGGAAAGTTAACGTGGCTGTACCAGGGACTTTTCTTTCATACCAAGGATTCGCAGTGAATAGAAAAGTCGGCCGAAAAGTTCTTGGCGCACATCCAACATTTAGAAGTAGCGACAGACGAGGTGATGGTGTCATTTAACATGATCTCATTATTGAAATCCGTCACACCCGGCGTGGATACTGCGCTATTGGCAGCCTTCTCTAGAGAAATAGGAGGAAACTGACAAAAAACTCATGGGAATGCATATCCCCGAGCTTAAGGCATTCTTCACATTCAACGGTCAGGTCTGCGAGCAAGAGCAGGGGACGTTGATGGGGTCACTCTGTCTGGACTAACTGCCGAAGCGGTTTTACACTGGTAAGAGCGGTTGGTATTCATCCCGTAACCCCTGTTTGTCCTAATCAAAAGGAGTGACGTTCAGGTCTCCGTTGAATTGTTGAATTCAGTCTTTCCCGACATCCAGTTCATCATGGAGGAAGAAGCCAACAGTCAGTTGCCCTTCGTTGACGTACAAGTTACGAAGACGGCACACAAGAAGATAAGGACAACGGTCTACCACAAGGCCATTAACACTAGACGCATCCTCCGCTTTGTGTCAGAACTCTCTTAAATAAATAAATAAATAAATTTTTATTTAATGCCAGTTTACAGGCATTGTCAAGGGAAGCGTTTAAACATAAATCTGACCGGCAGTGAAAAAAACTCCTGAGCTAAAGGGATAAAAATATAGTTGATGGTGGTTTTTATGGTTTGGAGGGTTCAGGAGAAAAAACTGCCGGCGGTGGTAGAATATCGACCGTCAAGAAGGGGGGAGGTTGCACGGTATCGGAGATTTTCGGACGCCAAATTCCTTTCATGGAGTTGGGGATAGCCAAAGTAGAGGCGTTGAGGAACAGCTGGTGAGACCGGCCATAGTGTTCAGAGACCACAAACGCCATCGCTACGGTACAGTCGATCAGAGTTTTCAGCATCCAAAATTTGTGGGAGCTTTTCTGGATGCAAAAATCGAGTAATAGTTCTCTTAAATAAAGGATAATTTTGCAGAGTTTTCACACTCATGGGTAGTTTATTCCAAATAGCAATTGCATCTACAGAAAAGAACCGACGATATTTAACAGTACGTGCCAGAGGCAGAAATAAAAAGACCTCACGGTGACTGTTACGTCGTGGGTGGATATGATGTCTTAAAGAGGTGAGTGGGTTAAATGTGTGATTATATAAGAGTTTAAATAGCAAAATAGTCCCTTTTGTAATGTAAGGAACCATAAAGGATCGAGGCCTGTAAGCCGGCAACGTTCTTGGTAAGACAAATGTCGGTGTTCCGGGGTTAAAATTCTCTTGGTAAAAAAAGTGTTGAACGGATTCTATTTTCTTCCGCTCAGTAGCACGCATAAGGCTAAATGAAAACGAACAGTATTCCAGGCCAGGTCTAACGTACATGTTGAAAAGGCGCATTCTAATGTCCTTAGTTTTAAAGTTTCGGAGGATAAACCCGGTCGTTCTGCGTGCTTTGGAGACTATCAAGGCACAGTGCTCCGAGAGATTGAGACTCTTGGATTATGATATGCCCAGATCTTTATAACCCAACGTGTTCAAACACACTGGCGGCGACAGTGGGAGGAAGGAGGAGATTATGTACTTGCATGTCCTATGTAAAGCCAACGGTTACCCAAAGTCATTCACACGCAAATGCCTCAGGAAGCCTCACTTTGGCCGCCAGCAGTAACGGAACAATCGGCAATGGTCTACAGCAGACTACGCCAAAATTGTGATGCGAGGTATGTTGGTGAGACGGGCCAATGCCTTGGCACAAGATTTCACGAGCACCAACTCGCAGTCAACTGCAAGGACAGGCTGTCTTTGGTTTATGGCGTATACAAGAGCTGAACCACTGTTCCGCCTTTGAGAAAGCAAGGGTGATCGGCCGAGCAAATGAGAAAGTAGACAGATTGGTGCTCGAAAGTTGGTCCTCGACTGGCACAAGCAACCGAGCTGTGGACCTACATCCCGCCTACCAGGCGTCACGTACATGGTTCGGTTAAGTTTGAACAGGGCCAATAGGACAGGTGAAAACGCGGAGGCAAGAGCCTACGCTCACGGAAAAGAGGAGAAGGGACGGCCAGAGGTCACGTGATCAAAGTCGAACACTGCCTCACCGACGCGCCAGGGGATTTGAAAGGAAATCGCGCGAACTCCAACGGCTGAGCCGTCAACCGACTGACGTGGGGACGGCCAACAGGTACACTGACTTGGCTACAATTACGCCTGCCCAAAGGGAAAAAGGTCATGCGGGCCCACGAGCGATCAAGCTCAGAGAGGTCAAAGCCGGTCAGTGTCAAATGGGTAGATCAAAGTTCGTTCATAAGGCGTGGCTATAATACGAGGCGGGCGACGATGTGTAATACAACACCAGAAGCAACAGCAGTCAGACAACACTGATGATGGGAACGAGGAAGTTTCCAAAATACCGATACAATTCCAACTTGTTTCATGAATTCGCCATCGTTTCTTCTTAATCTTCCTCCGGGGAGGGTAAACGCGATTAGATATCTGGAAATCGATCTTTTTTGTCTACGTATATAATATATGTGCTAACGCATGCTATGTTAACCGAAATTTCGAAATGCGTTTTTGACTACTTAAGTGGTATTTTAATACCAATCGCCGTACAGCATGATCTCATAATAATTCAGTTACTTCAGGATGCCGGCTTTTGAGCGAACTTCTTTTCGGCTACTTGCAAAAATCACACTCGGTGAAAAAAGACTACTTATGCGACATGTAAATTTTATCATTGATTTCCGATGTCCTTATAAATTCAATCCTATTTCATGGAAAACACGCATAAAAATATTCATTCTTCTATTGATGTGGCAGAGAATCACGTCTTCTTAAAATTTTATACTTTAAGAAATAATATAATTCGCTTTTAGAAAAGTTTCTGATTAGGAGACTTTTTAAGACCGTGAGATGCCCGTTCATAAAACATCGTGTCCCTGCATTTACTAATGTTGCTTGTAAAATTTACTATATAACTTAAATCCACAGACAGATTTTATAAACCCCTATACGGTCTCCTCACCATACCGTAGAGAAATATAGGATTTTCTGTACACGGAAAATATCGAGCTTGTAGTGTAACGGCATGTCGGGTTCAAAATTATTCGGAAATTAAAAAAATTTTAAAATCGAATTATATCATTTTTTCAAGTATAAATTTGAGGAAAACTTGATTTTCTGCCAAACGAGTGGAAGAATGAGTATTTTAATGCATGTTTTCCATGAAATATACCTGAATTTATGAAGGCATCGAAAATCAGTGGGAACATTTCCTACAGCCAAAGTAGTCCCTTATTACCGAGTGATATCCAGGTAACTTCCTATACTATTTACATCCCGAGATCAAAACCTCATGTTCACGCACATTGTGCTGTAAACGATGATTATTATAGACCGGAAAAGACGAAATAATTCCTTTCTGGGAACGGGAAATTTGATTTTGCTCACATCAAAATCAGGTGAGGGCGGGTATGGAAAAATGCCCTATTTTCAAGAAAAAAAAGGGGACAAATTTAGTTTATAAAATCTTGTTTTGTAAATTTGTGGCACTTCCTACCAAAAAAACTCAGTAATAAACTTGTTTGATAGTAGCTTGCTTTACCACAGCGAGAATTACTAGGCGTAAGCATATTTCGAGTGCCTGCGACAGGCTGCCACTCTTATGTGTCACCCCGTGCGATAAAGATGTCCATACAATGTCTATCAGCAGTCGACCACGAAAGGATGCGGAAATTAGCAGCGGAAGGGTTGGCGTATGAGTCGTTAGCAAGTATTTTCACTATCAGTAAGGTTACTCTGTGGCGAATAACTAATGAAAAAACCGAACCAGAAATAAGAAGGGTTGACCAAAACGGTCCTCAAGTAAGCAATATGACGATTTTATTCGTCAGACACCAAAAACGCATTATTATATGCCCATTAAGATCACTCACAGGAAACATCTGTCAATATTCTCTATAAATGTAATAAGGGAAAGGATGCAGGAATTTGAACCTCATCAATAAAAGGCTATGATCAAGCCGCTTTTAAGTAGAGAACGTTTTTTATCTGATTACCAGCCGTAATTGTGGAAGAGCATTTAATTCCGCGACAAGGTTTTGTTTTTAGACATACCTACGAAGTCTACCCAGATGGTCATATATGGAAAGACCATACTGCGCCGACGGCAGCCTTCAAGATCTGGCGACGATTAATGGTTTGGGTGGCTATTAAATTCGGAGAGCGGCCAGTCTGGCAGTCGACTACGGCCACCATCAACAACAAGGGGTTTGTCAATGTTGTGAAAGAAGTTTTGGACCACAACGACCTCCACCAACGCCGATTGCATGCCATAATCTTATACGATAATGCTCCTGTCCATCGCTCTAAACAAAAATGAAGCTGATAACGTTTTCGACCATAATCTGACTTTTCAGACAACAACCAGCCTCTCCGCATGTGGCCTCCAGTCAATTTTTATCCCTGCCAACAGTCCGGACCTCAGTCCTATCGAACATATTTTCGGACTTATCAAAAGATATTGGCACAAGACGAAGAAGAAACTCTTTATACACGAAAGGCTTGATGTTGAGTTAGATAATCACATTGAACAATCCACTACAGACAACGTGGCCATATCCGTGTCTGAGGGACATCCTGCTGTGATGCATGCAAATGGACAGTCAACAAAATACTGATCTTTTGTATTTGTTATTATTTTTCATCATATTCCCCTATCTCATGCCTCCGCCATCTTTTACATCCTTATATGTAGCCCTGTTTAACCAATTTGTAATACGGGCCACTTTCTGAAATTCTAGTGAAAATTAATTATTTTTACGTTAGTAAATATTAATTTATATGCCGAGCTATGTCTTCTTTTAAAGAACAGTCGTACATTCGCCAATGGATGATTTTCGAGAAAACAGTTAAGGTGAATTTTGCGTTATAGGGACTTTCTTGTGTTAACTCATGACATTTCATTAGTTAGCACACCAACTGTATGAAGGCATAGGCTTGTAGTTAAGTGTATATTTAGTAGGTGGCGCAACACACGGAAAGTGTGGATAAGAGTTTTGGGAACACTTAACCTCTTTGCTTAAGCCTTTCCGGTGTAATTGATTTCTTACACACGATTGGTTCTCGAGAAATTTTATCAAGAAACGTTTTCACAACTTACAGTGGAAAACAGCGTTGCCTTAGATTCAGGCATAGTCCTTTGCTAATATCTGCCTTTGACCAAAACTATGCATCAAAACATGTTTGACTAGGAGGAAAGAGTAATCTAAAGTGATATTTCAAGGGCATCCTAAAGCTCGTTGCACTCTACGGCGCTAAAGGTCGCGCAGCAGTTTCATTGAAGGAACGCTCTCTTGGTATACTGTGATATCTTCTACAGGAAGCCACCAAAGTTAAAGGCTCAAAGCCAGCCCCGAAGTGAAAGCCAATTATGTCACTAAATCAAACACTCCCTCATCCGCCACGATAACTAGTCCTACCAAATCACTGAATATTGCAAACGGCAGGACCGGGGGAACCTCAAGCGACCTACGAGAAACCATGAGAAAAGCTTGTCATTAATTATAGAAAGGTAACGTTGGCACTCCGGACCAAAGTCTTGGAGGTTTTCAGGTCGAGGGCAGCAGGTTACACAACCCATGAGAAGCGTCATAGCCCTTAACATGAGCAAACCCTGCAACCAACAAGCCGAGAATATCCTGGTTAGGAAAGCATCTTCGTAAAGAACTCAAAGCTTGTTAGAAAAAGAAAGTGATTTATCTCACCTGAGCAACCAGCCGGTAAGTGTGTTTGGCGGAACAGCAAAACAACCGGCGCTAATGTAACGGCAGCTAATCAAGCTGCGCTACTCGACACGAAACCTAAACATCTCAAATCGCTGAACTGCGAAAGTTACGAAATCGGGAGGAATTTAAGCGGACTTGTTAAGAGCTGCATGTAGGGTTCGTCGCCAAATCCCGAGGGTGACGTCACCACTCCGATTAATCTTAAGGTTTGTGTTCGAAAACCCGTTAACGGAAGCGGGTAAGCTAGGGCAGTGTACAACACATTACAACAGGACAATAACTCTGAAAGTCCCCAGGTCGAAGCTAACAGGTCATTTGAAAGGTAGGCTTTAGACTCTCCAGCTCAGGCAAAAATCATTCCGATCTCGATGTGATAGCATCCGCGAGGCACAGCATAGTGGAAATGAACCGTCCTGGCGCAAGCGATGAAATGAAGAACTCGCCCATAATTCTTAAGCGAAATGTCGTTAAAAAGGGTGTTCCAGAGGAAGGGGTGAAGTACTACCTAGATCTTCTTCTTGCAGGACGGGGGACTTGTCACCATATAAATAGCTCTTCATCTAGTTAAAACTGAGCCAAATCAAGACCTGAGATCATTCCCAAGATCCCTTGAAATCATTCTGTAAAATGAAGCCCAGACAGCGTTATTTCTTTAAGGGAGAATGACATTACGGCATCTGCACGCAGAAAGGTTTTTTAAAGCGGATTCTGGACAGAAGAGAAGACCGAAAATAAGAGAACCGAGGATGGGACTGAAAGAAAAGACGGACAGAGAGGAGAAAGGGTTTAAAATCAAAGACGATCAAATAATCCAGATCCAGGGGTCATTCTGGTGGACAAAACCCGTCACAATGAGGCCTGAGACTCTTTGAGGAGACAATCAGTGAAAGTCATCTTCGCAAATGTACAGAACCTGTTAAAAAATTGTACGAAGTTAGAAACGTAGTTAATGAAATGGAGCCAGACATCATGACTTTTGCAGAAACCTGACTTCTTGCAGGTATTGTGGAATCCGGAGTATCCCTCAGGGGATATCAACACTTCCGAAGGGATAGACCAAATCGAGGAGGGGGGAAGTTTTAGCGTATATTGATCACATTCTATTTTTCCCTTAAATCAGTCTACTGTCCGGCCGGTCGGCCATCTTGTGTTGGGGGTAAGCGAAACTGGTCGGCGCGGCGTGGGGCCTGCGCCTAGGTGTGCCGCCACATCCCATATATAGCGCTTGTCATAGAATGCGCGGGCACTATGAAGCCGGGTTAGTGCACGCCGTGTGCGAATATGGCCCCCGTTTTGGTCCATCGCATCTCCAATGCGACTTGTCGTGAGGGCGCATTATGCCAGTTTACTAAGCGTACACACAAACACACTTAGGGGACGTGTATGCACCTATTTGATCACTCGCATATATACGCCAACGATCAGCAAAATGCCGCACATCGCTCATGCAGCACTCATACGGTCCATTTTTCCGGAGTCAACATTCATGCATACGTCAGCACTGTGTCAACATCAAGGACAGTGTTGGTCCATATCGCTTGCGATGGATGAACAATCATATGTCCACCATTATGTCTTTTATGCGACCACGATGAGGACTGACGCGGGAAAACAAATTAGTGTTGAACTAGCCCAGTCAGCAATCGCAAAATGAAGAAATAACAGAGAAGCAGGATTCAAAGAAAAATTTACGTTTTTAGGTACTGTTGATCCAGGTCGGGATTCTTTTGCGTATAAAATTGGAAGAATACGTAATTTTCTACCGAAAGAGTAAAATAATGAAAATCGTTATGCATGCTTTCCATGAAAAATAATTGTATCTTTAAGGGCGTCGAAAATCAATGAGAAAAGTTCATGCTACGTAAGTAGTCATTTTTTTACAGAATACAGCTTTTGCATTCAGCTGAAAAGAAGTGCGTTCGAAAGCCCGAATCCTGTGGTAACTAAATTATTATAGAATTATGCTGCTTAATTATTAGTTCTCCATATCTACTTAATTAATCTTTTTAAAACCAAAAAGCATTTCAGAATTTCGGTCGGCATTTCATGAGTCAGCCCACACTTGGGGTTGGGTATGACTAGCTGATGACGGCTAATAAGCCAGAAATGACCATTCCGGTCTCCCTTGTCTTTGTCTGCACCATCTCATTTACCTCTACTATTAGTCGCTGTGCAACTGCCTGCGAGGGTTCTGGTAGATGAACTCCAGAGAATAATTAGGTGAATAATTTCAGAAATTAATCAGTGCAGGACTTGGATTTAAATCTCCGGGACACGACTTTTTAGGGTCGGAACCGAAATTTCAATGAACATTTGAGTCGAAGACAATCAACTACTGTGGAATAACCACGTAATGCCCATTCTACAAACAAGTAGTACTACGAGTAGTATGAATTTCATATGGTAAATGTATTATACCGTACTCCCGACATAGATACTTGCTAAAAGCCCAGACACGTGTTTCGCCGATATTCTGCCGCTGCGTGACACAGCTGCGAGGGGTTCGGCTCTTCAGTGGGACCCCCAGCGTTCCCTAGCGGTTTCCGGTATATGAACTCCAGAGAATAATCAGGTAAATAATTTCAGAAATTAATCAGTGCAGGACTTGGAGTTAAATCTCCGGGACATGACTTTTTAGGGTCAGAACCGAAATTTCAATGAACATTTGAGTCGAAGGCAATCAACTACTCTGGAATAACCACGTAATGCCCATTCTACAAAAAAGTAGTACTACGAGTAGTATGAATTCCATATGGTAAAGGTATTATACCGTACTCCCGACTTAGATACATGCTTAAAGCACTGTTTTGTTTCTGAAATTATTCACCTGATTATTCTCTGGAGTTCATATACCGGAAACCGCTAGGGAACGCTGGGGGTCCCACTGAAGAGCCGAACCCCTCGCAGCTGTGTCACGCAGTGGCAGAATATCGGCGAAACACGTGTCTGGGCTTTTAGCAAATATCTATGTCGGGAGTACGGTATAATACATTTACCATATGGAATTCATACTACTCTTAGTACTACTTGTTTGTAGAATGGGCATTACGTGGTTATTCCACAGTAGTTGATTGTCTTCGGCTCAAATGTTCATTGGAACTTCGGTTCTGACCCTAAAAAGTCATGTCCCGGAGATTTAACTCCAAGTCCTGCACTGATTAATTTCTGAAATTATTCACCTGATATATATATATATATATATATATATATATATATATATATATATTA
Organism: Spirometra erinaceieuropaei; assembly: GCA_902702965.1. Taxonomy (NCBI): domain Eukaryota; kingdom Metazoa; phylum Platyhelminthes; class Cestoda; order Diphyllobothriidea; family Diphyllobothriidae; genus Spirometra; species Spirometra erinaceieuropaei. The sequence goes on along the minus strand of CACRXP010000186.1, from coordinate 129,172 downwards.
GGATAGTGGGCGCTCACCGATCAGGTTGCGGAACATGCTCGTTCCGTTGTGCCTTGGGGCTCATACTTAAACCCTCTCAGGCAGTCGCACAGCGACTAGTGGTATAGGTAGATAAGGTGATACCGACAAAGACAAGGGAGACCGGAATGGCCATTTCTGGCTTATTAGCCGTCATCAGCCAGTCATACCCAACCCCAAGCGTGGATCACTTGAGATTCGAACCCGGGATCTTTGGTCATGGAGTTGAACGCTCTACCATTGAGCTACGGGCCCGTTGTCTTGTCGGTTGTGATCGCCGGATGAGAGGGTGGTGGATCAGCTTTAGTGGTCATCAGCCGCATGCACACATGATCTGTGGCGGGCGGGGGGAGGGAGGGAGGGTGACGGAATGTACTCAGTCCACATCGGAGGCCGGTGTTGAGACGTTGGTGGTCGTCGTTCGTACCTTCATTGACCGTAGCTGTCGTCCAAGCCTGGCAATCTTTTTTACGCCGCAACGACTGTCCGTTTTCTCGTCCGCCGGACTAGTAGATTGTCCGGCTGTGGTGAGGACTGCGCCTTCGTCGGAACCCGGTTGAGGGGTGGCTGAGTGTGTATCCGTCATGGACTCGCTCATGTCTGGATTCATGTCTAGCCTGGGTGCACGTCTGCTCATTTGTTTACTGAGCTGCGCTTGAAGGGCTTGATAGGCGGCGGGAAGAGTCACACAACGGTTGATGGAGGTTGTCCCCGTGTGCCAAGCCTCGATTGTTTCCCTGGCTATGCGATCGTTTCCCCGGCCCAGAATTTCGGCATGCTGAAAGGCGAACGTGTGTCCGGAATCGGCGCAGTGTTCGGCCACCAGAGATAAAGGGTCCATTCGCCTTACTGCCCTCATGTGTTCGCCAACACGGGTCTGTAGCCGTTTGCCCGTCTCCCCAATGTAGTTGACTTCGCAGGAGTTACACTGGATCCGGTAGATGACGTTCGTGGTTTCACCTAGTGGCAGAGGGGCCTTAGGTCTCATGACCAGATGTCGAATTGTTGACTCCGGTTGGTGGGCGATGCCGATCCCCAGCGGTCTTAGGAGACGCGAGACGGTCTCAGAAACGCCGTCGATGTATGGAAGCGCCCGCCATATTTTTGGTCGTTCTGTCACCAAACATCTGCTCGGTCCGGCCTGTCTGCCGCGTTCGATGAAGTTGCGAGGATACCCGTTGGCCATGAAGAGGCGCTGGAGGTATCGTAGTTCTGACCTTCTGTCGTCCGGCTCGCTGCAGTGTGTTTCTGCCCTTCTGTAGAGTGTTCGCATACAATTGCGTTTGTGGCCTAACGGGTGTTTACTGTGGAAGCTCAGGGTTTGGCGCGTATTAGTGGCCTTCCTATATACCGTCGTTTTAAGGTGCCCATTTGGTTTTCGATGGATGTGAACGTCCAGGAACAGGAGTTGATTGTTGGCTTCCGCCTCCATTGTGAACTGGATGTCAGAGAAAACAGAGTTCAGGACATCATGGAATTCCTTAACCATTTGCCGCTTAATGATAACGAAGGTATCATCGACATATCGAGCCCAAAATTTCGACTTATAGTTTGAGAAAACGAGGGTCTCTACTTTTTGGAGAACTGCCTCTGCGATGAAGCCCGAGAGAGGCGATCCCATTGGCGTCCCTTTGACCTACTCGTAGGTCGTGCCTTCAAAGGTAAAGTACGTCTTCAGGCAGAATCTCAGCAATTGGACAAGATATATATCTATCCGATCGAAGCGAAAATGCGCGTTCCCGGAAATAACTGAGAAGGTACGGCGATCACAGGAACCATAGTTTTATTGGCCTAACAAAACCATGGTTCCCAAGAAGTACGGTTAGAAGGAAATAAGGCCTTCGGGGATGGCAAGAATGTTTACTTCGCAAATTTTGGACGCTGGTTCCCCAGGTCGTCCTCCGACGTGAAGTCAGTGGGGAAGAGAGTAAGAATTTAAACAAGCTTAAAAATCGATATTGCTCTGTCGCTCCTGCCAGTTAGCCTTTACTGTGCGTCGGCATCAGGTTCTAATTGGCTATTATCACTTCCGCTTTTATTTGAGATTGTTATACACGGCACCTAATTCGATGTGCCGACTGATGCATGAGTTGTCAGAACGTATGACCTGTAAAAATTCTTGGCCCTTCTTAGATGAACAGACACCCATAATGTGAGTCTTGTTTCAGGGAAATTTATGTCCGCTTTCCAGCGGATGCATGGCAAGTCGGGACAAGTGGTCTCGTGACTTTTCTGCTAATCAATGCTCGTGCATGCGTGCAACGACAGATTTTCCACTTTGACCTCAGTTAAATGCACTGCAGGTATCTTATAGTCGACCTCTTTCTTATCTAAAAAACGAATGCCATCCTTAGGATGTACAAGCTGGTTGCGAAGTGCAGTCGTGGGTTTGTACCTCATGTGCATTTGGTGTTTCGCAAGCTTTACGGGATGTGGGAAAGAGATTCGACATGGTGTATGTATGAGTTACTATGAAACGGGGGTCAGAGTCGTCATTCGACCTTTCGTACACTCCGCGGTCGTGACTTCACCCAGGAGAGGTGTGTTATGCGAACATCGATATGGTTTCAAGGGATCGGACACGGGAATATAGATCACGTACTTCAGATAAGTTCACGTTAGATTCCGAGAGGACGCCTATTTCCCTGTCCTAAATTCAAACTTAACCCTTACATTGATCTTAATCCTCATTACGTTAAATTTAAACTTATCCTCTCGACATTTGAGACAGGCCAATATTGCCAATAGAAACGAAGAGACGAGTCCCAGGAAGCAGTCTTGAAGAAGGTGACACGATCGCTGGGACAAGAGCTTTATTAGTCTGACGTTTCGGATTCCTGCTCGAATCCATTATTAGAGACAAAAGCAGATACGGGTTTCGGATACGTTTCGGAGGCTGTCGGCCGTCTTTTCGCACCACTTGGGGTTGGAGTAACACACACTCCGGATGCGTTAGCGAATGAAACCAAAAGACCCAATGCCTCGGCAAGAAACGTCTGGAGTCGTTTATCGGATATGATGCAGTTGCGGACAAGGCAAATACGCTAAAGAAACCGGAAGACAACTCCAAACGCGAATGACCGAACACGCTGCAGCGGTGCGGAGAAATGACGCTAGCTCTCAAATTGCGGCTCATTCGACGGGTTCCGACCACACATTCAAATTTGACGAGGCCGAAATTTTCACAAGAGATGACAACCGCGTGAGGGGGGATCTGCTTGAATCATTGTTTACTGGCCTCCAGTCTATTAACAAGTGCAATGATCTTCCCATTCCATATTCGGCGCTGAGACTTCACCCAGGCAGAGTAATTAGCCACGCGGGAAGCGCACAGGTGAACACTTTTACCAACGCCAGGGTCGGTGAATCAGATGGTCGAGCAATCATCACACCAACATCCAACGCGCGTGATGAAATTGCAGCAATTAACGACGCGAATGTAGGCCATCAGCCAGTCAGCACACCAAGGGCGTGGCGACTACATCCTATAAATACTGCATCCTTTTATGCATGAACCACCCGTATCTGCTGTTGTCTCTGACGATGGTGTTGAGCCGGAATCCGAAACGTCAGGCTAATAAAGCCCTTGTTCCAGCGATCGTGTATCCTTCGTCAAGATAGGCTCATATTCCCACATCCAACAGTCTCAGGGTTTACGTTGATGGGAAGAGGGACGTTTTCAAAAGCGCGCGAGTTGTGAACATACTGAACGCCCCTGCTTACTTTGGTAGTAAACAGTGCCTACGAAATACTTTCGAAGGTCGGGTTAAAGGTCGCCCCCTGTGGCCACGCCAACACACCCGTCCGCATAGCCTCAAAGACCTCCGTCTAGAACTGATTTTGCAATTTGTCTGTCGCCCCAGCCACCGTCAAACTCTCCTCGTCGTATCACCTCCCCCTCCCCGAGACCGTTTTGCTATCTTCTCGATCACAGGCTACGAGTACTTTTTAACTGGTTACCAGAGTAGGTACACACACACACACATGCACACTACTCACATAAAGGTTGTTTTGAGCGCATACTTCTGGGAATCCACCTTGGTTTAGATTCGTATCACTTGCACCCCAGAGCAGTTGCCATCAGAAAGTCCAGTCCTGATGTTCAATGGTGCATGAAAAAAAAGAAGTTAACTGCCTTTGTCCTCGTCTCGCATTTCAATTGCCTCAAATGGGCTTTATAGTCGTGAGCCACGCCTACTTGATTGCTCTTCTCTCAGGTAAAATGTGCGCTCGGCATGCACCGAGGCAGGATAAGGAATGCTCCTCATAACAGAACTTTTGCATGAGGTGGACTGATTGTGAATGAAACGCAAAACGCATTGACTTAAAAAGTAGGGTAGCGGCGTAACCTCAATGAGGGACGAAGAATGTGTAAGGAGTTTGAATGAGTTTTAAATCTCGACAAGAAGTAAACATACAGCATGACACGACACAAGGCCAAATGGGCGAATTAGGATGCGCAAAGCAGGAAATCAAAGAGGAGGTAAAATGATTGTGAATCGGTGTCTGAGAACGAGGAGGAGGGGGAGGAGTATGAGAAGACGAAGAAGAGGAAGGAAGGGGCGCGTATAGGTTTAAACTGGTAATTGTCTTAGCGAATCTAGATGTTGGACACCATCGAGTGATTTTCTCAAATTTGCTTTCTCTCTTCCCCCCACCCTCGTGCCAGTCGTTTTCCTTTGATTCGACCTCTGGGGTGTTGGAGCAGGACTGGGAAGTTACTTAGGAGGTTACTGTGGGTTGGAATTTTAGAAAGTGGTTAGTTGAAGAGTTTTGGCTAGATCGCAGTTGGTAGCCAGGAATGAGGAAGGGGACGGCGACCTAACGGCAACACTAACCCTAACCGAAATCGTAAACGTAACCGTAGCCCTTAGACATAGCCGTAACTGAAAAACCTAACCGTAATACTGAACCCTAATCGTACGTTCAAACCCTAATCGTAGCACAAAAACCTAAGCCTAAAGGCATAACCCTAACCCGAAAATCGGAAACCATTAACCTGTACCCTAATCCTAGCCTCAAACGTAAAACGGAAGCCAAATGGGTCAGATGTGATCAAGGAGCCACACAAAATAGCCCCAGTAAACAAGCCCCCCAGCCACCTGTAATACGGGCCTTGGCTACCAACTGCGATCTAGCCAGAATTTTCGTTTTCCCCAGCCCTGGGTCGTCATTGCGATAGATACGCTCACCCAACTGCTCTCGCCCTCACGTGAATTCATAGGCACAGCTGGTGGCCATACGATTGGATGTGACATCTTAGGTGAGCTCGGTGGGGGAGGGGCGAGGAGAACCCATCTTGTAGCTGGAATATTATAGGGGCGGCATATTACGTGCCTTCAGGGAAAGACTGTAGTTTCTACTGGCCCTTGAAGTAACAGCCTGTTTTACCGCTTTTGCAAAGAGAGAGAGAGAACTGCTGTACTTTTGAATAAATTTTACAAAAGAAACGATTTTTAGCGAGGTCTTTCGTAGGGAAGCGCAACTCACTCATGCCTTCGAAGACATCGCAGACGCGGTTTCGTTTGTGATAAACTTGCCTAAGGCTCTCGCAGTTTAGAAATTGGCCTTCTCGAGTCTAGTAATGCCGACCCTCTGTCTGTGCCTAAGAGTATCCAAACTTGTCCATTTGTTCCCCATATAATACGTCCTAAACGTGCTCTTTTAGGAATATGGCAATGAAAGGGATGAAATACATTGTCTGGAAAGCAAGTTGCCATTGAGTACGTCTTGGGACTTTTGTCCCTTGATACGTTTGGCATGATATCCGCACTCTGAGTACAAAGTGAGCATATTGCAAAATCTCCTACACGTTTACACATCTTTAAGCGCCCGAAACTTGCTACGTAAAGAAAACACTAATGACACTTTTGGCGAGGCTATTTCTTTCAAAAGTAAATTCCTGAAGAGGGATTTCTATTAATCCCTTCTACGCACGCCACCACACTTTTCAGAAAAGGCCTTTGTCGGCTGAAGGATCAACGCCTACAGCATGCCGGCGGTGATGTTAAAACCATGAGTGGGCGTTGGACTTAGGGCGGCGTTACTTGAAAAAACTATTCACTAATCCTACATGGTATTCTGTTCAAGCGTTGACGAAACTGATGTTACTGACTTTCGATAAGCCCTCCTCTGCAACCCTATTAAGGAAGCGTTTACAAGTGCTTAATCTCAACAATCCAGTGTTTCATAAAACAGTACCCTATCTTGTGCTTCGAATCACACTTTCCTACGTGTACTAGATTACAACAGCTAGATTACAACAACTGTCATAAAGATCTCACCAGAAATAACTTCTAGAGAGAAATAGACAAGAGCGGTAATGACAGCTCAAAATTGTGGGAGGAATTTCTGAGATGACTTCCTGGGCAGTATTGCCAACGGACCACAAATCCCATGCCGCCCTATTGATTCCTTCCTCAGTGAGTACAGTAAGTGGGCTAACTAATCAAATCTCAACAGAAATTCCGAAATGCGTTTTCGATTCGAAAAGATTAATCAAGTAGGGTTGTAAAACCAATGATCGTGCAGCATTATTCTATAATAATTCAGTTACCCCAGGACGCCGCTTTCGAACGAATTTCTTTTTGACTGCATTCTAAAACCGTACTCCTTAAAAATGACTACTTAAGTAGCATGCATTTTTTCATTTATTTCCAATGCCCTTAAAGATTCAATTATATTTCATGAAAAACATGCACACAAATATTAATTCTTTTGCTCATTCAGTAGGAAATTACGTCTTCGTTCAATTTTACACTCGAAGGAAGGATATAATTTGGTTTTATAAAACTTTCCTAATTCCCAAATAATTTTGAACCCAATCTGCCGTTACACTTGCATTCAGGGTTTCCAAACTACAAGCCATATAATTTCCGCGTACTAAAAAACATAGATTTCTCTGCCGTATTAAAATGAGACCATATGGAGTTCATAAAATTAGGCAGTGGATTTGAGCCACATTGTTAACTTTACAAGTCACATTGGTAAATGCAGATACATGGCGTTTTATGAAGGGTTATTTCAAGGTATTAAAAAGACTCACAATTAAAACCTTTTTAAAACCGAATTATACCCTTCCTTCGAGTGTACAATTGAAAGAAGACGTAATTTCCTACTGAATGAGCAAAAGAATTAATATTTGTGTGCATGTTTTTCATGAAATATAATTGAATCTTTAAGGGCATCGAAAATCAATGAAAAAATGCATGCCACTTAGGTAGTCATTTCTTGTAGAGCGTAGTTTTTGCATGCAGTCGGAAGGAAGTTTGTTCGAAAGCCGGCGTCCCAGGGTAACTGAATAGTTATAGGATTATGCTGCAAGATGATTGATTTTACAGCCCTACTTAATTAATCTTTTCGAAACGGAAACGCATTTCGGTATTTCTGTTGATGTTTCATGAGTAAGCCTACCTACTGTACGGGTCGAGGAAGTCGAACGGGTGTCACAGCATCCGCCGCACAAATACGAGCAGAGTCAACTATTCCACGGTAGTGCGTGCAGAGGCTCAATCGTCCAAATTTTGTTTCCCCTCAAACACAAGCGGAAGGGATAAAGGGAGATTTTCCATTCTGACGAATCGGAGGAGACGCGACTCTGGAGAACGGTCCCTGTCAGTCGGCCCGTTGACCTGCGTCAGACTTGTCCACGCCTACCTCGATCAGACAAGTCGGAGACTAGTTTGCAAGGACTTCACAATTGCCCCCAACCTACGCGAAACACCTCCAATCTATAGTGCTGATGAAGTAGACAGTCAAGCTCTCGATGTGCGGAGCTGGATGCCGTCAGCCTCAACAAAGAAGAAAAGATAGCGAACCGGGTATCACATCATATTTCTTCATCATATCGCATGGGGCATAATGAAGAATTTTGCCTCCAAATTAAGTCATTATTGAGAAATTTGCAAGATGTTTATCCACCTACCTTCTTGGTATAACATCTCCAGCGTAATGAGTCTGCTTGCGGGCTAAGCATACTGAAAGAATCCTTTCCAAGCTGAAACATTTTTAGGCGGCCCAAACTTGCGATTTGATGATAGCCCTATTAATTCTTTAGGTCAAATTATTTGCTCCAACTACAATTCACGAGAAAAGGCTCCAGACAATCTCTCCTAGGCATCTCAATAAACCCTGAGGAAAATGGAAAAAGGTATTTTGGTTAATACAGTGTTGTCTACTGTGTTCGGTATTTGCCTTTAGGCAGTTGCGCAGTCAGAGAAGGTATGTCATTATGCAGTAACCAAGTTTATTTTGTATCCCACGCAGATTCGTGTTACAACCTTGCTTCAGTGAATCTGAATCTAATGTTCTTGAACTTCGCCTCAATCTTCTATAAATTACACCTTCAGGATATGTCGTTAGTCGTCCTTAGTCGTAGTATTTGAAGTTTTCCTTGTTTCTTTTAATGAAGCGGAGACAATTAACGAATGCGCAATAAACATACATATATATGTATTCTGTCTATATATATGTATCAAAGGGGTGAAGACAGAGTCTGGGTGTTAGATTTATGCAGAAATGCTTCGGACTTGTTTGTCTTTATTCAGCCAATCATTACCCTGACCACCAGCTGGGACCGGAGGCACAAACACATGGTAGACGCCAGTGGTGGCTAGCTGTGCCAATTGTGAGAGCGCATGTTTGTGTTTCCTATCCCAGCTGGTGGTCATGGTTATGATAGGCTGAATGAAGGCAAACAAGCCCGAAATAGTTATGTATTAATCTACCCTAAACTCTGTCGTCTCCCCTCTGATACGTATACAGTGCGTGACCGAACTCACCAAATGTTGGCCGAAATTCTGAAATTCGTTTTCGACTAGGAAGGATTAATAATGTGGCGTCGTAATATTAACCATCATGTAGCATAATCCTATAGTATGTCGGACTCGCCAGGACATCGGTTTTTGAATGCACGTCTTTCTGACCTTTGGCAGAAACCGAACTCGGTAAAAAATGACTACTTAAGTAGCACCTATTTTGGATGGCCATACAAATTCAAATATATTTTATAGAAAACGTGCACAGAAATATGCTTTCTTATAATTGCTTGATAGAAAAGCGCACTTTGGTCATATCTTATAACCGAAAAATGTGTGTATTTAGCTTTTGAAAAAGCTTCCCAATTCCCGAATAATTGGTAGTCTCAGCAATCGGTGCATTTGAGTTTAGCGATTTTAGTCTACAAGATGCATGCGTTCCGCGTAAGGAAAATCATATATCACTCCATGCCTTTCAGAAGATACTCTATAGTGTTCATAAAATTTTGCAATGGATACGGGCTATGTTGTACACTTCAAGAGGAACATTGGTAAACATTCATGTGCTATGCCGTATATATATAGACATCGCACGGTCTTAGAAACTTTATAATTAGAAACTTTTTAAAACCAAAAGATAACCTTTCGTAGGGCATACAATACAAAGACAATGTGGTTTTCTACCAAAAAAGTATAAGAAAGCATATTCTTGTGCATGTTTTCTATAAAATATATTTGAATTTGTATGACCACTAAAAATAGGTGTGAAAATGCATGCTATTTAAGTAGTCATTATTTTACCCAGTTCGGTTTCTGTGAGAGATCAGAAAGAAGTGCATTCAAAAGCCGACATCCTGGCGAGTCCGGCATAATATAAGATCATGCTACATGATAATTAATTTTACAACGCCACCGTAGTAAGCCTTCCTAGTCGAAAACGCATTTCAGAATTTAGGCCAACATTTCATGAGATCGGTCATGCGCTGTTTATATATATTTTTATAGGCAGAATGGTATTACCGACAAAGACAAGGGAGACTAGAATGGCCATTTCTGACCTATTAACCATCATCAGCCAGCCATACTCAAGGCCGAAGTGTGGAACACCCGAGCCTCGAACTCGCGACCTGTTGGTTTAGAAGTCCATGCCTCTACCCACCGGGCCACGAGCCCGTTGCCCCGTCAGTTCTCGATCGGGAATATATATATATATATATATATATATGTATGCATGAGATGGGCGGTAATTTCGAATATCGTAATTGTATCTTTAGTATATACATGACAGTTAAACTATCGTTACCGACGCCGTGCACTGTGGTGCACGCAGAAACAGTGACTTGCCAGTGAGCTAGTATGTAATGGTAGTATACGTGCGCTTCACCCACCGTACTCTCTCATTCCCCATTCTCCTGCGTCCGGTTTTAAGGCGCAGTCAAGATGACCGGAGGCGTGATCGGACGCGGAGGCAGACAGAACTAAACGGCCCGTCTACGAGTGCCACAGACGCTGGTCGGCACACGGTGACACAGGCTTTTACGTAAATAAGAAAATAGTATCATTTAAGTGGAAGTTAAATAGAGGCCAAATTAAGAAGGCGCCACTGCGTGCGACTCCTCATTCTGAGAGGACTGCGTTATGCCGTCAAATCACTGTCTTCCAAGCCAATGGTAGCTTAGAAACGCGTCATTATGTTAATAGTGAGCAATGTGCGATAAGGATCGCGAAGGCAAAGTCCCCAGGGCTCTCCTCTGTCTCTTCCCTCTCGCAAACACCAGTCCACTGTCCTAGTCGGTCAGCTTACGCGGCGTGTGTCGGCGCCTAGGTGTGCCACCAAACTCCATATGTATTATTGTATGTGTGTAGACCAGTAGTGCGTGTCGTATCCTGATCTGGCCACCGCACTGTTCTAGCGCATCTTTCGCATGGTCCACTTTAGAGGGAACCCATAAATACCACCATACAGTAGGTGGTCAAACTGCCGAAATGCCATAATCGAAGTTTGAGTGGGAAGTATGCCACGTATTTTGCGTTTTTATGTGTATTCATAAAATCAAGTTTAAGCGAAGAAAGGCATTTGCTGAATAGAAATTCGTTTCGAATCAGTTTTATTAAAGGAACACGGGTCAGATCTGGGTGAACTCTGACCTTTCTTGATAGCCATGTAATTTCCTAAGCTATTAAAATTCAGAGCTCAAAACCTCCTGTGTATCCACATAGTGCTGTAAACGAAGATTAATGCAGGAAAGGGCACGAAGTAAATCTCTTCTGAGAATTGAAAAGCAAATTTTTCTCCAACGAAAATCAGATGAAGGTGGATATCAGGAATTGCATTATTTTCAAGAAAAAAAGTGCGAATTCAGCTTATAGAATGCTGTGTTATAAATATGTGGCATTTCGTGATATAACACTCAGTAATAAACTCGTCCGATAGTAGTTTGTTCTGCCACACCGAGAATTACTAGGCGTAAACAAATACATACTGAGTAAGCGCCACGTACTGTCACTTTTCTGTGTCACGCAGGGTGATAAAGATGTCCAGATAATGTCCATCAGTAGTCGACTATAAATGGATGCGGAAATTATCAGTGGAAGGGTTCTAGCGTGAATCGTTAGCAAGTATTTTCAATATTAATAAGGCTACTGTGTGGCGAACATTTAATGTTTGAACCGTGCCCAGAACTAAGGAGGGTTGACCAGAACGGTCCTTAAGGAAGCAAGACGATAATTGTATTCGTCGTACACTAGAAACGTATCGGGATATGCCCACTGAGACCATTTACAGGGGACATCTGCCGATGTTCCCTATGAACATAACTGAAAGAAGCATTCGGAAATTTGAGCCTAATCAACAAAAGGCCATAATCAAGCCGTTTTTAAGTAGAAAACTCATTAGATAATTTTTTTATTTGCTAAGAAATATACTGATTACTGGCCGTCATTTTGGAAGAAAATTTACTTCTTCAGTGAGGTCTTACGAAGTCGAATCAAAAGAGCACACTGCGTCGATGACAACCTTCAAGAACTGTCGAGGGTTAATTGTTTGGATGGCTATTAAATTCGGGGAGCGGCCAGTCTGGCGGTCGACTACGGACACCATTAACAGCAAGGTTTTCGTCCGGATTGTGAAGGATGCTTTCGATTACAACGACATCCACCGACGTTCATTAGATATCATAATTTTACACGACAATGCTCCTGCCCATCACTCTAAAGAAGTATGGATCTAACTACGTTTTCAACTGCAATCTGACTTTTTAGACAACAGCCTCTCCGAATGTGGTCTCTGGTCGATTTTCATCCCTGCCAACAGCTTGTAGCTGAATCCTATCGGTAATATTTTCGCACTTATTAAAAGACATTGGCACAAGACAAACAAGAGGCTTTCCATGCAAGAAAAGCTTGATATTGTGCCAGTTGATCACATTGAACAATCTAATACAGACAACATGGCCATCTCCATGTCTGAGAAACTTTCTGCTATGGTAAATACAAATTGAAAGTCAACAAAACACTGATCTTTTGTACTTGTTAGTATTTTTTATTATTTTCTCTTTTCATGCGTTCCCCTTCTTTATACGCCTTTAAAACTAGCTTTAATTAAGCTATTTGTAATACGAGCCATTTTCTGAAATTCTATTTCGTTGAAAATTAATTAGTTTTGTGCTCTCATATGTTAACTGTGCCTCCTTTTTTTGACCTGCGGAAACCACACTCGTTAAAAATGATTACTTAAGTAGTATGCATTTTTCACACTTATTTTCGATGACCTTATAAACTCAAACATACTTCCTAGAAAACATACACAAAATTACGCTTTATGTTATCCGTTTGGTAGAAAATCACATTTTATTTTCATTGTATACCCTAAGAAAAGTTATCTTTCGGTTTTAAAAAGCTTATAATTGTGGGTTTTTTAAGACCGTGCAGTGGCCATACATACAGCATCGAACGTGTCCGTTTAGCCATACTCCTAATGAAATTTACAACACGGTCCGCATCCATAAAAAAATTTCATGAACTCCAGACGGTATCTTCTTATAGGCGTTGAGGAATAAGTGATTTTCTCCACACGGGATGTATACACCTTATTGACTGAAATCGCTAAACGCTAATGCAACGACTGATCAGGCCCCAAACTATTCGGGAATTAGAAAACTTCTTTAAAACCTAATTATACGCCTTCTTCGAGTATAAAATATAAAGTGGACATGATTCTCTATCAAATGACTGAAACAAAGCATATTTTGTTCGTGGTTTCCATAAAATATATTTGAATTTGCAAGACCATCGAAAATCGATGGGAAAAATGCATGCTACGTAGGCAGTCATTTTTAACGAGTGAGGTTTCTGTATGCGCTCGAAAATAATTGCATTCAAAAGCCGATATCCTGGCGAGTCCGAAATAATATAGGATTCTTCAGCATGATAATCAGTATTACAACCCCACCTAAGTAATCCTTCCTAATCGAAAACGCATTTCAGAATTTTGGCTAACATTTAATGAGATCGTTCACACAGTGTAAATACTCCGAACATCTGTTGGCCATACCGGTTAGCTACCTAACGGCCTTGCATAGATTTTAGTGCAGAATTCCGCCCTACAGATTTGGGCAGAATCTTGTTGCCTCAGATACGTTGTAAAACGGGCAATTTCTCTCGTGCCAGAATTTTTCGATTTGTACATGTCGTCAAATAGATAAACTGGAATTTCTCTACACGATCTCAACCTCGCTTTCCCCGGTAATCCAATTTACCTTCTAAACAGAAGTTAATGAATAACTCCCATTCATAAATGTCCCCATACATAGAAGGGCTGATGGAACATTGGAAACCTAAAGTTATCTAAATGACATATACACGTCGCGATCATCTTACTTCTTGGGAGTAAGTATCCCATTTCACAAAAACGCAGCTCTGTTAATAGCTTTTTATGGCGGTTCAAAACACACTGTTCCAATGAAAAGAGATTTATGGGAGGGAGATGAAATACTTCTTCAAACTGTTTTCCAATAATGGATATTCACCGGACTTTGTCCGTCGATGTATGCGGTTACAACAGTTCACGCAAAAGGACATTTCAAAAGCTCTGATCACCCAGGTGTCAAACCAACCGATTGGCGTACTCTCTCTCTCTCATATGTGAAAAATGCATCTTAGCTCGTCAAAAGTCGGCTGAAATAACCGCAGGTACAGATAACGCACAAGCCTACAACTATTTTGTACACCCAGCTTGTAAAATCGAAGCACAGGGTCGGCCACTTCAGCAGAAATGACATTTCCTAGCGTGATGCAATCAATTATGGTCAATCCTTGAACTCTCTCTCCACCTCTATACATGAAGATCATTCAGCGGTGAAGAGAAGGCAATCTAACCCAGATAGCTATGCTCACACTGGACACAGGACACATATCGGCATGAGGAAAACCCGCATCACTGACGCCTGCCCAACAAGGTAGGGCCGCGAGCTCCTGGAAGCAATGCACTCAGACGAGGCATGCACCAATAGGCATATCGATTTAGCTGCCACATAAACATTTCTCAAGGGTAAAGGGAAGTAGGCACAGCCAATATCCGCCAGGTAACTGAATACATCGGACGCCCATATGAATAAGCTTTGGTGGACGGTAGGATCTTTTCTTAGTCACAGTGTAAAGTTAACTGTTTTTTTATGATGAGATTCTGCGACACCAGATTCGAAATTTCGTAATAAAAATTAATTTTCTCCAAAGTCTCCCGCTATTTCTAATTACATTACTTGGGATGTCTTTTTTCACTGTATTTATATAAGGTGGGTTTATTTATGATCTGGCTGAATACCCTCAGCAATTTTCGTAATTACCGATTTACTTTCTGTCTAAGCCCGTTTTCAATTATGCATGTATATATGCATACACTGAGATGACATAGACTTGTTGTTTGTCCAACATACACACTAGTTAAATGCATGGACATGCACTCTGCCGATGTTTCTGATACTTCATGATGCAACTACGGGGTTTTCGTTTCTTCGTTTTGTCTCCCAGCGTCATGAATGTGGTTTCAGTTGCATAAACTCCAAATAAATATTAAGTTAATAATATCGAAAATCATTATCTGATTAAAAAGTGCCCGCCACCCCTTCCAAAAATGAGAACTTTTAATTAGGGGAACCATGGGTGTGATATAGTAGAAGACCTAACTCATGAAGTGTCTGGGTCGGTACGGCATACATTTGGAGTGGTTAGTTTCGTTTTGAGAATTGATTGGTATCTCGGAAAGCCTTTTTCTGAAGAATATTTCATATCATATCTTATTTATTGAGGGATACAGACCAAGATTAGTAAAATTTTACGTTTCCGGATATCCACGTAATTACCTATGCTAATAATTATCACTTATTAAAACCTTTTATTTGAGGAGGTTATGTTATGAAGGAACTTTGATATAACCAAAAATATCAAAGAAGTTCTTCCTGGAAACTTAAACTGGGATTTTGAGTTCATGAAACTGAGACCAAAGCATGTATGCGAAAACTCATTTCCTTCGTAAAACAAGAAGCAATTTGCTCTTTAAAATTTATATCTAACAAAATTTCAGCGTTTTTGTCATTAAACGCAGTAATAAACTTGTTTTACAGTATTTGTTTTACCACACGGATAATAAGTAGGCGTAAAATAGTATATATGGATAGCACGCTACATGCTGTCACATTTCTGTCCCACGCCGCGCAACGAAGATGTCGGTACAATTCCTATCGGAAGCTGACTTTGGGTACATACGAAAACTGGAGGCCGAAGAGCTTCCGCATGAGTCGTTAGGAAGTATTTTCAATATTAGGGTACTATGTGGAGGATTATGAATAATAAGACAGTGCCTAAAGCTAAGCAAGGTGGACCAATACGGTCCACTTATGGGCGAGACAACGATTTCATTCGTCAGACACTCATTATATGCTTCTGAAGGCTATTCACGGGGACACCTGTCAATTTTTTCATTGCACATCACCAAAAAAGGATGAAAGAATTCGATCTTCATCATCAGAATTTCACAAGAAGCTACTTTTAGTAGGAAGCTCATTAGAGAACGTTTCTTCCTGCCCACAGATATATTGATCACAGACTTTCATTCTGGGCAAGCATTTACCTTTGTAGTGAGGTCTCATTTTAAGACGAGCCTCCGAAGTCGGCCCAGGTGGTCACATGTGGGAAGAACTTCGCACCAGAGCACACTGCATCGACGCCAACTTTCAAGAACCGTTGACGCCTGGTGGTTTGTATGACCATCAAATTCGGAGAACGACTGATCTGTCGTTCAACAACGGAGACGATAAATGGCAAGATGTTCATCGAGACTGTAAAAGATGCTTTTGGCTACAACGGCATTCATCGACGTCGAATGAACACCGTACTTTTGCAGAATAATGACTCCGTTCACCGTCCAAACAAGGTACGATTCCAATTCGGTTTTAAGACTGACAAGAGTCATCCTCCTGCGTGCGGTACAACCTGCAGAAATGACCCTGGAGATAGCAGCGTGCCAGAAATAACGACATCCTTTTAACTTCTGTGAAGTACCGTGCTAAACTTGTCTCAACCGACAGCCGGTGCGAAGTAGAGGCGGGAAGCGGAACGTTGTCATCTTCAACAGGCAACAGGAGGACAAGGCCATTGCAAACTGGGAGAACGGTGAGCTAGAGCACTCCTGGCAAAGGAATGACTGTTGCTTTTGAATTTTCGTAGAAATTGACCGCGAATTTGGAGTAGATCAGTGTATTTAAGGTCTATAGGCTCAGATCAAAGTTTTTTATCCATAAATATTTAGGCCGACGTCCATCAGCCACAGCAGAGAATCGCGTAATATTTGCTGATAGAAGCGAACAGGCGAGTCCCAGGTAGCAGTTCAGAAGATGAAATGGAAGACAAGGTTGCTGAATTACAATATCTTCGACGGGTAATGAGAGCCAATGGCTACCCGCGCAACTTTGTCAACCAGTGCATACAAAAAGGACACCAGAGACCAAATCCAACTAGCCCCAAATTTTGGCGGGCTCTTCCGTACGTGAAGAACGTCTCGGAAGCCGTCAGTCGTCTTCTCACTCCACTTGGAGTTGGGGTTGCACACAGGCCGGAAGCAACCATTAGGCGCCAAGTAATGAGGCCAAAAGACCCGCTGCCACGGCAGGAAACGTCTGGAGTCGTTTACCGGATCTGGTGTAGTTGCGGACAAAGCAATTATGACGGAGAAACTGGGAGATTACTCCGTACGCGACTTGCCGAGCACGCAGCAGCAGTGAGGCGGGGAGACGCTAACTCTCAGGTGGCGGCACACTCGACGGGACCCGGCCATATTTTCAAATTTCAAGAGGCCGAAATCCTCGCAAGGGGTGACAACCGCGTGAGCCGCGAGCTGCTCGAGTCATGGTTCTCAGGCCCGCAATCCATCAACAAACACAATGACCTCCCGGTGGCCTATTCCGTATTGCGATTTTCCCTGGACAGGAGAATCAGTCACATGGGGAGGGCGCGGGTGAGCAATTATCACGGTGACAGTGAGCCATTTTGCCGAGCAGTCGTCACACCAGCATCCAACACGGATGACGAAATAACGGCAATTAACTACAATGACGCGGACTGACAAGCCACTATCGCATCAATTACGACCTCTGCGGCGATTGTGAGAACTGTTAATTGCAGTGCGCATACGGTCCCACGGCAGCCACGTGCTATAAATACTGCACTCCTGGTGCCACCTTCACCTCTATCTGCGAATGTCTCTGATGATGGATTCGAGTGAGAATCCGAAACGTCAGGCAAATAAGCTTCTTGTCCGCGTAATATTTATTAACTGCTGACAGGCAGCTACAAGTGTAATTTAGGGTAAGGTGATACCATACTAACAGCACAGGTATTAGATAAAGGCTGTTAGGATGGTATAACCTTACCCTAAAGTATACTACTAGCTGCCTGTCGGCAGTTAATGAATATTACGTGGTTATCCGCTGTGGCTGATGGACTTCGGCCCAAATATTCATGCATAAAAACTTAGGTCTGAGCCTATAGACCTTAAATATACTGATCTACTCCAAGTTCGCAGTTGATTTCTAAGGAAATTAAAATGCTACATTTTCTAAATTGGAGTCACTACCGGAAAACAGACAGGGAATGCTGTGGGACCCACTGACGAGCCGAACCCCTCGCAGCTGCGCCATGCAGCGGCAGAATATCTGCAAAACACGCGTGTATGCACTGTTGGCTACTACCTGTGCTGTTATTATGGAATCACCTTACCCTAGAGGAATGACTGCCATGATTTTCCCTGAATGGAATTAAACTAGGTTGCTCTAAGAGCTACATTTACCGGCTGGACACGAAAAGTAGGTATTCTCCCAAGTATTACAGGTGTTTTGGAAAAGAGTATCGTTAATAGCCGGGGTTACGTACTTCCGGGAACATTTGTGCTGAGCGAAAAATTTGAACATCTAAGAACTTTGTAATATCACAACTTTTGATCCTCCATATTGTCACCAATTACAAGGTGACACTTTTTACCATCTAATGATAACAGTAAAGAGATTTAATGTCTCTTTGCGAACATTGTCAAAAAGACGTTGCATTGTCGAATTTTTACTCCGATGGCTACCTTGATTCATCTTAACCACCCTCACGCAACAGCCACCGCGAGGGCTTTTTATTTTTTTCTCTGACACGTACAAATATATATCGCCAATTATTTCCTTTTAGGACAATTGCTCCCTCAGTAAGTAACGCCGGCCATAAACCATAGCCTTGCTTCGCCGGGTGTAGTATAAAATTTGTGCAAATTTCCGCCTTCAAAATGAGCAGCAGATCCGAAGGCATGACGGCAAGGATACAGTATGCGACCCCACCCAGGTGAGACTAAAGGGTGAACGGGGGGCGCCATAGTAGATAAACATACGGAAAAATATTGAGATGACATATTGCGTCCCACCGTCGAATTTTTCTACAGCTATTTGCAAAGGAACACACTTACCAGGAACCTGATCCCTAACGAATAATAATAATCTTTTATCAAAGGCCCGTCGGGGTCCCATCAAAGCAAGTAAAAATAAACTTACATGCGAATTTTAGACGAGGGAGGCAGAATCTGTACAAAGTGCAATTCATAGTTTCTGAATTTGTAGTCCGTTAAGAAAAATGATTAGCGAGCGGTGAAAAATGATTGGATTAATTTTAAAGGAGAAAAAAACCCTGGCTAATAATAATAACAGAAAAATGCGGGCGGGACTGGCCTGCATGTGGCGGTATATAACGGATTATAATCGGACGTCGTCAGGGCAGAAATAAATGTCAGTCTTGAGGGGTACGTATGCGGGTCGGACAGGACTGGCCTGCATGTGGTATTGTATACGGGAGTCAGAGACTGACATCGTCAGGGCAGGATTGATACACTGGATGAGACTATTCGCGTCAAAGAGGCCAGACGCGAGGAACCCAGACGCGATCGGCCACAGTACGCGTCGAGTCCAGCCGAGGAGTGGGGAAGGGAGGTACGACCAAACCACTAGTATACGGCGAATATTGAGGCTTCCGCCGTGAGCGTCGACAGACAGCATGAGGTCGAAATGTGGGAGATGACATCAAGAACGGCGAAAATCGTCGCTATGGGGGAGGAGTGGTAGCAGTGGATTTAGAAACCAATTCAAAACAGGGAGTTTCTAATGATACAATTGTGGGTTTCCACTTGATCTACCAATAAATCAGGGTACCTGAGAGTGCAAGCAAAAGCTGAACATTCTGCACAGTTCTTCCGCTTTGTTTTCACAAAAGAAATAGACTACATGTTATTCAGTTACGAGAACGCAGAAGCGTAAGTTATAAAAAAAGACGATGACCTTGTTTTGGTTCCCTGAGTGGGATAGCATAGCGTGTCCTTGCCGCAAAAAATGTACTCAGGAAGTTGAGTTCGCTCAGCGTCTGTAGAGCTAGAATGCTGATTGGCTGACTTACTGTCAGCCATGTCTGTTGTCATTTCGGACTCTCCTAAAATTAGCATCAAATGAGTTAATTGGCTTGCGAAAACATGCAAAAACCAAGCTAAAGGACTTGTGTGCGAGCAGTAGGTTTTGAAGCAAACGCTGACATCGGTAGCCAGTGGGGGTCTTAACGGATATCTAACATACTGCCCCGGGTCAACAGGCCCGACTAGCCTATTTTTCGCGTATCCTGAAAATGTCTGAATAACAGCAGCATGCAAGGGCGCAGACTGTGGCCTCACGCCAATCAGATAACCGGCTGTTTTTGTCGCGTCTCCAAACCGATTGACCGTGCCCTGGGATGGGCAAATAAGGGGGTACTATCGCAGTCACTTGTCCCCGTCTCGATTCGCTTACCGGTGTCGGGGATCGATGCAAGCACTTGCACGCACACACGCTCCGTGCCCCCTCCCGGTGTTGAGTGGGCAAGGTGACTCCAGCGAGTTAGATTCGCGGACTTGAGATTCCGAAAAGTGACAGTTTGAAGTTCCTAGGGCGATGAAAAGCAGCGGGTCAGACGGACGAACTGCAGATCCCGAAAAGGCGCTGTTTAAAAGCTACCTGTGCAGCTGGCGGAGCCACATCAATGCCAGGACTTCCCTCCCTCCCCTATCCCAGCCTCACACCTTTAATGGTGGCAAGGCAGGCACCTGGATTCGATTTAAACCCCATTACCCGAAAAAAAAACTGCGTTTGGAATACGCGAAGCCGAGTGCGTGAGTGTGTCCTTTTTCGGGCGAAGAAGGGAGGTGGGGAGCTAGCACTTTCGGCAGTCAGGACAACTGGCCGTTCGGTGCACACGTCAACCTTTCAGTCTTTCACTAAGTTCCAGGCCGTCGAGCCACGTGAACTCGACATGAACCCTGGTCAGAGAGACAGCGTCATGTTGCCAACTCGTAAAAAAAGGAATTTGACACTAACGGGGGCATAGAATCCACCTTCCTTAATTGCTTCATAGACACCAGAGCAAATTCAAATTCCGGCAACTTGTGTGCACAGAGGATGCATGCCCAACGTAATCGGAATGCGGGAAGGTTATTTTTAGTGGTCATATTTCTATGCCGTGGATACAGTCTCTGCGCTTCGCTGCATGCCCGTAGATATCGGATCTGATTGAACAGAACCAGAAACCTTTATGTATGATACTGCCTGATAGATACTGTTGAAGTGAGAGAGGCATCGACATTAATCGCAGAAAACTCCTTCATGGTTTTATGATAGGTATTTTTCCGGAAGCTGGTGCATTGTTTTCAAAAATGCTTGGCTCACAGTGCTTCCGAGAAGGCTCCTACTACTACTACTACTACTACTACTACTACTACTACTACTACTACTACTACTACTACTACTACTACTACTACTAATTCTTCTTAACTAGTGCGTACGCTTTCTCTTGAAGTCGAAGGCATTATAAGCTGGAGCTGACGAAGGATCAGATGCAGGTTTTAAGGCACGAAGCTTCATTCAACACGACTGACGCTAAACCTGTTAACATGATTGCAGCAGTGGAATCAATCTTTAGTCAGACGGAGGCAACGGAGGAGACCAAGAGCCTCATCCGACACCAAGTGTCGTCTCTCCTAATGGCCCACAGGCCGCGGGAAGTGCTTTCCAAGGTCGAACGTGATGCGCTTAGAGAACTCAAGGCCGAAAAAGACTTGGTCATCGTGCCAGCGGACAAGGGGCGCTCCACGGTTGTGCTGGACAGGACAGACTACCTTCAAAAAGCCAAAGGTTTGCTGGAGGACCGACAGTTCTATGTTCCATGTGCAACGAACCCTGTAAAAGCGCTGACACGCGAAATCAATGCTACGTTGTTGGCCTTGGAGAACTCAGGTGCAATAACACCGACCGACAGACGCATGGCGAGACCCCAAGATACGGCTTTGGCCCGATTCTATGGCCTCCCTAAGGTGCACAAAGACGGCGCTCCTCTCCGACCCATCGTGTCGCTCAAAGGTACTCCAACGTACGGACTGGCTAAGTGGCTGTTCCGGCGTCTCAAGTTCCTGACCGCTGAGTCAGACACCACAGTCTCTTCGTCAGCAGAATTCCTGGAGAAACTCAAAGGGGTAAGCATCAATCCAAATGAGGTCATGGTATCTTTTGATGTTACATCCCTTTTTACTTCTATTCCCCAGTACCTGGCGATCGAGACAATCGAGCTGCTTCTGCAAAGCAAATACGATGAAACGGAGAATCGTCATGGACGTGCCCAAGTCCTTCAGATCCTGAAGTTCTGTCTCAGGACGTACTTCACGTTCAACGGGACAATCTACGAACAGGTGAAGGGCACACCAATGGGTTCGCCGATTTCGGGATTCATCGCCGAGGCGGTCCTGCAACGGTTAGAGTCGCTGGTCTTCCAACACCACAAACCGACGTTCTGGGCCCGGTATGTGGATGATACCTTCGTCGTAATCGATCGGGATCAACTGCTGACATTCAAGGAACATCTGAATGCGGTCTTCCCGGACATACAATTTACGATGGAGGAGGAAGAGAACAACCAGCTGGCCTTCCTGGATGTCCTCGTATGCCGCAAGGATTGTGGTGAACTAAAAACAAATGTGTTCAGGAAAGCGATAAATACGATGCAAGTACTGAACTTCAACAGCAACCACCCAATCAGTCACAAACGCAGTTGTGTAAGGACGCTCTATCGGCATGTCGAAACACACTGCAGTGAGCCGAAAGACAAGATTGCTGAATTACAATACCTCCGACGGGTATTCAAAGCCAATGGCTACCCGAGCAACTTTGTCAACCGGCGCATACGCAAAATGGACGAAAGTCCTAACCGCAGGGACACCAAAGTTTGGCGAGCGCTTCCATATGTCAAGAACGTTTCGGAAGCTGTTGGCCGCCTTCTCGCACCGCTGGGGGTTGGAGTTGCACACAGGCCAGAGGCAACCATCAGGCGTCTGGTCATGAAACCAAAAAACCCACTGCCACGGCAAGAAACGTCTGGAGTCGTTTATCGGATCTGGTGCAGTTGCGGACAAAGCAACTACGTCGGAGAAACCGGAAGACAGCTCCGAACGAGAATGACCGAACACGCGGCAGCGGTGCGCATAAATGACGCCAGCTCTCAAGTTGCGGCTTATTCGACGACATCCGGCCACACATTCAAATTCGATGAGGCCGAAATTCTCGCAAGAGATGTCAACCGCGTGAGCCGGGAGCTGCTTGAGTCATGGTTCACTGGCCCCCAGTCTATTAACAAGTGCAAGGATCTTCCCATTCAATACAGCGTGCTGCGACTTCGTCTAGGCGGAGAAATTGGCCACGCGGGGAGCGCCCTGATGAACACTCTTCCCAACACCCGGGTCAGCGCGTCAGATGGTCGAGCAATCATCACACCAACATCCAACGCACGTGATGAAATTGCAGCAATTAACGACGCGAATATCGATCATCACGCCACGTGCAACGATCCCTGATGAAGGGGAGGGAGCCGTGAACATTCATAGGTATGCGGTGGCATGGCTACTGCATCCTATAAATACTGCAGCCACATGTGCATGAACCACCCTTATCTGCTTATGTCTCTGATGATGGATTCGAGCAGGAATCCGAAACGTCAGGCTAATAAAGCTCTTGTTCCGGCGATCGTGTCTTCTTCTTCAAGACTGCTTCCTGGGACTCGTCTTTTCGCTTCTATTGGCAAGCTGGGTACATGCCAGAAAGTGCATGGGGATTAGCCGAACACCGCGCAGTTACCTGACAAAGCGGTATAAAACCGATGAATCAGGAGTTTAGACTTCTAACCAGCACATCTACTGCCAGCATGACAAATCTCTCAGCAGTAGTAGAAATTCATTTAGAGTATCCATTAAATCGCGTGGAACACACAGGTATGTCAGTAATACAGCTTTCAACCAGCAAATATCATAAATAGCTCCCAAACTATGAAGTTTTTGTCTACTCGGCGGGGTTCAAACCAGCGAAGTCAATCCTCTGACCTCCTTATCTACGGGACTCCGACCAAGACCATTGACTTTTCAAATCTAACCTACACAAACGCAAGCTCGTGGAGTTTTCACAGCTGGGCTAGCTAATTAGAGTTACTCAAATCTGCCGAAAACCCCTGTCAGAAAGACGAGCCTGACAGTCATCGGATGAGTCTTATATTGATTTCTTGCGAAAGTCTGTTCTAACGGTCGACCTGTCCTGCGAGTACATGCGTTACAATAAGCTTGGCTGACAACATAACCTGATAAGCCACAGGAACAGGCAGCCCGTAATACTGGACACCTAGTCCCGTGTTCTGACCGAAACCTAAGTTAAATCTAACCCCACATCGACTCTAGCCACAATTTTAACCTTAGCTGTAACCTCGACCTTTACCGGAACTTTGATCGCCTTGGAATTAAGTGCGAGAGAGCATCCCATCTCCATGTCCTACCGTAAATCCGAGCGTGAAAAACCCGGCCGGAACCACGTTGCTCAGGTGGTTAGGACGCTGGCTGCACAAGAGCCCCCCCATCCTGTTGAGGGTTCGAACCCTACTTAGGTCGTCAATTTTTTGGCATTTGGGTACTTACAGCAGGTAACTCAACTCATGAAATGTGCATAGATTAACGAAGAGCAACTAACAATTTGCAACCAGTCCGAACACATCCATCAAAACACCAAACTAATAATGAATGACCTCTAGGTAATTCAAAACGCTAAATCTATATTATAAGTACTATGTCCTTGGTTATAAAGAAACATTCTCCTAAGCAAAGCGGAAGTGTCGAAAACATGAACATCCGCGTCATACGAATAGACTCGAGTTCCTGAAATGCATAATACCTGTTCATGCAAAAACCCAACTTAATAAAGCGTTATACGGACAGTCAAATTTTAAAAATTATTTTACGCACATTTCTGTTAAATACCCCCTACCCATTAGCGCCATATGAAGTCTGACGCAAGCCAAGTGAGTAAAGTCCGGCGTTGTTTTTTCAAGGTCATGTTGGCGACATCAATATATTCTTTCCCATTTTTGTATGGTTAAAGATGTGGTTAATCAAAGCAAGAAGTATTTTTCTCGACTTCACGGATAGAGGGGATATAGGAAGATTTAATTGATAAGATGTGGTTATGTAGCCTCACCTGATGGACATAATACTGTTGGAGTTAGGGTTAGGGGTTAGGATTAGGGGTTAAGGCTACTATTTCTAGACCACTCAGAGTACAACCGCACATTTCCAAGATCCTTTCTTTTGTATACAACTACGTGACCTCGTCGTCTGCGCGTTCCCCGGCCCCACCTGCAAAAACCCCCTATTGCCACCGATCCCGTATCACAGGCGGCCGGGGTTTGTTTACTTCAGGGGGGACTAAATAACCACATCTGACCATATTATTTTTCATACGTTTGCAGATCTGGCAGGGTCTACTCAACTTTGGATAAAGCTAACAAATGCAATCGTAAGCATACCATTTTATTAATATGAAGAAGACTTTTCCCTTGTCAAATTTATGTGCCATCTTTGATGACGGTGGACTCCGTTGAGTTCCGAAGTGTCCTTTGGAAGCCAATGAATAATTTGCAATTCTCAGTGCTTTTAATCGCTTTTCCATAAAGATAGGTTCGGAGCCATGCATTTATCAAAACCCTCAAAATGAGATGTTTCTGGAAATCTTTTGGTGAATTATTTAGTAAATGGGCGTCCTTTTTCATGCATATGTCCGTTCGGGTCACATCTGAGGACTAGCTCACACATAAAACATATCTGTCGAACAAAATGAACTTTCAAACGAAGAATATGCTTAGGGTCAAGTATAAAACCTTTTGTAATAAGCTACCAATTTAAAAGTGCTTCAATACGGTATTCTTCGGACCGATGTCTACGTACTTTACTATTTTGCATATTGACACTTTTGATCATTTCCTCACTTTCCTGAAAAATACTGATCGTTTCTTTGTCGCAAACGGGAAAACTTATTTTCTTCTTTATAATGTTGCCATTTTCGCTGTGTTTGCAAGTTGTTAGTCTATGTCTAACGATTGTAAGTGCACAGATGAGTGGCCATTTAAATACTGACTTATTGGGCAAACTGCTAACCTTTTACCGATTCAGTTTCTTATTTATTTAGAAGCATAAACTAGAAGAGGATTCCGTTTTTTCGCTGTCAGAGACGTCAAGGGAATAAAGGTTGCCATAAGGTCGTATGCTGAAAGACCGGTCGAAACCTATTAAATTTAATTGGAATTGGCAGATACAATCTTAAACATGCCCTTTTGCGTATATTAAGTGAGCTTTTCTTCGGCAAATTTATATATCGTCTTTGCTGACGGTGAAGTCCGTTGAGTTTCAATGTCTTTGAAACGTCAGTGGATACTTTACGATTTACGGTGCTTTCAGTCACTTACACATAAATATAAATTCTATGTTATGTATTCGTAGAACTTAAAAATGAGTTATTTCTGAAATGTGTTCACCGGAGTATTGCGTTTCTGACGTTCTTTTTTGTGTAAATGGCCGTTTTGGGGGACATTTGAAGGCTCATACAAACAAAAAGCCTCTCTGTCTAAAAGAAATATTCCACAACAAATTTTAACGGTGAGCATGCTTTCGTTCAATAGAAGAGTCTTCTCTAGTAAGTCATCTATTTAAAAAGTAATTTAATACCGTACTCTTTTGACGGATGTCCACTTACTGCGCCTTTTTACATTATAAAGACAGGGAATGTCGGTATTTTATCCGTTTTTTCATTTTCTTCAAAAATGCTAATAGTTTCTCTGTCGCAAACGGAAGAACTTACTTCTTTCTTTATATTTCAGACATTTTGCTGTATTTTCGAAACGTGTGCTCCGTTTTGCGATTATGGATGCGCAGCAGAGTGACCATATACATGCTGAAATATTGCCCAACATGCCTACGTTTTGCTCGTCCCCTTTCTAAATCACGTGTAGGCATAAACTAAACCGCACGTAATTGTCTTTCCATATGTCCACAGTTTGGGAGGACAGTTACGGCAGGGTGACGGACGCCGCTTAACTGTCGGTATGCTTTGGATCGTGTCGTACGGCATGGTGGTCTTGCGGGGTTTTGCGGTTGGTGCGGCACGCCGGATAGTAAGTTGACGGAATGCAGGAAGACGCAGAAGACGGGCGGTCGCACTATCGATATTTTCGAGTAAAATGATGAATTTATGCAAATATGGTATCCAGCTAGACATTCCATGACGATGCATCTTGGAAGAGTGCCTGGCCATCGAATAACTGAGCCTATCCCCTGACAGAAGTTTCTGTTATCCCAAAAACCCATGCTCAGTTAATCTCTGTTTTTTTGTTTCTCCACTCTTGGTTGCAACTGCCAGACATTAGTGCTTGACTAGATTTCGCAAGTACACACATCAGCACACGATCCATATTCTACCGACAGCTAATTGAGGTTCCTCTGGTGGTTCCACATAATGTCTTCACAAATGGCAGGACAGTATCTGCACGATTAAACGAAGACTCACCTGTAGGCGCTTTTACTGCAATCTGAGGCTCCAAATCACACAGACTTGCGAATAGGACTTCTAGAACGATAAAACGTCTGGTTTTCTAAGAAAATAATCTAGATAATCGCAACCACTATCTCGAAGTTTTCCGCAGACAAAAAATCGATTTGCAAGTGGGGCAAGTCTTGTTTTGGAAAACTCTGAGCTAAATTAATCTTCTATAAAAGAAAAACAACCTCGGATGCACGAGCTAAATCATAGGAAAGTTGTCCGAATAGAGGGTAACGTAGATTTCTGCTCATATTTGTAAACATTTCGACTGATAAAAGAACATATAAATATATTCCGAATGTAAAAAGGACATTTTCCAGGAGGTTGCTAGGCGAATGAGCGAAATGCTCAAAGTTCCAAATGCCTTAAGTGGATAATTTCAATTTTCGTCATCGCGTTACATGAGTTAGGTCACATGCTGTACTTAAAACCAGTCAAATCTGTAGATGTCACTTATTAATACTGATTGTTAACTCTACCTCCCAGCATTCGCTAGCATGGATTGGGTGTGGGTTCGAATCCCACCGAGGCGCCGAGTTTTCCACAGTTGGGTCAATATAAATTATTCGAAATCTGCCAAAATATCTATGAATTACGTAAGCCTGGTGGACATCTGGTGGATTCTAGGTGAATTACTGAGGAAATCCTGCTTGGTCAGTCAACTTACTGTATCAGATTTGGTGGATTCCAGACGTTGCAGTAGGTTGGGCGGGTAACTTGATCCAAATGTGATTAAACTCGTATCGTCCGGCGGGGCCTCATAGCTCAAGTGGTTGGAGCGTTGGCTGTACTAAAGCCTTCCCCTTACTGCGTGGGTTCGAATCCCACCGAGGCGCCGAGTTTTTCACAGATGGGTCAATATGAATTACTGAGTCTGTAGAAGTGACGTTGTGGCAGGCGGCAGGTGCTGAAGTCCACCAGTCTTGCGCCATCGCTGATGGCCTAGCTATATGAGGTTAATGAACAAGTATGGCGGACTTGGTGGATCGTATCTCCTCGTATCGCTCCTAAAGAATGGCATAGGTGGCTGCCGCGGCTGGAACCCGCACCTAGGCGTACCACAACACTGTGGCAGTCCGCGCTTCCTTGTTCTGCGCCACTTTGTCTATCTGCCCTTCTGTCCACCTCATACTCTCTGTCGATTCGCTGCTGGGACCATGCGAGGCTTGTCATTAGACTCGTGAGTGTGCAAAGCCAATCACTGCTGCCCCTTCTCTGATTAGGCGGCGGACGCTAAGTGGGACAGAGTGAAGGGCGCAAATACGCGCCGGGACCATTAACCTCAATGGCGGACACGGAGAAGACAACTGGCATGGAGAGACAGCTCGCGGTAACTGTACGCTCTTACACGTCGGTAAAGATTGTCCAATGCAATCCGTCTTCCCTGACTGCTGATTTGGGAATCTTTGTGTTGTCAATCATATCATTTCGACAACACTCTCCGGTCCACAACGTACACTGACCAGGATTTCATAACATATTACATACTATAACCATATAGATTATTTTGCCGACTCCAGAAAGTGAAGGACGTTCACCAAGGGTTATCTGGTCGTAGTGATGACTTCAACGCACAAAAACTTTAAAAACCTATCCAGAGGGCGATGCCATGGACACTCACCTTGTTAATAGCACGTACGGTGGCCTTATCTACGAAAAGACGACCGAAGTGGGATGCTGACGGAGAGCGCTTCATTTGTCTTCTCAGTTCTTTAGACCAATCTTTCGTCAAAGGGTCTGGCCAACCAGTCAGTTAATCTGTATTTCCTGTTCTCCATTTCGTCGCGCTCCAGGCCTGGAAGCTTCGCGTTCTCCCCATCACATAGAGAACGTTGCCTATGACATAGTGGCTTGTTTTATGAAAGGACGTTCTAATGCAAATGGCAGCCCTACCAAAGTTGAGAAATATTTTGTCGACCACCAAGGGACTTGGTAAAAGGGTGCGTAGAGGTAGGATTGCCCGCAATGCTTGAGTTCGAGCTCGAACTCCAGGTTGACCGAATCCGGAGTTGAGACACGGCCAATCAGTCAGAAATGGTCATTCTAGTCTCCTCCGCACTGTTGATACTTGATCTTGCCTCATAGATGCTCACTTTGCGACGACCTGCGAACACTCTAGATCGAATTCGAACGCAGAGCGTGACGAGTGTTCCTTAATATAAATAAATTTATTAACGACCGTCCTAGTCTCTATTGCCCCTGCGCCTATCCTGAACAGTTAAATGGGCCGCCACGGAATCGGTAGCATCGTCCCAGTTGTTGATATTTTTGACATCACCGTTTTAAGCGTGTCCTATGAGTACTTGTAGTGGAAGAACGAGAGACTGTCAATCAAGGTCCTTGTCGAGCGATTGTTGTACGTTCCTACGTATGTTGTCCCTTTTTGACATCTTTTACCATATACTTTAAATTTTTTGTTTGCCTCGGAAAATTATGGCCTTTCGTTTTCCTCCAACCCTCGTACTATTTGTTTGAATCTCCCGTTTTCTTCCCGCGCAACTGGAGACTGCCCGTCTGACTATACGTCGCATCGTTCTGACTGTACGCCTGGAGATATTTGGTTGTAAGTGTAACATTCAAATCTTGCTAATCATGCCAATTATAGAACCGTGTTTCCGTACAATTCTGCACTTATTTACACCGTTTCCACGTACGGACTGCACGAAGTAAGCCGGCTCAGGCGACTGAATCTAGACAGGCTAGAAAACAGCTAGGTTCAACAGAATATGTGTGAGTAACGCGAACGGACCAACAGTTGGCGGTCGAACGTACTCCACAATCGTGTTGACTAAGTATCCGCACTGCGATGTGTCCACAAATTCCAAAAAGGCACCAGTCGAGTAGCCAATCATCTGATAGCTAAGAGTAGTTACGACGGTTCATCGCGGCCGAGTTTACAGATCACACACAGTATTTGATCAGATACAAATAAACATAAGACAAGTGATGATGAAGCAGGAAGTTGTAACTTGACCATCATTTGATCGTCAGAAATCTTTCCTATTAATCTGCTCTTTGTCCGCCATCTTACTCGTAAGTTGGGATGCCGAATTGGAGGTTGTACTCTAAGCCGGATATTTCGAAGTGTGACTGCGCGGTCCACCATCCCACCTCCAGTACTTGTTCGTGCATCCGTGATGGTGGTCGTCTGTCCGCCATTCCATAAGAAGTTGCGGGTCAACTGCAACAAGCGATGTTGTGAACTACCGCACTACAGCCGATCGCTCAGTTTGTCTAGTGGGGGACGGATCGCCGCCGCAGACCGGTGGCCAGGTGCAGGTGTTCCTTCGATGAAGTGCTTATGACCCATCTGGTAAACCGTAGCGGTGGACCAGATGCGTCAGGTGCGTCTGAGGGCATGTTTGTGTTTCCGGTCCCAGCTGGTGGTCAGGGTTATGGTTGGCTGAATGAAGGCAAACAAGCCCGAAACAGTGCTGTATCAATCTACCCCCCAGACTCTGTCGTATCCGCTCTGCTATCATAGCTTGCCCGACTTCGGCCTGGTAGGTGGTTGCCTGTTCGTGACCCCTATCGCCCATACGAAGCTTGTTTGCTTCGGGAAGCCAATGGATCGGTGTGCGCCCACTCCTGTGTGAAGATATATATATATATGTAGCTCAGAGGGGGTATGCATTCCGAGTAGATATAATGAAAAAATAGAAGAGGTTCTTCGGAAAAGTCGAGTTTTACTCGTGAATTTTCGAGCTGGTGACACCAACCCGTCGTCAGACGTAATGAAAACGAGGGAGAAAGTTATGTTGTCACAGTGGACCAGATAGTGTGATAGGACAGAACAGACCACTGACGTGTGAGGGGGGGGGTGGGATGGGCTCCCGAGGTCATGGTAGGTCACTGAGTGGGGGACGGGGAAGGGAGACGAGGCGGAACAATTACGGCGCAACAACAAAATCTACCGGCCGAAGAAGTGCAAGCATTACGATCATTGAAGTCGGATCACAGTATTGTCGTCGTTTCCGCTGACAAGGGTTGCGCTACTGTCATCATGGACAAAGTTGAATATGTTAACAAGGCGAATGAAATCTTCAGTGACATGGAGGCCTATACACTTCTTGCTGAAGATCCGACTAAAAAGCAAGCTGCAGCCATCAAAAAGAGGGTTAATGAGCTCGCTCGTTTGAAAGTTATCAGTCCAGATGACTCCAAGTTGATGACCCTCAGTGATCCCCACATCGCACACGCGTACGGCCTCCCAAAAGTGCACAAAGTGGATGTCCCCCTGAGGATTATAGTGCCACTTATCGGATCACCCACTTACAATATAGCTAAGTGGTTATACAGTCGTCTGAAGCGGCTCACTCATGGATCGGATTATAGCATTAACAACTCTCAAGCGTTCCTCCGCAGGGTACAAGGCCTCAAAGTAAGTACCGATGAATGCTTCCTGTCCTTTGACGTCGTTGCCTTGTTTTATTCCATACAACATGATTTGGCGATTGAATGCGTAACCCAACGCCTACAGAGCAATCCTATTGAGATCCCAACGCAGCATGTTTTAGAACTGCTAAATCTTTGCCTTAGGAACTATTGTCAATTTGATAATAGTACTACCAACAGGTAAAGGGAACCCCGATGGGCTCACCAATATCAGGACTGCTCGCCGAACTAGTTTTTCAGCGACTAGAAGAGATAGTTTTCCAAACTATCAAGCCTAAACTATGGCTTCGTTATGTTGATGACACCTTCGTCATAATAAAGAAGTGCGAAGTCGAACGGCTTCACCAGAGCCTGAATGACGTTTTCCCAGCCATACAGTTTACCCGCGAAGAGGCAATTGGAGACAGCTTGCCGTTTCTGGACGTGAGGATATAGAAGTTGAGCGATGGTAGCCTGGCAACAAGCGTCCATAGGAAAGACTCTAACTCTGAGATTATCCTCAACTATGGAAGCAACCACCCTGCAGCTCACAAAAGAAGCTGCGTCCGAACTCTGTTCCACCGGGCCTACCGTTATTGTAACAGCAATGATCTCCTGAAAAAAGAGCTTGCTCACCTGTATCGGTTATTCCGCTCTAACGGATATCCGATCAGTTTTGTAAAGAACTGTCTCAGGCAGCAGACACAGTCGCAAGACGCCACCCCCAACGAAGAGATTGTGACGCCAAAATTATTCTCCTTGCCATATATGCGTGGAACTTCTGAAATAATCGCCCGGCAGTTCAGCCGCTTGGGTATTCACGTTGCCCACAAACCGTCATCTTCACTACGTGCAGCACTATCTCGAGTGAAGGATCCCATCCCGAAAGAGCAACAAACGAATGTAATTTATCGCATCCCGTGTGCCAATTGCTCTTGCGTGTATGTTGGCCATACATGTCGATGCCTGGGCACCCGTATCAACGAACACAAACTAGCTATCTGTCGGCGAGACCCCCTGTCCCTCGTCTTTGCCCATGCACTCGAGTACGACCACCGATTCAATTGGGATGGCACTGAGGTCGTCGCCATGGCTAACACAAAGCGAGCGAGGGAATTTCTCGAGGCTTGGTACTCCAATGCGGGTAGTATCAACCGTCACATTGATTTAGACGCCCATTACGAGGGTCTACGTTCACGAATGACTGCCCCCTGCCCTAATCACGCATCAACGACCGCGAATGCAGCCGCCCGCATTCCAACTGATTCACCACCCACCCTCCCCCTCCAGCACGGTGCGCTGTAATTGTTCCGTCTCGTCTCACTTCCCCGTCCCCCACTCAGTGACCTACCATGACCTCGGGAGCCCACCCCACCCCCCCCTCACACGTCAGTGGTCTGTTCTGTCCTATCACACTATCTGGTCCACTGTGACAACATAACTTTCTCCCTCGTTTTCATTACGTCTGACGACGGGTTGGTGTCACCAGCTCGAAAATTCACGAGTAAAACTCGACTTTTCCGAAGAACCTCTTCTATTTTTTCATATATATATATATATATATATATATATATATATATATATATCACGTTCATCATCCCCAAAAGAAGACGAAGAAGAAAAAGAGGCGATGCCATGGACCACACTGTATTGGTGCTGACGTTTCGGAATCTTCCTCGATTCCATCATCAGAGTAGTGGTAGGGTGTTTGTTCCTGCTAGCTCAGAGTTGTTCTGTCTCGCCGCCTGTCTCGTGTTATAGGCATGCCTGCTACATGAACTCTGACCTGCCTGCTGGCGGGGGATTGGCTTAGGTCTCTCCGTGGCCGACCGCTGGGGCGCTGGTGTGACCTCTGCCCCCTGCCCGGCCGCTGTTGTCGCTGCTAGGTCCGTGTGCCCTTGGGCCCTCCCCCCATAATTTGACGGGCTGATCAGCTGCCGTTGCATGTGGGAATCGGGGTCGGCTGTTTGGGCGCGTCGGTGGGTCGATATCTCGCGTCGGTCGTCTGACACCCGGCTGGCTCTCTCCCCCTGCTGGGAAAGTGACAACTGTTGAGAGAGCCACGATTTGTTTGCCAGTGCTGTCGGCCCCGTCCGAGCTGACTGGAGCCTCGGTCAATAGTCACCGCACACGATCTGCAAATGTTGGAATCGACAATACTCAGCAATGCACGTTGCCACCGCAGGTTGCGCGACAACCAATTGCTAGAGAAGTTCGAAAGAATACGTCCACAAATGGAGCCCTTTACTGACGGTGTCCTGGTTCACAACCTCTCGTCTCGTCGCCTCACATAACAACAGCTGGAGGTTTTATCCTATGACGCCAAGTTCAACACCAGAGATGCTCGACCGGAAGATTTCATCGCATCCTTCGAGTCTGCCCTTCAAAAGTGTGAAGCCAACGAGGAGTACAAAAATTCCATGCGGCAGCAAGTGTCCACTCTTCTCCTCCAGCACAAACCTCAAAGGGTGATTTCCGAAGCAGAAGACCGAGAACTTCTGAGAATGCGGAAGATGAGGGATATCGTCACCCTGCCCGCCGACAAGGGACGCTCGACGGTTGTCATGGGCAAAACCGAGTACACGACGAAACTGGAAGGTCTGTTGGAGGACGAAGTTGCCTATAAGCTTTCGGAGACTGGAGAGTTCAAGAAGCACGTGAACAGTGTAAACAAGGCGATAGACAAGTTAAGGAAGGCAGGAGCCCTCAAGAGGCAGGAAGCACTGGCCGTAAAAGCCACCGATGCCGCCATGGCGCGCTTCTACGGTCTGCCAAAAGTGCATAAACCGGGAGTACCTCTACGCCCCATAGTCTCATTACGCGGCACCCCGACCTTTGGACTGTCGAAATGGCTTTACCAACGATTCCGTTTCCTGACCGGGGATTCCGAATGGACGGTGAAATCGGCTGAGCAGTTTTTGAGGAGTATCAGACATCTAGAAATAGAGCCAGACGAGATGATGGTATCGTTTGATGTGGTCTCCTTATTCACCTCCATTCCAAAGGACCTTGCCATCAGCACCATTAACGAGCTTCTTCAGGAGAAGTACGATGAAACTGATCAACGGCTTAAACGACCGCACGTCATCGAACTCCTGGAATTGTGCCTCAGAACTTTCTTCACTTTCAACAACCGGGTTTACGAACAAAAGAAGGGAACACCCATGGGCTCCCCGCTGTCTGGACTGATTGCCGAGGCTGTTCTACAGAGGCTCGAGCGACTGGTCTTCCGTTCGTACTCCCCAAAATTCTGGGCCAGATACGTCGACGACACATTTGTCGTAATCAAGAGGAAGGACGTTCAGGACTTCAAAGTGTTGTTGAACTCAATATTCCCCGACATCCAATTCACAATGGAAGAGGAGTACAACAACCAGTTGCCCTTCCTTGACGTACACATCACAAGAATGGCTAATGGGGGGATCAGAACTACGGTATACCGAAAGGCAACGAATACCAGACGCATCCTCCAATTCCGGAGTAACCACCCCATCGGTCACAAACGCAGTTGTGTCAGAGCTCTTTTCCAACGAGTTCAAACACACTGTAATGACAACGACGGGAGAAGGGAGGAAGTGAAGTACCTGCATTCCCTATTCACAGCCAATGGTTACCCACGATCCTTCATACGTGAGTGCCGAAGAGGATTAAACTGCGAACGATCTAACGATGAGAAGCCGAAGTTCTGGCTCGCAATCCCCTACATGAGGAATGTTTCTGAGGCGACAGCAAGAATCCTGAGCCCTTTTGGGATTGGGGTGGCCCATAAACCGGAATCCACCATCAGGCAGCAGATAATGAGGCCCAAAGACCAGCTACCTGCAACGGAACAATCAGCAGTGGTCTACAGCATACCTTGCCAAGATTGCGGTGCAAGGTATGTTGGTGAAACGGGCAAACGCCTCTGCACAAGATTGCACGAGCACCAGCTTGCAGTCAACCGCGAGGATAAGCTGTCACTGGTATATGGCCACATACAACAGGAGAAGCACAGTTTCGCCTTTGGGGAGGCGAGCGTCATCGGCCGAGCGAGCGACAAGATGGCCAGACTGGTTCTCGAAAGTTGGTCCTCAGTTGACACAATAAACAGAGCCATTGATCTTCATCCGGCCTACCAGGCCCTTCGTACGAGGCTCCAGTCAGCTCGGACGGGGCCGACAGCACTGGCAAACAAATCGTGGCTCTCTCAACAGTTGTCACTTTCCCAGCAGGGGGAGAGAGCCAGCCGGGTGTCAGACGACCGACGCGAGATATCGACCCACCGACGCGCCCAAACAGCCGACCCCGATTCCCACATGCAACGGCAGCTGATCAGCCCGTCAAATTATGGGGGGAGGGCCCAAGGGCACACGGACCTAGCAGCGACAACAGCGGCCGGGCAGGGGGCAGAGGTCACACCAGCGCCCCAGCGGTCGGCCACGGAGAGACCTAAGCCAATCCCCCGCCAGCAGGCAGGTCAGAGTTCATGTAGCAGGCATGCCTATAACACGAGACAGGCGGCGAGACAGAACAACTCTGAGCTAGCAGGAACAAACACCCTACCACTACTCTGATGATGGAATCGAGGAAGATTCCGAAACGTCAGCACCAATACAGTGTGGTCCATGGCATCGCCTCTTTTTCTTCTTCGTCTTCTTTTGGGGATGATGAACGTGATAATCTATCTGGACCTCGAATCTTCACTCATGTTGATATATATATATATATATATATATGAATTGAAACGCAGGCATTCCAATAAATATAAATTGAAATCAAAAACGTTCTTTGGGAAAGGGGGAAAACTTTATTGGGTAAATTTTCGACGTCGGTTCCCCGTGTCGTCGTCAGACTAGAGTAAATGTGCTGAAAACAATTAAAATTTCAATCGTGCTACAAAATCAATACTCATTTGGTGCCTCAGCTAGTAAGCTGCCGTCGTATGTGGCAGTCCGTATTGATCGGCTTTCGTCTCTTCCACTTTTCTCTGAGATTCTTGTACGTGGCATCTAACTCGATATGCCTGTTGATGCATGACTCATCGGAGTGCATGGCTTCAAGAAACTCTCGGCCTTTTTTAGATGGGCAAACTCCGATAGTTCAAATCAAGCGCCCAAAGCAAACACTTGGCGAATCCTTCCTTACATCAGGAATGTGTCTGAAATTGTTGAAAGACACTTGAGGAAACACCAGATAAAAGTGGCGCACAAGCCGACGACTACTTTACGCACCCAGCTTGTACACCCTAAGGATAGGGTTGGCTATCTCAATAAAAAAGAAGTCGTCTATAAGATCCCATGCGAAGCCTGTGATGCCGTATATTGTGGCCACACGGGAAAATGTGCCTCTACACGCATCCACGAACATCAACTTGCAGTTAAGAGGCGAGACCACTTGTCTCAAATGGCCATGCACACTCTTGATACTGGGCACAATTTCGCATGGGACAAAACTCGCATCGTCGGAGTTTGCCCATCTAAAAAAGGCCGAGAGTTTCTTGAAGCCATGCACTCCGATGAGTCATGCATCAACAGGCATATCGAGTTAGATGCCACGTACAAGAATCTCAGAGAAAAGTGGAAGAGACGAAAGCCGATCAATACGGACTGCCACATACGACGGCAGCTTACTAGCTGAGGCACCAAATGAGTATTGATTTTGTAGCACGTTTGAAATTTTAATTGTTTTCAGCACATTTACTCTAGTCTGACGACGACACGGGGAACCGACGTCGAAAATTCACCCAATAAAGTTTTCTCCCTTTCCCAAAGAACGTTTTTGATTTCAATATATATATATATTTCGAAGAAGAATGAGTCCTTTTGGAAAATGAACAAACTTTATTTCGTAAATTTTCGAGTCTGGTTCCCCAGCTCGTCTTCAGACGTGTAGTAAGTGTGAAGAAACAGTCAAAATTTAAACAATGCCGAAAAAAATCGATATTGCTCTGTCATGACTGAGGATGGGTTAATGCTGTGGGCTGATGTCACGTCTTGATTGGCTATTACCTTTTCCATTTTTCTTTGAGACTTGTGTACATGGTATCAAGGTCGATGCGTCGATTGATGCATGAATCATCAGAGTGAATGGCCTCTAGGAATTCTCGGCCTTTCTGATATGGGCAGGAACCGACAATGCGTGTTTTATCCCAAGCGAATTTGTGCCCAGTTTCAAGAGTATGCATGGCGACTTGGGATAAGTGGTCCCGCCTCTTCACTGCCAATTGGTGTTCATGTAGGCGTGTAGAGGCGGATTTTCCGGTTTGACCACAATACACTGCATTACAAGTGCTACATGGAATCTAATAGACTACTTCTTTCTTATCCAAATAGCCAACCCTATCCTTAGGGTGTACAAGCTGATTGCGTAGCGTGATAGTCAGTTTGTGAACCACTTGTATTTGGTGCTTCCTCAGGTGTCTTTCAACGACTTTAGACACATTTTTAATGTAGGGAAGCGTTCGCCAATGTTTTGGTTTTGGCGTCTGATCGGAACAATCTAGTTCTTTCTCTCTTTCTTTTGATTCCTGATCTTTCATGCATCTACGTACAAAATCTCTGGGGTAGCCGTTTTGGGAAAATAGGTTGAATAGATAATTGAGTTCTTCTTTGTAACCTTCGTTCTCAGAGCAATGTGTCTTTGCTCGATTAAGTAGGGTCTTAACAGCACTCCGTTTGTGAGCCATAGGGTGGTTGCTCTCGTAATCTAGGATAACTTCCGCGTAAGTTTCTTTGCGGTATACTGATGTCTGGAATGTCTCGTCAGTTTTTCGCTGTACGAGGACATCAAGAAATAGGAGTTTGCTGTTAGCTTCTCTTTCGAGCGTGAACGTAATTCCCGGTAGTGTTGAGTTGATAGCTTTATGCAGAGTTTCTAGCTGATCTCTCTTGACGATGACAAAGGTGTCATCGACGTAGCGTACCCACAATTTGGGATTAACTAATGGTAAGGCCATAGCCTCTAATTTTTGCATTGTGACTTCAGTCAAAAATCCCGAAATAGGTGACCCCATAGGAGCCCCTTTCAGCTTTCGATAACATTCATGTGCGAACGAGAAGTTCGTTTCCAGACATAGGTCCAAGAGTTCAAGCAAATCAGATGCAGGAACATCCATGTCGTAGGACTGTAAGAGTTCTTCTGTGCACTGCCTTGCCAAATCGAGTGGTATGGACGTGAATAGAGAGACGACATCGAACGACACCATTATCTCATCTGATTCAATAGTGAGTCCTCTTATCTTGTCTAGGAATTCAACTGAATTCTCGATTGAAGTCTCACAATCTTTTGTTAAGGGATGGAGTTTGTGGAATAGCCATTTAGAGATTTTGTAATTCGGTGCACCGATTAGTGATACTATCGGTCGCAACGGTACGTCAGGTTTGTGGACTTTCGATAGTCCATCGATTTTAGCGATTGTTGGTTCAGTTTGTCTCAGGGATTTCGCGATTTCTCCTGGTAGTTGTTTCTTTCCTGCAAGACGTTTCAGCACTTTATCAATGGATGAAATTTGTGCTTTGGTAGGGTCAATGGTGAGGGGCATATAAGTTGACCTATCTTCTAACAACGATAGCATCTTGTTATTGTAGACTGCTTTGTTTAAAATTGCCGTTGAGCTTCCTTTGTCTGCAGGAAGAATGACAATGTTCTTGTCAGTTTTCAGGGTTTTTAACGCAAGAAAATTGGAAAAGCTAATAGCCAATCAAGACGTGACATCAGCCCACAGCATTAACCCATCCTCAGTCATGACAGAGCAATATCGATTTTTTTCGGCATTGTTTAAATTTTGACTGTTTCTTCACACTTACTACACGTCTGAAGACGAGCTGGGGAACCAGACTCGAAAATTTACGAAATAAAGTTTGTTCATTTTCCCAAAGGACTCATTCTTCTTCGAATTATGTTTCTTGGGATGCTCATCTTCCAATATATATAAATATATATATTGAAAATAAGTAAGATTCTTTCGGAAGATAATAAACCTTAATGCGTGAATTTTCGTGTCTGGTTCCCCAGCTCGTCGTCAGACTTTTGGGGTTTTCCGTGAGTTATGGGTAATCCCCGAAAGTACTGCAGCGATTGCGCTGAAATTTTGACACAACACAGCCAGCGCATAGGGCTGGGTTTTTTCTGCTTACCTTCATGATTATGCAGATGGTACGCCTGTGATGGGTAAAAAACCGGATTTTTTTCCGGCATAACAACGCCACCTGCCGTGGCCACTTGACCCGCCTCCACTCGGACACAAGTGCGCCCCACAAGGAGCCACTTACCCGACATCCGCTCAAACGCACGGGCTCAGCCGGACGGGCGCGCTCACCCCACCACCCACC
>CACRXP010000186.1:63785-89158 GCA_902702965.1 Spirometra erinaceieuropaei | reverse complement strand
GGGCTCCACTTAAGATTGGCCCACACTACCCACATAAACGGACTGTCACCGCCTCCGCTGGGATTCTCGGGGGCGAGGACTGGATGCAATTAACACCAACCCCTTCCCCCCCCGCACAACCCACATAATGGGGCTGTCACCCAATGTCAGCTCAGTGTCGTTCAGCTCGGCAGGCGGAAGCCCGGTTGCAGTCACGGCTACCGCGTTCTGCAGCTTCAGGTCTGCTTCGTTCAACAACAGAATGAACAATACCAGCTGAGAGTGGCTGGAAGGCGCCAGCGAGGAACAGCAGGCCAGCGTCAAATACGATTCCCTGATCAGCATTCACGCTGCGCTCTGAAGAACACATTCATTAGCATGATACTGTTTTGAAACGACGGTACTACAACAACCGTTGGAAGACTAGTGATTTTAGGGTAACGTGATACCATATGATAGTTCGAACATCGATTTCGATAATGTCCACCGTGTGCCCCACAGCAGAGGTGGGAGCAGGGACGGTGACTTGCGCAGGGGTTTATAGTGCCAGTAGACTTGCGCTGCATCTACCTACACTCTCTCCTCCTCCCCCGCCTGAGCTCGGTGTCAAGACCAAGTCAAGAATACCGGAGACGAGGGAGGCCGCAGGTGGATGGCTCGGACGGATCCTCACCTTGATACCCCACTCCGCACCCACTGGTCCACACAAAAATGACTAGGATTTTGACCGCCGCAACAATGGAGGGCGTGGCAGTGATCCCAGTTGTGCGACGGCTGTCGACAACAGGAACTGCCAGCGCACCCTCTACATGTTGGCATTTGTTACTGAGCACAGATAACGCCTGCCAGAATCCGATGTGGCACCCGTGTTGGTCCAGCGCCTCTAACACGTGACCCGTTTGGGGTGATACCAACATATACCGGCATTCGGAGACCGATTTCGACGCAGAGTTACTTTTCGGCATTATGCCGATGGATATCACTTCAACGTTAAGATGATAAATCCCGTCAGTGGCGAGGTACCACTACTCCTACCAACTTATGATTCGACAGAATATAAGTAATCGCCTTTTGAAATGCCATCGATTGCTTCATCAATACATTGTGGATATGTATGCAAAAATCGAAACTGAACGCCTGCTTTTCATTCGCTTGATGCAGACCAAGCCGCGCTCTGAATAATATATTCCTTTGCATGATGCAGTTGTAAACGACGGTAATACAATTAATGTTGTAAGATTAACATTTTTGTCATTTACATACGCAGACAGTCCACGCCATATGCTCGGGTACGCTCGAGGTTCAATTGCTTATGTTTGTCAGTACGGGCGTCCAGACCTACTCATTACATTCACATGCAATCCAGCTTGGGGGGATATTTTTCAGCTCTTCCTGGCCCATCGCTGGTGAATGAGGTTGACATCACAGCACGTGTTTTTAAGAAGAAACTGAAATCGCTGATGAACTTCATGGTGAAACACGAGGTGTTTGTGTCTGTGCGCTGCTGCATGTATTAGGGGGAATGGCAAAAGAGGGGACTGCCCCACGCAGATGTCTGGATCTGGCGGTACAAGATCCCCTCCAACGCAATCGCCGATGTAATATGCGCTGAATTGCCTGACGCCGACGTCGACAATGATTTG
The DNA here is from genome assembly GCA_902702965.1 of Spirometra erinaceieuropaei. Classification (NCBI taxonomy): domain Eukaryota; kingdom Metazoa; phylum Platyhelminthes; class Cestoda; order Diphyllobothriidea; family Diphyllobothriidae; genus Spirometra; species Spirometra erinaceieuropaei. Next base: position 87,536 of record CACRXP010000186.1, on the reverse strand, counting down.
CCCGAAGTCGCGGCAATGAATATGATAAATGGACTTTACGGTGCCCTGAGTCCCAATTCTCTCCCCCCCGCTCACCTCTCACCCCCCCAGGTATGATAGACGGAAATGCTCTAAGAGATATCCTCGGGCATTCGTATGCACCACAGTTACCGGTAACGGCGGAAGTCCCTTATACCGAAAACCATCAGCGGAAGACGTCGGCAACTTGGCAACCGTACGAATGCGAACCGGTGACGTAAAATGCGGTAACCGCTGAGTTGTCTCGTATTCGCCTTTGCTTTTAAAAGCAAACGAATTTTACATAAACGTGGAAAACTGACAGGCGGTAATCAAAGTACATCTGTATACACCCTAGTTGTCCACAAATAGACGCGGATAAAACCCCTGGGTGTGTGTGATCCTATTTGAGAACAGCGAAGACACGCCGACAAATTAATGCATTTATTTGCCTGCCCTGAAAAGTATTCTAAATGGGGCCTTCTTTGTAAGGTCAGAGCAGGGTCAGTCGATATGAACAGAGGGTGCACAGGTGGGGACCTTTCGTGTGTTACCGGCAGATGCAGCTTCGCACGGCGGCAGCACGCACTGATGCAAAAGGCCGACTTCGCAAGCCAAAGGTTTCGCCACCCCCTTTTAGGGAACCTAAGGTCAAGGTCACAGAGACGGGACTTGATGTCTCACTCGTCTGGGACTTGAACGTCCTGAGGGGCAGAGCGGTGGGATGTGCGCACTGACTGTGCCCTTTCCAGAAGGCGTCTGATTGGCTGTTAGCTGCAGTGAATTCACCGCCAAACAGCAACCCAACCGTGTTTCAAAAAAACATGAGCGGGCATCATGTCACATAGACAGAATAAATGTGAGAGGACTGGTTGTACATGCAGTTGGCACTGTTGCTGGTGTATTTTGCAGAGGACATCTTGGGAGATTTGCGCACTCTTGAGCAAAGAATTCCCTCATAGAATAACTCTGATCTAAAATTGCGAGAATGCTCATAGAAAGGAAAATGCGATCTCAGGGTGGCATATCAAAAGAAGAAGAGGCGTTCACTGGAAGAGGTTTATTGGAGGTTTGACGTTTCGAGTAGTTAGCTGGCCTAATCATCTTCTGGGACTAGAAAGTCAGTTGGACCCGAAGCGGGAGATAGCAAGTCATGCCGCGCAAATGGGACATATCTTCAACTTTCATGTCGTCAAGATCGCGGGCCGAGGCGATGAACATACAGCAAGGCAGGCTCAAAAAGACTGGATTCCTACCAACAGCTCTGTCGAACGCCACATTAGTTTGCCTCCCCCATATCTGATTTCATGAACCTTTTTGACGGGGGACAGCCACGGCGCGAAACAATCGGGGTCGCCAATTATCTTCGCGGTCAACGAGGGCGGGGGGGACGATATAGGTCACGGTGATATGCAGGTCGGATGCAGCCACACAGACGGCACTGGCCGGCTGCGTATCGAGCAATGGGAATGGTACAATGAGGGCTGTGCGTATGATTTTCTATTATCTGAAGACGGGTAGGGGAGAGCATTACTCGAAACGTCAGACCTCCAATAATTTCCCCCTCGTTTAACACTTCTTCTTTTGTCCATAAAAGGCCTTTAGAAGACTAGTTTGCGAAGGGAGCATAAGTATGCTTTCCATAAGTTCCCATCTAGCCAGTGCATTTATACGGCGACGGGATCAGCTAAAACATGCGCATAATTGGAAAAGTCGATCCCACAGGTAAGGAGGGAGTATTAATTAGAGGTAGCCAGTGCCAATCTAGTCATGTAATTATGGTTATTCGCTAGGGCAAGGGCTTCTAGCACCTATTTCGTGGAGGGGGAAGAACATGGCGGCGAGCAGGATGACGTACAATTGACAGGCTGACCGACGTCGGATAATGGCGAATGGGGATTCGTGCGGTTCCAACGGCTGAAGTTCATTCAAACCAGAGAGGGGGCCGCAAGTACACATAGCCGGAAGGAAGGCGACAAACGCAACGCAAATATTGAGCTACAACAGCAACCACCCACTCAGTCACAAACGCAATAGCGTAAAGACACTATATCAGCGTGTGGAGACACATTGCAGTGGACCGGAAGACAAGGTTGCTGAATTACAATACCTTCGACGGGTATTCAAAGCCAATGGCTGCCCGCGAAAATTCGTCAACCAATGCCTGCACAAACGAGACGAGAGACGAAATTCAACCGGCCCCTAATTTTTGCAAGCTCTCCCGTACGTGAAGAATGTCTCGGAAGCCATCAGCCGCCTTCTCACATCCTTTGGAATTGGAGGTGCACCCAGACCGGAGGCAACCATAAGGTGCCAGATCATGAGGTCGAAAGGCCCATTGCCACGGTGAGAAACATCTGGGGCCGTTTACCGTGTCTGGTGCAGCTTTGGGCAAAGCAACTTTGTCGGCGAAACCGTAAGACTGCTGCGGACGCGGATGGCCGAGCACGCAGCAGCAATGAGGAAAGAAGCTAGCTCCCAAGTCGCGGCTCACTCGACGGGACCTAACCACACATTTAAGTTTGACGAAACAGAAATTATTGCTAGAGGTGACAACCGCGTGAGCCGCGAACTGCTCGGGTCATGGTTTCCCGGTCCTCAGTCAATCAACAAGTGCAATGACCTTCCCGCTCCATATTCGGCGCTGAGACTTTGTCTAGGCAAAGTAGTTAGCCGCAAGGACAGCGTGCGAATGACCACCGTTCCTGGTGTCAATAGCGACGAGCCAAATTGCCCAAGAGTCCACACGGATGACGAAATCTGGCCGTCAACAACTCGACTGCGTGCAATGAGTGTGGGAATCGATAATCTTGACCGGCACACAAGCGCATAGCGACTGCACGGTAACTACATGCTCTAGCACCTGGCCAGTTAAGCCGTGATGCACTCGGGAGCTGCTAAATGTGATAAGCGTATAGCGACCTAGCAACTACATCCAATAAATACTGTAACACCTGAGCAATTTGCCATTCTTATCTGACTCTGTCTCAGGCGATGCATTTGAGCGAGAGTCCGAAACGTCAGGTTAATAGAGTTCTTGTTCCAGCGATCGTGCCTCCTTCCTAGCGTTCCCCATAGACGGTTATGTTGGCTTAAGAAGACAGTTTTCCGGCGATACTGCTATTTGACAGTTAAAACATCTCCTAAGTCAGACAATGAAGAATAAACCAGACATCCTGAAAAAAAGTTTCTAATGAACGAGGTCAAAAAACCGACCCACGGAATTTTCACCAGACGCTCTACCCTCTAAACTATCGCTGCCGCGCCCTCTAGTTGTGCTAGCCACTTAACACTCCCTTCTTCCTATCTCACTAAGTGAGCAATTTTTGCAATGTTCGTTGTGCACCCTGGTAGGAGGCCATGAAGTCGGACAGAGGTCGTTATTTGGGATCTCGCCATTCACCGGTTAGTGGGCAGCATTGCACATGAGTACTCCATCACAAACTGCGCCTTATTACTCTAGAATAACAGTATTGTCATTGTTATATTCGCATGGGACGAAGGACTGGCGGTCATCCAGTAGGCCATTAGCCCTCTGAAAGTAGTCTGTCCTGCCGAATAGGACGACCGAATGTTCCTTGTAATCGAGCAAGATAACGGCATCTTTGTCCACCTTGAGTGTTCATAGTGCTTGGCATTCAACCTTGGGATTGATTTCACACGGCGATACTCGGTGTCTGCTATGGTTCTTCGTCTCGTCCGTCGCGTATTGCCACTTTTCCGGGGTCTCCTTCGGTTACCTTCTGCTGCAGTCCCTTTAGCCCGTTCTTGTTAATGAGCTCACGGCACCTGGTTTTCCTCTGTTCAACCGTCTGACGACACTTGAGAATCCTGCTGTGACAGTTCCAGAGGAACGCTCGGATCATTCGCCTGTCGTGTTGGAACACGGTGTCACGCCAACTCCAAGATGACCGGGGAGTTACATGGAGCACACTTCGACAACACACTACTGCCGTAGAGATCAAACCTCTGATGTCTTCTGGAACATAGCGTCTCTGGTGCGAACCTGCCCGTACGAACTAACGGAATTTCGTACGTCTGAGGCTATAGGATGTTGTTATCACGCCTGGTCAGTCACGGGGCCCAAGAAACTGTATGGGTATCCGGCCAATCACAGCCATGCAAGTCTACCAATCAACTCCAAGGCTGAGGCAGACACTCTCTTGCTTGAACCTGTCGGACATCCGTTCCAGAGGCCGCGAATGTGCCCCACTTCAGAAGTATTAGTGAGCCACATTTTACAGATACCATCACGCCCGTCGCTGACACCAGTGGTGTTATATCATACAACCTCCGCATATAATACTGTCTGCCCGTTTGTTTGTCTACGAATATTACGCCGTTATCCCGCTGTGGCCGATGAACTGCGGCCCAAATATTCACATCAAATTTCATTCTGAGCCAATGGTGAGGCACTGGCTGCCATGCCCTTCATGCCCGGTCCCGAATGGAAAGAGAAGGTTGGCGCCAATTTGGAAGATTGCATATTCTGTAGAGAACAAGTAGAGAAGGGATTAGAAGGGGTCGGCAGCCAGAGGAAAGCGCACCCAGCGCCGGGGGAGCTCCATCCCAAGTGTCCTTCAGGTAATGCGTCAAAGCGTTTTAAGCCAGGGCACGTCTGACCCGACCTTGAATCTGATTGGCCCGTTGGAAAGCCGGGTGGACGAACACTAGACAGTCCTAGTGCCTACAGTGAGTGACCGATCTCATGAAATGTTGACCGAAATTCTGAAATGCGTTTTTGACTAGGGAGGATTACTTAGGTAGGGTTACAATATTTATTATCGCGCGGCATAATCCTACAATTTGTCTGACTCGCCAGGATGTCGGCTTTTGAATGCCCTCCTTTTTGACCTCCTGTAAAAACCGCACTCGGTAAGAAATGACTACTTAAGTAGCATGCATTTTTTACATTGACTTTCGATGGTCTTGTGAATTTTAATATATTTTATAGAAAAAATGCATAAAAATATGCTTTCTTTTATTCGTTTGGTGGAGATTCACTTTGTCTTTACATTTCATACCCGAAAAAGGGTATATTTAGGTTCTGAAAAAGTTTCTCAATGCCCGAATAATATTGAGGCTGATCAGCCGTTGCATTAGCTTTCAGCGATTTAAGTTTACAGGGTGTTTGCTTTCGGCGTAAGGAAAATCGTGCATTCCCCTATGCCCTTAAAAATATACCATGTAGAGTTAGTAAAATATTGTAATGGATGTGGACTATATTCTACACTTCATTAGAAGCACTGGCAAATGGACATGTGTGTGAATGGACATTTCACGGTCTTAAAAATCTCATGATTAAAAACCTTTTCAAAACTCAAATATACCCTTTCTTCGGGTATAAAATGTAGCGAAAACGTGAATCTCCACCAAGCGAGTAAAATAAAGCATATTTTATACATTTTTCTGTAAAATAGATTAAAATTTTTAAGACCACCAAACATCCATGTGAAAAATGCATGCTACTTAAGTAGTCATTTCTTACCGAGTGCGGTTTTTACAGGAGGTCAAAAAGGGGGGCCTCAAAAGCCGACATCCTGACGAGTCGGAAAAATTGTAGGATTATGCTGCATGATAGTAAATCTTGTAATCATACCTAAGTATTCCTCCCTAGTCAAAAACGCATTTCAGAATTTCGGTCAACATTTCATGCGATCGGTCACCCACTGTACATGTAGACACTCGCGATTGACCCAGCATTATAACAGGTGGTCGAAGTAGGTTCACTGAAAGCCTATAGGTCTTAAAAAGACTGATTCAGTCCAAGTTAATGATTAATTTCCGAGGAAATTAAAAACCTGCAATTTCAAATTTGGAGTATCTGCCAGAAAGTACACAGGAACGCTGAGGAATCCACTGATGAGACGAATCCCTCGCATTTGTGCCATCCAGCGCCCCCTATTCTGGCAAAACACGTGTCTGAACTAGTACCTGCACTGCCAAGTGTGGTACATCGCGTGCATCTGAGATTAATGCGGGAGGTACTCATTCTGACAGCCCTGTGATCGCGCGACCACTTTCCCGCTGACACTCACAGTTGTCTGATGGTGAATTCAAGGTTGAATCAGAAATGCCAGGCGATCAAGTCATAGTCGTCGTCGTCTTCTTCTTCTTCTCGGAATCAAAACTTTCTGCGAAAAACAGCCTGAAGTTCCAACATTGACAGTGGGAGGTCCAGCTCACGATCGCTGGTAGAAGGAAAAGCGTGGAGAAAGTCAGTTGGGCCGACGTTAAAACGTGAGTACGCAGCCAGATCGATGCCTCCGATCGGTTCAATTAACAGATCGGCAGACAGACTGAGGACAGGTCATACGGGCATCACGAATGCGCATAGCCTGAGAGTAGGTCGACGAATCCGCGGGAAGGGTGAGATGAACATACCGGACGTAACCTGAACATTTCTGGTGGACCTGTGGACACAAGTTGAAGGAAAATGCACTGCCACTGACCGAGAGCATGCCGCGGTTGATCTTCCAGGAGGAAAACGTGCCACCTGGTCCCGACCTGTAGGGCAAAAGTTAATATCTACTGTCCCACAGGACCCGACCCAGTTCCGAATCTAAATCCAGACTGACAGTGCTGGAATCGACAGGAACACTATTCGATGACACCGAGACCTCACTGTTTTCCCATTTCTCGACGGCGCATGGTCACTATTGCGAAGTACGCAACATTGAACGAAGCACTGGCGTGATTGTGGCGCAGCAGATCCCAATTACCGTCAAATCAGCAGAATGGGTCAGGCTTCCCGGATACGGGCCTTTTTTCTGTCTTGTAACCACCACCACCACCACCACCACCACCACCACCACCACCACCACCACCACCACCACTACCACTACCACTACTACTACCACTACTACTACTACTACTGCCACCACCGCCTCCGTCTTCCTTCCCCTCCTTTCAGATTTATCGTTCATCACAATTCACACGAGCGCCAGATGAGGCGTTTAGTTTGAACTGATATAAGTCTGTTTTGGCAATGTAATTAGGTTTTAGATTTTCAATTCCCGAATAATTTGGAGCCTGATCAGTTGTTGGATCAACGCTTAACGATTTAAGTATACGAGCCACATGCGTTCCGCGTATAGAACATCACATATTTTTCTATGCCTTTAAAGAGATACCATATAAAGTTTATACAATTTTGCAACGGATGCAAACTATATTGTACATTTCATGAGGAGCAGCGGTAAACGCACAGGTACGATGCTGTAGGAATAGACACTGAACGGTCTTAAAAATCTCACAATTAAAAACCCTTTTAATAACTAAGTATGCTTCTTTTTCGAGTAGAAAATATAAATTGGATGTGATTCTCTCGCAAACGAGCAAAAGAAAGCATATTTTGTCCATGTTTTCTACAAAATATATTTGAATTTACAAGACCATTAAAAATCGATGTGAAAAATTCGTGCTATCTAAGTATTCTTTTTTCAGAAGAGACAGTGGTGAGTGAACGTTCCTTTCGGTAAATTCTCATCAGGCCAATACATTTATAAACTTGGCCATCACTTTCGCCTCCGCAAGCATGGTGTTACAGCCTAGGTACCCATTGAGTGCCTTCAACACCGTGGGGTCTTTGGATTGTTTTAAAGTTGTGAAAATCCCCATCACTATGTTTTTACCGCGTACGTTTTCTGTAGGAGATTAAGAAGCGGTGCATTTAAACGCTAACATCCTGCCAAGTCCCAAATATTATGGGATTATGTCTCAAGATAATCAGTATTACAAATCCGCCTACGTAATCCTTCCTAATAAAAAGCGTATTTCAGAATTTCAGCCAAAATTTCATGAGATCGGTCACTCACTCTAATCTTAATTCATCAGAGAGCCGATAACCAGTCTCGGAAGGTCGCTGACTTTTTGAGTAAGGAGTAAGTGGACTAGACACTGTGAGGTCTTACATTGTCATACGCAGACATGTCAAAGTTTCCCACCTCCTTTTTACTGATTGTTTCTTGATCTTTAAAACATTTTTCTGCAATTGCTCTCCATCTCGATCGTAGAAACGCATGTGTATGTCGGAGCAGCGTAAGCCATAGAGAGACAATAACAACTACGATCATCATGCCCAGGTCCGAACAGGAAGAGAAGAAGTGGCACGACAGTTGGATGTTTAATACTGTACAGAACAATTACAGGAGAGGTTGATAAGAGTCGGCAGTCGGACCAGGGCACGTCTGTGCTAGGCAGTGGGGCAACCGTCCAGCGCCTTCAACAGAGGTCATGTCTGAGTCAACCTCGAAGGTGATTGGCCAGTTTGGACAGCGGCGGCGCTGGCGAGAATCAGACTGCAATTGGTGCACACGCACCAGTAATCGCGAGAGTTTACGAGTTGGGCCACGAAATGCGAACTGCGGTACAGGAATAAATGCGCCCCCCCCCCACTCCCAAACGCGCTCGGGAAGGCCTGGGCAGCGCAAACACGGCAGACGTCTTTTTTAAGGTTCTTGGGCCTGTCTACCTGCTGTTTCGCGACTGGTTTCGCATTACGAACGTCTAGGGAACGACCTTGAACGTAATATAGCGGCCAACCACGGCAGCAGGAGGCAATAGTTGTCAGCATTTTGGATCTCAGTCCGAGCCAATACCTTCGTCTAAGGAAGAAAGCGCTGAAGTCCTCGAGGGCTTATGAACCTTCACATAATTTACGAATTCGATTTTTTAGCTCTGGTGTAATCAACGGAGGACAGCAAATGCAAGTTGTGGATACGTTTCTGCTTTTCACTTGTCGATCCACACTTTCGGATGCTTTGAGCTCAGAAACAAAATCGCGCACTGCGTTAGTCATTTAGAACCTCTTTATTCAAGTCTTTGTCTTTTCCAAGAAAATAATTCCCCATTGTCAAATAATTGCTGATGATCCTTAAATTACAGTTGTCGATTCTGACTGGGAGAAAGTCGGCCCCCATTGAATTTGTCGCTAGCCAAATATGCATAGTGGCCGCTTTTACAGAATACATAGAACATTTGCTGGTTTTATTCCGAGAATCGCCTCAGTTACCACCTGTTGGTCGCAGTAGGCGACAAGCGACCTCTGAAGTAGTATTTGTGCCCCGATTCGAATTTGAAGGCTGGGCGGAGTCATTCATTTCCTCTAACTCTCCTTCATGCAATTGGTAGGAGGTCGCATCTTCCGGATAATTATTCTACGAAAGTATGGAACAGCTCAATCAGCAGAAAATTGACATCTCGAAATTCTAAGGGATCTTTTTCATCATCTGAAATATCCCGAATTCTTTTGATTTGTGCGCTTTCTGAAGACTAATGCATACTTAGAGTAATGTTTACAGTCCCGCGCTTACATCAATCTACCCGGTCTCCGTTTCTGTTTAATCGTTGAACCTCGAGTACTGTGTCCTCGCATTCAGTAATCGACTGAACCTACCGTGTCGGTAAGGCTCTTCAGGTAAATTTACATTTCTACTCATTTTCATTTAAGGACACATCCTGTCTTGCATTAAAAGTACTCCATAGTTAATAGCAGTGAAAATGTGATTCCCAGGTGGCATAATAAGGAGTGCTGTGCACAGGACTTCCCAGTCCCTGAGGATGGGTAGACGAACAAACTACCCGAAACGTCGGATCTCAAATAAACCCCTCCCCGTGAAGGCCTCCTCTTCTTTTTACACTCCATACTACTCCTATGGAGAACTCCCTAACGGGGTTATGGGGTTGCCTGCTTGTAACCTAAATACAACGTTCCTTCAAATGGTGCATTTGGTAAGACTCGAGATAAGGAACGTCATCACTTCCCTCTTACTGCCTGTTAGTCGCCATGCAACCGTCTACCATAACGCACAGCGGAAGTACTAATTTCTGTCCGGCAATCAAGATAACTTGGTGCAGTCCGTTGCAAATAAGTCAAGGGAATCCCAATGATCACGACAATCTCATGACTACTTGTCGAACCTGTCTAACAGGGACTAGAATAAGAGTTGATTCATACCCTAAAGCCCAAAATATGGCTTCACTAACTAAACGACACCTTTATCGCCATAAAGAACCGTGAAGCCGAACGACTGCATCAGTGACTGAATACTGTCTTCGCGGCCATATAGCTTTCAAGGGAAGAGGCGGTGAAAGACAGCCTACCGTTTATGGATATGAGAAGACAAGGAGTGGGCGATGATAATCTTACAACAAGTGTTTATGGGAAAGGATCAAATGCTGAGATCATCCCAAATTGAGGGAGCAATCACCCTGCAGCTTATAAAAGAACCCTCTTCCCACAGACCTATCGCTGCTCTAGCAGTGACGATATCCTGGGGAAAGAAGCAGCTTGCATTCATTGGTCGCTTCGGTCTAACGGATATCCGACCAGTTTTCGGCAGGGGTCGATTAGGCTGTCCTGGTTCCAAGTGTAAGCACAATGTGGTCATTGAAAGTAAAGAAGACCGAAGGGAGATGCTGAAATCGCTAGTGGGGAAAGTAGTCGAGGCAGTAACGGAAAAGGCAGCCTAATGTATGGCAAATCTGCCGCGAGATTGAAGGAAGCCTAGAATTACCCAGAAGACCTGGCTGACATGACACGCGGGACAGCAATACCGCAAACCTGACGGTAAACCCAACAGTAACTTCGAAAGAAAACCTAATCCTTCACGTAATTCTTACCCAAACGCTAACCGTGAACGTAGCAGTAAAACTTAACCTACCACAAACCCTAGCCATAAACCTAAGCCTAACCCTGACCCAAATCCTAACTTTGGCCATAACCCTACCCTAGCCCAAAACATTAACATTAAACGTAAACCTAAACCACAGTCCAAACCCTAACTCTAACCGGAACCCTTCAACTTAACAAAAAACCCAAACCTTAAATTCAACTCTCTGCCTGACACCAACCCAAACCCTAAAATTAACCCTACCTCTAAACCGAAACGTCAGGTTTCCCTTTTCCTTTTTAATTTTGGCTACTTTCCCACTAACGATTTCAGCATCCTCCTTCGGCCTAATTTACTTGCAATGCCCACATTGCGCTTACACTTGAGACCAGGACAGCATAACCGATCCCTATTCAGTTCTGCGAAGAACTACCTCAGATGTGAGAAACAACCCCGAGCCCCCACCCCAAACGGAGGAATCGTGGCGCAGAAAGTCTTCTCCCTGCCCTTCAGGGAACCTCCGAAGTGATCGAGCAACCGCTAAATCGGTTCGGCATCGACAATGCCGACAAACCAGCATACTCGCTGCGTGCGGAATTATGTCGAATAAACGAACCTATCCCCAAGGAACAGCAGACAGATGTGATCTATCGCATCCCATGGGGTAATTTTTTCAGCGTGAACGTTTGTCATTTGCATCGACGCCTGGGGAACCATATTGATGGCCAAAAACGAGTTGCCCGTCGCCTTGACCCTCGTCTTTACACACGCACGCCTGTGTGACCACCGATTTAATTGGGATGACACTGAGGTCGTCGCCATGGCCGAGGGAATGTATTGAGGCCCACCGACACTCCAATGCGGGCAGCATCAACCGCCATGCTGACTCAGACGCCATTATGAAGGCCCGCAGCTATCTCAGCTCACTTTGCCATACTGATAAACAAAAACCATCTGCTCCACGCCGTGACCCATTGCCCCTCGTCTTTCCACACTCACGCCAGCGCGACCACCGATTTAATTGGGACGATACTGAGGTCGTCGCCATGGCCAGCAAAAAGGGGCGAGGCACGCCGACACTCCAATGCGGGCAGCATCAACCGCCATGTTGACCCAGACGCCATTATGAAGGCCCGCAGCTATCAGAGCTCACTGGGCCCTGCCCCCATGCCACATCAGTGACTTCTAATCCAGCCACACGCAGCCCCATCATCCTCCCTCCCCCTCCTACACTGGACGCAGTAATTGATCTGCCTCCCTCTCCCCTCTCCCCCCAGCTCAGGGACCTATCACGACCCTGTGCCCACCTCACCCCTCTCGCACATTAGTGGTCCGCCTGGCAATGTCTGTCCTGTCTCGCCCACTGGTTTAATGTCACAGTCTCACTTCCCCTCAGTTCATTTCGTCTGACGAGGGGTTGGTGTCACCACCTTGGAGATTCACGAGTGTAGCTCCACTTTTCCGAAGAATCTCTCCCTTTTTTCATTGTATCGGTTCGGAATGCACTCCACCTATGGTCTGCAACGTACATTTTGACGTCAAGCACCTATTCTTACCAGACGTTGAGAGAAATTTGTGCAGAAACGGGCGACGATCTTCGAACAATTGATTTTCCTCCATAGCTGTCACCGTCACGGCGTGGTACCCAAATCTCCTCCTTTCAATCCTACGCTGCCGAATGATGCAGGAGATGCTGGAATCAGCCGCCTGTCTGATTTAATCCTACGGACGCTACGCCTCTCAACTTCCCACCAGGCATTGAATCCATTCTACTGACCTCTGTCCTTCTAGAAGACATGCGCATGGACATACGCATCTGTACCAATGGTATCGTTTGGCAAAAAAGACGTCAGTAAACCTTACCGGTCAAAGAAGCGCAAAGATTACGATAACTGGCATCGGATCACAGTATCGTTGTTGTTCTCGCTGACGAAAGTGTCGCCACTGTCATTACTGACAAGGTACGTGAGAGGCCTACACCCCAATCACTGCAGACCTAATGAAGATGCCAGCTGCAGTTATCAAAAAAAGGATTGGTGTACTCACTCATCTGAAAGTTATAAATCCAAATGACTCTAAGTTGATGACCCGCAATGATCCCTGTATCGCACACGCGTATTGTCTCTCTAACAATGTCGATGTCCCCACAGACGATTATGGCACCACCCATCGGACCACCAACTTGCAATATTGTCAAGTGGTTGTACAGGCATCAGAAGCAGCTAACTCGTGGATCTGATTGCAGCATTAACAACTCTCACGCATTCATCCACAGGACCCAAGGCCTCAAAGTAAGTGCTGCTGAATGCCTCCTGTCTTTTGATGTCGTTGTCTTGTTTTCTTGCATGCCACGCGATTTGGCAATTGAAAGCGTAGCTCGATGCTTACTGTTGAGATACCAACACAGCATGGTATGGAACTACTCAAACTCTGCCCTGGGAACTACTGTCAATTTGTCAATATGTACTACCGACAAGTTAAATGGACCCCAGTGAACTCGCCAATATCAGGGCTACTTGCCGAACCAGTATTGCAGCGAATAGTAAAAGAGATTATTCAAAATCCCACGCCCAAAAGATGGCTTCGCTACGTAGATGCCACTTTTGTCGCAATAAAGAACCACTAAGTCCAAAGGCTACATTGAAGGCAAAATGATGTCTTCCTAGTCATACAGCTTGCCCGTATAGAGGCTTAGGAGAAAGCCTGCCGTTTCTGGATGTGGAAAGCCAAAGGCTGAGCGATCGTAGCCTCGCAATATGCGTTCATAGGAATGGATCTAATTTCGAGATTCTCCTTAATTATAGAAGCATGCGTCCTGCGACTAACAAAAGAAGCTGAGTCCGAAATCTGCTCCATCGGTCTAACCGTTATTGCAGCGGCGACGACCTCGTATTTACCTGGTGATGGTGGAGCAGATGCGCTTACGCCGTCGGTTTGTTTGCGTCTTATGTTGACAACCTTGGCAGAAGCGCTCGGCAGAGAAGACACTGAAGAGAACTCTGTGGCTCTGATTGATGAATCGAGTGGGTAAGTAGCCGCGCTGCACGTGTACCTGTTAGGCGTATTGGGGCTGGGTTGAGCTGCGTTTGTGTCTTGCCAAAGGGTTTGTGGAGTATGTTGGAAATCGTACGTTGTTGTTTCCTAGATCCGGAATCGTTCTTCCATCTTGCCTGTAAACCCACGGACGCCACCAGCCTCTTCAGCGCGTGAATCTCCCTCGATTTTCGGGTATTTGTAGTGATGTGGTCGGAAGTTTGTGTGACTTGTTCGCTTGCAGGTGCCGCTCAACGCGAGTTATCGTGTCTTGTAGCTCGGTCTGCCAATTCTGTGTCTAATTCTTTCAACAATTTTGCCGCTATCTCGTCAGGACCGGGCGATGCCGCCTCTCGTAGCTTCCGTAATTCTAGTTGAGCAATGGCTTTTGTGAGAACCACTTAGTCAATTTTCGGGACGTCGTCCACATTATAATGATCAGCGGGTAGATCGGCTTCTCTCGTAAAAACCGACTGGAAGAACCTAGGCAGATGTGCAGCCCTTTTGTCGTCCTTGTAGAGTTCAACACCATCATCCGTTTTTAATATAGCGATGGGATCCCTGTTGTGAGTACTTTGTCTTATGTATTTGAAGAAAAGCTTTGGGTTTTCTTCTGCACAGTTTAAAAGGTTGCCCTCGGATTCATGGCGGGCATTATATACAAGGCACTTTACCCCATTCCGTTGAGCCTTGGACCCATTCCTTGATTCGATTGTCTTTTCCCTGAGATAAGCTTTCCACAGCTTCTGCTTACGGTTTACTTCAACTTTTGGTGTACCCTTTAGCCATCGGGGTCTGCTGGTGATAAGTTCATCCAATACGGCCTTCAGTTCTAAGCAGCTCCCGAGAACACACCCCGTGAGTGCCGTTTTCCAGTCTCTACGACGCATGTCGAGACGCTTCGGGTTGAAGTCACCACGCCATATGTTGTGTCTGATCACGATGCTTTGATCAGGTACAGAGAAGAGAGAATACTCCCCCCTGTAGGACTACATGATCGCTTTTTCCGAGAGGGAGTAGACAGTTTACGACATCAGCGCTTTTAGGTGCTTTTATCAATACAAGGTCTAAGCAGTTAGCTAGTTGCCCCCACGTAGTCTGGTTGGAGATAAGACGTGTTGTATGAAATGCGATCTTTGCACTGCTTGGAGGAGACGACGATCAAAGTTGCCATCAACTTTAGGGACTCTTTATTGAACTAATGGCATCGTGTTTGTGGCAATACTGCTCCTGCTTTTATGTCAATAAAGGGCATAATCGCATTTGCCGCGTTTGTGTCTACGCTGCCGCCGAAGGTTTCTGTCGATTGCTCAAACAAGCTCTGCTTTTCCACCCTAGAAGTTCTTTTCTTCGAGTACTCCGATGTCGTCCGATTTCTGTCGCTCCCTTTTCAGTCATCAGTCCGTTTTGATTTTACATCATCTTTTGATGTGACCTACGTTGCAGGTGAACGGTCTGAGTCTTATTATTAATTGCCTGCTTCTATTCGGTCTCATTGTGGGGGGAGGGGGCGATGATGGTCTGCTTGCTGATATTCTGGGGCGGATTAATGCCATGCCGTGTTATATTCTCCGTTTCCGTCCATGCGGTAGTCTTTTCTATGTCGTATCCGTTTACCTTCTTCTGCGGTGGAGATCGGACAGCTTCTACTCTGCCAGCGAGCTGGTCATTGTTCTTCAACTGGGTTATTATCAGTGATGAGTGTGCACTGCCATTATCACTTCCAAACTTAGTTTGCGACTTTGGAGTGTCGTTTACTACCGCTCTTGGTAAGGGTGAGGCTGTATGTTCATGTTGTCGTATGCCTCTTCTCCTAGCAGTTTTTTAGCTATGCAGCCTGCGAGATTGTAGTGTAAACGGCAATCAAAACTACAAAGACTAATAGATACTTAGCTCTAAGTGGGGGGGGGGGTGTGCTGCATTTCTTACAGGAAGAATGACGATGGCAAAAGAGTATAAGAGGAACGACAAAAAGGTAAATAATTGTACAGACTCACGAAAAATAAAGCCCTCTCCAGAATCCTTGTTAATGAGGCTTGTCGCTCAGGTAAGTTTACGTAGTTAAACATGGACGAAAGCTATAAGTGTTTCGTGTCGATTGAATAAAAGCGATTGAGGCGAATGAGTGCAGTCAGCGAAACAACTGGCATAATTGACAGCAGGAGGCACTGAAGATGGGCTGGCTGGAGTCTGGCAGTGGAGACTGTGTCAGTTTTGTCAGCTCTCTGAATGACGTACTACTTGTCCATCCGCTGAAGAACCTCATATGGGCCATCTTACGGCGAACAACCAGGCTTGCCAACCGCGTCATGCCGAACGAAAACGAATGGAGCAGCTGTAAGGCACTCATGCACAAACACACGTTTGGATGTCAGACGAGTGGGAGTTGGACGCAGTTGAATCACGCGTTGTTTCAACTGCCGTACGAAGGTGCTCGGGATGTCGGTGTTCGTCGTGGAAGACTGCACAAATTCGCTGGGCAGACGGAGCGGTTTAGAATACACAAGTTTGGAGGCAGAGCATTGGATGTCCTCCTTGACAGAAGATAGGATGCCCAAAAGCGCAAGAGGGGGATTGTCAATCCAAGAAGCTGATTCTGTTTGGGACATGAGTGTGGACTTGAGTTGACGGTTTGGACGCTCCACGAGGCCGTTGGCGGCAGGGTGGTATGCCGTGGTTGTGATGTGCGCACACCCGAGCAGTTTAGTGAACTCACGGAAGAGGCTAGATTGGAATTGACTCAGCGGTCTGTAGTAGGGGTGGCCGGAACACCAAAAGTTGAAATCCAATGCGTCAGGAAAACCATGGCGATATTTGCTGCCGAGGTATCCGAGATGGGAACGGCAATCGGCCATTGTGTGAAACGGTCAACCGCTGTCAGAATATGCGTGTACCCGCGTGAATGAGGTAGCTGACCAACTAAATCCAAGTGGACGTGGTGAAATCGAACATCTGGAACGGCGAATGCACTTGGTGGAGAAAATGTGCGGCGGTGTACTTTATTTTTCTGGCAGGCTAAACACTGCCTAGTCCAAAGAGCGATGTCAGAGTTCATCTTCGGCGAGATAAAACGGGCGGCGATTAGCTTACGAGAACCGCAGATGCCAGGATGTGACAGGGAATGGAAATGGTCAAACACTCTCTTGCGCTAGGATAGTGGAACAACAGGTCGAGGAGTGCCTGTGGACCAGTCGCTCAAAATCGTGCCTGGTGATGCGGGAAGTGGTGCATCAGGAAGTTGCAGAGTAGTAGTAGGACGCAGACAGAATTTGGTTAGCTACAACAACCAAATCAGACAGCGCCCATCACCTTTTCTTTGGACGGGCCCGATCCGGATGACCGTGCAACTGGAATAGTGGGCGGAAGTCCTAGACGCATCGAACTTACTTCTCTGCCAGCCGCAAATCGCAAACTGAAATTTCTATATACAAATGTGCAGAGCATGTTGTCGAAAGTTGACGAGCTCAAGATCCATCTATCTCATCTATCCCCGGATATAATCTCACTTACAGAAACATGGCTGAACCAGCAGGTAGACAACCGTGAGTTAACTATACCAGGATACCAGTTGTTTAGAAGAGACAGGTCAGGACGTCAGGCCGGAGGCGTACTCACGTATGTAAAACACGGGCTTATGGTCTCAGACAAAACAGATAAACTTTCGTGTACTTCTGAGGCTATTTGGCTAACTATAAAAGCACCGGGTTCACCGAGCCTTGACATCCTGACGGTCTACCGACCGCCGAGAAATGATCCCACGGCGGACGCCCGTCTGATTGAGGACCTGGAGAGATTCTCTATCCGGTCCGAAGTCTTAATCATGGGGGACTTCAACGCACCTCTTATCGACTGGAGTTCAGCTTATGCATCTGGTCCAGACCATGCTTCCGATCGACGTTTGCTGGACATGACCTTCAAGTTATTTCTCACTCAGCACGTCTCTTTTCCGACGAGGGTGCGCGAAGGGCAACAGTCAAACCGTCTGGATCTGCTCCTTACGAAGTCACTGGACAGCGTTGATAAGGTGCAATGTCAACCCCCCCTAGGTCGAAGCAATCACGTCGTACTGTTGTGGGAGTACTCCATTTTTTCTCTGCCCGAACAGGCCACCAGGGTTAGAAGGAACATTTGGCGCGGTGACTTTGCCCAAATGAAAGCTGAAATAAACACCATAAACTGGGAATCAGCTTTTTGTGGGGTATGTTGGAAATCGTACGTTGTTGTTTCCTCGATCCGAAATCGTTCTTCCATCTTGCCTGTAAACCCACGGACGCCACCGGCCTCTGTAGCGCGTGAACCTCCGTCGATTTCGGGTATTGGTGGTGATGTGGTCGGAAGTTTGTGTGACTTGTCCGCTTGCAGGTGCCGCTCAACGCGAGTCATCGTGTCTTGTAGCTCGGTCTGCCAATTCTGTGTCTAATTCTTTCAACAATTTTGCCGGTATTTCGTCAGGACCGGGCGGTGCCGCCTCTCGTAGCTTCCGTAATTCTTGTTGAGCAATGGCTTTTGTGAGAACCACTTAGTCAATTTTCGGGACGTCGTCCACATTATACTGATCAACGGGTAGAGCGACTTCTCTCGTAAAAACCGACTGAAAGAACCTGAGCAGATGTGCAGCCCTTTTGTCGTCCTTGTAGAGTTCAACGCCAACATCCGTTTTTAATATAGGGATGGGATTCCTGTTGTGAGTACTTTGTCTTATGTAGCTGAAGAAAAGCTTTGGGTTTTCTTCTGCACAGTTTAAAAGGTTGCCCTCGGATTCATAGCGGGCATTATGTGCAAGGCACTTTACCCCATTCCGTTGAGCCTTGGACCCATTCCTTGATTCGATTGTCTTTTCCCTGAGATACGCTTTCCAAAGCTTCTGCTTACGGTTTACTTCAACTTTTGGTGTACCCTTTAGCCATCGGGGTCTGCTGGTGATAAGTTCATCCAATGCGGCCTTAAGTTCTAAGCAGCTCCCGAGAACACACCCCGTGAATGCCGTTTTCCAGTCTCTACGACGCATGTCGAGACGCTTTTGGTTGAAGTCACCACGCCATATGTTGCGTCTGATCACGATGCTTTGATCAGGTACAGAGAAGAGAGAATACTCCCCCCTGTAGGACTACATGATCGCTTTTTCCGAGAGGGAGTAGACAGTTTACGACATCAACGCTTTTAGGTGCTTTTGTCAAAACAAGGTCTAAGCAGTTAGCTAGTTGCCCCCACGTAGTCTGGTTGGAGATAAGACGTGTTGTGTGAAATGCGATCTTTGCACTGCTTGGAGGAGACGACGATCAAAGTTACCATCAACTTTAGGGACCCTTTATTGAACTAATGGCATCGTGTTTGTGGCAATACTGCTCCTGCTTTTATGTCAATAAAGGGGGTAATCGCGTTTGCCGCGTTTGTGTCTACGCGGCCGCTGAAGGTTTTTGTTGATTGCTCAAACGAGCTCTGCTTTTCCACCCTAGGAATTTCTTTTCTTCGAGCACTCTGAAGTCGTCCGATTTCTGTCGCTCCCTTTTCAGTCATCAGTCCGTGTTGATTTTACAGCATCTTTTGATGTGACCTACGTTGTAAGTGAACGGTCTGAGTCTTATTATTAATTGCCCGCTTCTCCTCGGTCTCATTGTGGGGGGCCATGATGGTCTGTTTGCTGATATTCTGGGGCGGATTAATGCCATGCCGTGTAATATTCTCCGTTTCCGTCCATGCGGTAGTCTTTTCTCTGTCGTATCCGTTTACCTTCTTCTGTGGTGGAGATCGGACAGCTTCTACTCTGCCAGCGAGCTGGTCATTGTTCTTCAACTGGGTTGTTATCAGTAATGAGTGTGTACTGCCATTATCACTTCCAAACTTAGTTTGCGACTTTGGAGTGTCGTTTACTACCGCTCTTGGTAAGGGTGAGGCTGTATGTTCATGTTGTCGTATGCCTCTTCTCCTAGCAGTTTTTTAGTTCTGCAGCCTGCGATATTGTAGTGTAAACGGCAATTAAAACTACAAAGACTAATAGATACTTAGCTCTAAGTGGGGGGGGTGTGCTGCATTTCTTACATGAAGAATAACGATGGCAAAAGAGTATAAGAGGAACGACAAAAAGGTAAATAATTGTGCAGACTCACGAAAAATAAAGCCCTCTCCAGAATCCTTGTTAATGAGGCTTGTCGTTCAGGTAAGTTTACGTAGTTAAGCATGGACGAAAGCTATAAATGTTTCGTGTCGATTGAATAAAAGGGATTGAGGCGAATGAGCGCAGCCAGTGAAACAAGTGGCATAATTGACAGCAGGATGCAGTGAAGATGGGCTGGCTGGAGTCTGTCAGTGGAGACTGTGTCAGTTTTCTCAGCTCTCTGAATGACGTACTACTTGTCCATCCGCTGAAGAACCTCACATGGGCCATCTTACGGCGAACAACGAGGCTCGCCAACCGCGTCATGCCGAACGAAAACGAATGGAGCAGCTGTAAGGCACTCATGCACAAACACACGTTTGGATGTCAGACGAGTGGGAGTTGGACGCAGTTGAATCACGCGTTGTTTCAACTGCCGTACGAAGGTGCTCGGGATGTCGGTGTTCGTCGTGGAAGACTGCACAAATTCGCTGGGCAGACGGAGCGGTTTAGAATACACAAGTTTGGAGGCAGAGCATTGGATGTCCTCCTTGACAGAAGATAGGATGCCCAAAAGCGCAAGAGGGGGATTGTCAATCCAAGAAGCTGATTCTGTTTGGGACATGAGTGTGGACTTGAGTTGACGGTTTGGACGCCCCACGAGGCCGTTGGCGGCAGGGTGGTATGCCGTGGTTGTGATGTGCGCACACCCGAGCAGTTTAGTGAACTCACGGAAGAGGCTAGATTGGAATTGACTCAGCGGTCTGTAGTAGGGGTGGCCGGAACACCAAAAGTTGAAATCCAATGCGTCAGGAAAACCATGGCGATATTTCCTGCCGAGGTATCCGAGATGGGAACGGCCATCGGCCATTGTGTGAAACGGTCAACCGCTGTCAGAATATGCGTGTACCCGCGTGAATGGGGTAGCTGACCAACGAAATCCAAGTGGACGTGTTGGAATGGAACACCTGGAACGGCGAATGTACTTGGTGGAGCAAGTGTTCGGCGGTGTACTTTATTTCTCTGCCAGGCTAAACACTGTCTAGTCCAAAGAGCGATGTCAGAGTTCATCTTCGGCCCGATAAAACGGGCGGCGATTAGCTTACGAGAAGCGCAGATGCCAGGATGTAACAGGGAATAGAAATGGTCAAACGCTGCGGTAGGATAGTAGAACAACAGGTTGAGGAGTGCCCGTGTACCATTCGTACAAAATCGTGCCTGGTGATGCGGGAAATGGTGCATCTGGAAGTTGCAGAGTAGTAGTAGGACGCAGGTCGTCCATGGAGTTGTCGCCTGATTAGAGGTCCGAAACCTTCGCCAGGTCGAAATCGGAGGTAAGTGTGTTTATGTCCGGATGGGATAATTCATCAGCAACGACATTGTCGCTGCATCGGACGTCGCGGATATCTGCAGTAAACTGCGATACATAGTCCAGATGACGAACTTCCCTGGGCGAGTACCGCTCTGGTTTGGCCTTGAGGGCGTAAGTGAGAGGTTTGTGGTCGGTGTGGGCTTAAATGGTGAAGCCAAGTGGCATCAGCAAGAGCTTTCTTAGCTGCCTCAAAGGCTGCCTCTCATTATTCAACCCCGGGAAACATGGTTGTATTGCCCTAAAGTTTCAAAAGCAGACAAGCTTTCATCTTCGGAGGTGAGTATCGTACGACGTCGCAGTAGTTAGAGGGGGGTTGGATAAAAGTCGTGTTAACATGGTGTTATTTATACGGCGGGAGTCGTTAATCGACTTTGGCGCTAATCGCCCGCATAAACACAGGGATCTTCTCTGTAGTCGCCGGGGCAGAGCCGGAGGGAGGGTGACTGCTGTCAATTTGCCTGTCCTAAATAGCCATCCTGGGTTGTTAGTCTTGATTGCATCCCACTGAACGCGTTTCTCCCCGTTTGTCGGCGTAGTGGTTGAGGCTGCAGTATTGATTACTGAGCCGTTTTGTCACCCGATTTTGGCCTGGTTTAGGCTGCCTGCTGCGCTTGATGTAGTTACGGGGGTATCCGTTGGCCATAAAAAGGCGCTGAGGGTAGCGGAGCTCTCTCCTTCTGTCATCCGGTTCGCCGCAGAGTGTTTCTACTGTACTGTAGAGAGTTCGCACACAGCTGCGTTTGTGGCATTACGGGTGTTTACTGTAATTTGGCGTTTGTAGGTAGCCTTCCCATGCATAGTCGTTTTTATGTGCCCGTTGGGTTTTCGATGGAAAAGAACGTGCAAAAACGGCAGCTGGTTGTTGCTTTCCGCCTCAATCGTGAATTGAATATCCGGGAAAACGGAATTCAGGACATTGTGAAATTTCTCGATCATTTCTCGCTTGATGATGTCGAAGGTGTCGTCGACGTACAGAGTCAAAAACTCTGGCCTATGAGTTGTGTAAACCAGGCCCCCTTATTTTTGCAGAACTGCCTCAGCGATGAAGCCGGAGAGAGGCGATCCCGTCGGCGTCCCTCTGATTTGTTCGTACATGGTCCCCTCGAAGGTGAAGTACGTCGTCAGACAGAATTTTAAGAGTTGGACTAGATGTCTCCGCTCCACTGACTCGTTCATCTCGTCATACCGCCTCTTGAGCAATTTAAGTCATTTTATTAGGGGAATAAGGCTTTCGCCCTTGAGCTCCCTATTCATCAGATCAGATCAGATCAGATTTATTCAGGGAAAAGTAGGCGAACGCCTTTGAACTCCCTTTTGGTTACAATAACGTCATAAAAAAACAATGTGTAAGGCAAGTGTGAAAAAAAATTAGGTAAGTAATTACATACAACAAGCATTGGTCACTGGTATGAATTTGTCTGTGAATGCCTTCTGTGTCAAGATTGTACAAGATCCAGTACGGCAATGAATGGACCAAGTAATATCAAAGCAAGCGCATATGTGACGGTCAGGAGATAGCGAAAATTGTAAAACGTAATGTTACTAAAATATAGGGAGTAGCATGCTTTGTAACATAAAACGTTGGATGGGGCGGCTGGCACATGGGGGGGGGGGGTTCGTTAGTTTCTGATGCTGTGGAGGTACATATCCCTGTACTGGTCAAGCTTTCTCTTAAATGAGTCCACGGATGAGGACATGACGACATCCACAGGTAGGGCGTTCCATGTCTTTACCACTCTGTGACTGAAGAAGGACCTTCTTGCGTCCAGTCTCGCTCCTGTCACACGTAGTTTCAGAGGGTGTCCTCTCAAGCTAGTAGTGGTGGCCAGCTCAAAGAAGGCGCCGGATGCGAGGCAGCAGTCCTGACCCCGTAACATTCTAAGCGTTTGAATTAAGTCGCCACGGAGTTGTCTGTAGTCCAGGGGAAAGAGGTTAAGATTTGAAAGTCTGGTTTCGTAAGGTAGGTTTTTATGACCTCTGACAAGCTTGGTTGCCCGTCGTTGGACTTTTTCGAGGGTGGTACGATCTTTAACAGTCCAGGGTCTCCAGGCCTGAATGGCAAATTCTAACTGTGGGCGCACAAACATCCCGAAGACCTTGCGGAAGCACTCTTCATCGAACTTGGCAAATGCCCGCTTGATGAGATATAAGCTGGACATTGCGGATTTCGCTGCTTTCAAGCAGTGGAATGATGGCTTTAGTGAAGATGTTATCCACACCCCTAGGTCTTTCTGAACCTCTACCAGTGGCAGCGGTGTGTGATTTAGATAGTACGTCTGCCGGTGCGCAGAGCTGGTTCTGCCAATCCTTAGAATGTTGCATTTGGTAACATTAAATGGGAGGAGCCAGTGGCCTGACCATTTTTCGAGTCGGTCTAAGTTTGCCTGTAAATTTGCTTCATCGTCCTCGTTGCGGATGACGGTCCAAAGCTTTATATCGTCAGCAAACATGGCAATCCTGCAGTCCAATCCATGGATACAGTCATCAGTGTAGATGAGGAAGAGGATAGGGCCAAGAACGGAGCCCTGAGGTACTCCGCTCGTAACCGTCACCTCTGCCGAGTGCTGGCCACCAAGACGAACAGTCTGGGACCGACCGACCAAAAAGTTTTCAATCCACTTCAAAAGCTTGCCTCTTACCCC
>CACRXP010000186.1:0-58322 GCA_902702965.1 Spirometra erinaceieuropaei | reverse complement strand
TTTATTGAGGGAAATAGGCGTAAGCCTTTGAGTACCCTATTTGCAACGTAAAAAATGTGTGGTGTACAGATAGATGTTCTGGGCTGAAATAGTTCGAACACGCCCATAATGGTGGGACAAAATGAGAAGGAGTTTCAGGGGGTGAGCTCAACTTCTCATCGCTATTGGTCATTTCGGAAAATAAATATGTCCAGATTCTTCTTAAAACTTTGTTTAGATGGTGACATCGCAACATTTGCGGGAAGCTCATTCCATGGTTTGACCACCCGAACCGAGAAGGAGAACTTCCGCACTAGGCGGGTTGCATAAGGAAAGGAGCTTTGACCCCTAACCATCTTCGTGGCTCTCCTCTGAACTCCTTCGAGGCAGTTTTGATCCTCAACAGCCCACGGCCTCCAAGCTTGTATGCCGTACCCTAAATGCGGCCGGACGAATGTTCCGAATGTCTTAGAGAAAGCTTCTTCGTCAAAGTCCATAAACGCACGCTTGGTGGCGTACAGTACGGACATTGCGCTATTTGCCACCCTCGAACAGTGGGCGGATGGTTTTAGAGAACTCGTCGTCAGCACACCGAGGTCCCTTTGGGCTTCGACCTCTTGTAGGGCTGCACCGCCCAGAAAGTTGTCTCTTGTGCTGGCGGGTCTGGCTGTGTTGCTTAGGCAAAGTATGCTACATTTGGCAACGTTGAACCGCAGGAGCCAACGGTTTGACCACTCCTCCAACCGATTCAGGTTCATCTGCAGTCTGTCTTCGTCGGCAGGACCCCGAATTACACTCCATATCTTCATGTCATCCGCAAACATTGCTACTTCACAGTCTAAATCTCTTGCGGCATCGTCCACGTAGATAAGGAACAAA
Source organism: Spirometra erinaceieuropaei (assembly GCA_902702965.1). Lineage (NCBI taxonomy): Eukaryota > Metazoa > Platyhelminthes > Cestoda > Diphyllobothriidea > Diphyllobothriidae > Spirometra > Spirometra erinaceieuropaei. The sequence goes on along the minus strand of CACRXP010000186.1, from coordinate 57,464 downwards.
ATGGGTTCCAGAACTGAACCCTGGGGGACACCACTATCGACCATAGGCGGATCTGATTTTCCCCGACCGACGCACGCAACCTGGTGTCGACCCACAAGGAAGTTTTCGATCCATTTAAGGAAGTTGCCACCGAACCCTATTTTTTCAGCTTATGTAAGAGCCTTTGGTGTGACACAGTGTCGAATGCCTTCTGGAAGTCGATGAAGGCTATGTGGACCGCGTGCCTGTCGTCGAGAGCTCGGGTCCAGCTCTGGAGAGATTGCAACAAGTTTGTCGTGCAGGATCTTCCTTTCCGGAACCCATGTTGGCAGTTCGATAGCAGGCCGTAATGGGGTGGCGAAATAGTTCCATTCTACATGGCCCAGTGTGGATTAGCGGCTGTTGTTAGATCGTAGACGCAAGTCAGTGAGCCGGGCAAGCAGACCTTCGTAACGTGCGCCCATATCGACAGGCGATTGATGCTTGTCGTGTTAGAGTGCCAGGCGTCGAGGGATTCACGAGCCTGTTTGCCGTGTTTGCCATGGCAACAAATTCATTTCCGTCCCAATTGATGCGACGGTCGCATTCAAGCGCGTGCGCAAACACGAGTGACAAAGGGTCACGTCGGCGGATGGCTAGTTCATGTTCGTTTATACGCTTCCCAAGTCTTCGGTCTGTATGACGAACATAGTCGCTAGAGCAGTTGACACACGGAATATGGTAGATGACATTGGTTTGCTACTCTTTCGGTGTAGGGTCTTTCACTCGGGATAGTGTTACGCGCACGGAGGACGCCGGCTTATGGGCAATGAAAATGCCAAACCGGTTTAGTTGACGTGTGATCACTTCAGAAATGCCGTGCACGTGTAGGGTATAGAGTAGAATTTCGGTAGTTCCGGTCCCTCATTAGAAGCAATGCCTTGTAGTTGTCTCTGATGTCTGAAACAACTTTACACAAAGCTGACCAGGTATCCGTTGAGCCGGAATAACTGATACTGGAAAGCGAGTTCTTTCTTAAGTAGACCATTGCTGTTTCAATAACGATAGGCCCGGTAAAAAGGGGTCGGGCGCAGCACCTTTTATGGGTCGCAGAATGATGGTCTTCATAGTTATGGAAGATGTAAGCATTAGAACCTTTTCGGTGGACGCTCGTTGAGAGGTCGCCATCGTTGGAACAGGAGGATGCCCTCTGTCGCGTCTCTGCTAGCAACTGCTCAACTTTGTACTTCTTCACCTACATATCCTCTTATAGTTGTTGCTGTTGTTATACCAGTCCTGCGAGTAGACCCGATATTGGTGAGCCAATTGGAGTGCCCGTAACCAGTTGATAAAAATTTCCATCGACGTGACAGTGGTTCTTGAGACAGAGTCTAAGCATTTCTGAAACGTGCTGCATTGCATGCGTCAAGTTACACTCTCAATTGCCAGATCATATGGCAGTGAGGAAAATGGGGCAACCACATCAAACGATGGGATGCACTCATCCGGACTTCCTTTTGGGATCCTGTGGAGGAATGCCTACAAGTCTGTGACGCTGTATTGTTATCCATCGATGAGGTGCTTCAGGTGTCTGTGCAACCATTTGGTGAGTTTGCAAGTGGGCGATCCAATGAGGGGCGCAATAATCCTCAATGGTGCATCTGCTCCGTGCGCCTTTGGGAGGCCATATGCACGTGCGATGCGGGAGTTACTGACGGTCATAACTCTGGAGCAATGGGGACTTATGAATCTCATTTGAATGAGCTCATCCGCCTTCTTCTTTACAGCTGTAGCCTGTAGCAGCGGCCTGCATTTTATTTAGATCCTCAGCGAGTGGTGTGTAGGCTTTCCCGTCGCTGAGGACTTGGTTAGCCTTGTTGACGTAATCAGTTTTTTTAAATGGTGATAGATGCGCCGCCGTATGCGTTATTTTTCTTTGGAGACTGTAACCCCTTTTCTTTACCGATGGTGGTTCTTTTGTCTCCTAACGCCTCCAACATCGACGCACTGACTTCGGCCACCAATGCCCCATCGACGATCGCCAGTACCACCGTCTGCAGTCCCATTGAATTGCCAGCCGCCTTCCCCCAACAGTTCTCCTCCCCCCTTCTCTAGCCCAAAACCCTGCCGTAGTTATGTGCTCACTCTGTCAGTGTCTGTCCTGTTGGACCATTTGGTCTAGTCTGACCCTTTCACTTTCTCCTCTGTTCATTTCCTCTGATGACGTTTTGGTGTCCCCAACTTGAAAATCCACAGTACAATTTTATTTTTTTCCTACGATCCTTCTCTGTTTCTCATATATGTTAATATCAGACGAAAACGCGATCTTGGGAACCATAGTTTATTGGTCTGACGTTTAAGAAGCTCACGAGCTTCCGTTGTTGGAGGTGACTATCGTATTAAATCTCACTTTAATTATATGGGTTTGACTTAACAGTGTGCCCTGGGGAGTGGTAAGAGACTGTGGCACTCATTGTCCGCATACTTACAGGAGCAATTTTTGTAGTCGTCGGGGTGGAGGGGGAAGAGGGTGACTACTGTTAATCCCCATGTCATTCATTGGGTAGTGGAGTCTTCGAGAGCGGTGTGTCCGGCAAAACAAAAGTTCGTCGACGTTACTAGTTTCTAGCGCGTGTGTGCGCCTTTCGTTTTGTCCCAGTTAGCGTCAGCCAGCCAATCAGAGACGGGGCGGCGTTAATTGGCTTCGCGCTCTCGGGAGACTAGTGCTACGACTCGCGCGGTCCCAACAGCGAAGCGATAGGGAGTGTGAAGCGGACAGAAGCGTAGACAGACGAAGGGGCGGAGAAAAAGGAATCGCGGACTGCCACAGTGCCCACAGTCTAGACCATAGGCGGTGAGGAGCGACGTCGGAGGAACCGTCCATGTGTAAAAAAACGAGTAATCAAACGGTTAGGAAAATGAACATGCAGTCCACTACGTGTGATATATACAGGGAGCACAGGGGAAGAGTGAGTATATCTTGCAGCTAGATTGTTGGAGGTTGGTGAGGGGGTACTTGCAATTGGATGTAGTGAACATGGGGAAGAGAGAGTAACCTGTAAGGAGGGATAGAGGGATAGGGAGGTGGGATAGGAGACAGGGGACCACAGTGCGCGTCCGTAGGAGTGCTCCGGACTGCTGCCTTCAGGCGGTTCACACCCACGACCTCGCGAGTTCAGCGCATGATGCGGACGTTCTTCGTCCAACGAGAGATAAACCAGTAGAGGCCGTCTTAGGGTGGTTCAGCTGCCGACGGACTAGACCACATTGGAGATAGACGTGAGAGCATGTCGCTTTGTCTTATCCGAAATTGGGTTTAGAGACTGATGGCCTGGGCGGAACCGGGGGAGGTGTCCGCGTGAATTGTCTGAGACGGTGGAGGAGGTTGGCAGGATCCTCGATTGCAACTCGCGGGGTTGGCGAGATCATCTCACCAGGAAGTCGGACGGTGACGCCGAACACCAGTTGAGCGGTGGAGCAGTCAAGATCCAACCTGCGAGATGAGCTGATGCCCAACAGGCTCAGGGGGAGGGGGTCCGTCCAGATATCTGGATCGTCTGCGGCGCGTAGGGAGGCCTTCAGCTGGCGGTTGAACTGCTTAACCCTCTCATTGGCATCCGGATGAGTAACTGTAGTGTGGATGTGAATAGAGCCTAAACAGGAGAGAAGAGACTGGAATAAATGAGATTTGGATTAGCCATCGCGGTCAGTCGTGATAGTCCACGGGCACCAAAAATGGCAACCCAACGACTGAGGAAAGCCTTGACGACTGTTGTAGCAGCGACATCAGCAGAGGGATCATTTCGGACCACTGGGTGAGTCGATCCACGCACGTGAGGAGATAGGGACGGCCACTGAACAGGGGCAAGGGGCCTACGTTGTCCAGATATACATGACTGAACCGTGAATCCGGAGTGGGGAAGGTGTCGATGGGAGCTTTGTTGTGTACCTGGACCTTACCTCGATGACAGCCGAGAGACCCGCATGTCCATGCCTTCAGGTCCGTGTGCATCCCAGGCCAGACGATGCGGTCGGTAACCAGTTTGTCGGTAGCACGACTCCCAGGGTGAGAAAGGTGGTTTAGGTAGGAGAAGACACTTCGGCGGAGGGATGGCGGCACAAATGGACGGTGGGAAGTGATGGAGACGTCGCATAGAATGGTGCCATTGCCAGTGGTACGTGGCAATTCCTAGAGTTGGAGTCCGGAAACGTCCTCATCACAGGGATAACCAACACGACGTTGTTCAGCGGCCATCTCAGCTAGGTCGATGCTGGGAGAACCTTGGAGATGTGCGATGGAGGGCACGGAAAGTGCGTCAGCCACCTCATTGCTACCAGAGACCATAACAACTACAATCATCAAGCGCACGTCCGAACAGGAAGAGAAAAAGTGGGACGACTGTTGGGAGCTTGTTGAATTCTGTACAGGACAACTAGAGCAGAGGTTGATAAGAGTCGGCAGTCGGACGAGGGCATGTCCGACGCCACCGTAGCGTTGTCTGCGAGTGTTAGACAGTGGGGCAGCCGTCCAGTGCCTCCAGTGGAGGTCATGTCTGAGTCAGCCTCGAAGGTGGTTGGCAAGTTTGGACAGCGGTGGCATTGGCCGAGAACCAGACTGCAATTGGTGCGCACGTACAAGTAATCGCGAGAGCTTATGAGTTGGGCCACGGCATGCATACTGCGGTGCGCCCTCACCAAACTCGCCCGGGAACGCCCAGGCAGCGCCAACTCGGAAAGACGTCATTACGAATGTCTGGGGAACGACCTTGAACGTAATGTAGCAGCCAACCACACGCAGCACGAGGCCGAGGTCCGGTTGTGTTCAGTCAAATGAACTATAGTACACATCAGAATTATGACGCATGGACCGTAGTCTTTAAGTCTGTTTTTATAAAGAGACAATAGATTAAATCCCGTTGCAGTACTGTTTAACACAAATTTTTACAAAAAGCTACGACGGCGGTCGATAACTTAAATTACATCTTTCAGTGACTCTTTCAAGAAATTGAAGAACTGACATTTATGTCTGCGCGATACCAAAGTCCCAACCACGGGGAAGCAGAAGCTGGGTTATGTATCCGTACCAGATGAACACAGTACTGTCAGGGGTCAGGGTTAGGGGTTAGCGGTTAAGGGTTACAGCATATACTTCTTGTTATTTATGCAAAACAGAAGGGTAATTGGAAATAGGACGTGTACTGACTACGATAGACAGCACAAGTGAGGAGGCTTGTGGAAACGGCCGGGTATATGGCAAGGGGGACTATCATTGGCTAATGGGTGGCCAATCAGCACAAAGGTGTGAACAGGGGGCCATGACCTTGATCGTTCGCTTGTCACGCGTTTGTGGCATGATGTCCTGACGGCCCGAGCCGGATACGCTGCATCCCTTCACCCTAAAGTGGAGAGCATGAGGGGAGGGGAACAGTAAAGGTAATAGTGGATAGTCAGACAATGTTCTAATAAGATTCGTCCTGAAAGCGTTGGACAGGTTTGCGGAATCGGGTCGACCTTCTCAGGGCGGTATTTTCTACCTCTGCGCCGCTTTGTGCAGTCACTGGCTCCTCTGCCCCTAAGCTAGTGCTGGCCCAGGTAGAAGGAGGTGGAACATACGCCTCGGTCGGTGGCGTAGTGCTCTGTGCAGGCAGTAGGGGTTCAGTCCTCGGGATGTTAGGATCCCTATCCAGGGTTGCTGGCGGTTCGAACTTTCCGAATTCTCTACTTTCTATGTCCGTTCGGCTTCGAACTTGGTCCAGATGTCGACGCACAATTCTCAAATCTTCTAACTCTAATTCCACTATTTGCCCCTCGCTTGTTCGAACTACCGCTGGACACCAGTTCGTTTCGTGTTCCAGCCGCGTGTAGACACTCGTTAGGCGCGACCTCTCGTGGTCGTGTGTTCACATCATATCGTTCTTTCATCTTCGTCTGTTTTGCAATGACTCTATCCTGCGCTGATGGGTTAAGCAGGTCGAGTCGTGTGCGCAACTGCCGCTTGAACATTAATTCTGCAGGCGAAGCACCGGTTGAGTCGTTCGGTGTAATGCGATAGCTGAATAGAAAGCGTGACAACTTGGTGGCCAAGTCCGCTTCTGTCTGTCTGGCTAGTCCGTGCTTTATTGTCTGGACTGCACGCTCTGCGAGGCCATTTGAAGCAGCGTGGTACGGGGCAGTAGTTAAATGTCTAATTCCATTTTTCTCCATGAAATCTTTAAGTTCTGCACTATTAAAGGCCGGACCATTGTCTGAAACGACCATTTCAGGTATCCCAAAAAACGGTTCGCAAATTGTTGATTGTAGTGAGTGAAGAACAAGAATTTCCTGTCGGAATCGCATCTATCAATTTCGTGTGGGCGTCAACTACCACCAAAACCATATGGCCTTGGAATGGCCCAAAATAATCGACGTGTACCCTCTTCCACGGCGAGTCGGGCCAGGCCCAAGGCTTCAGAGGAACCTTCGGTAAGGTCTTCTGTGTTATTTGGCACACGTGACATGCTTTCACCACGTTTTCTATATCTGCGTCAATTTTGGGCCACCAAACATAACTGCGGGCGAGAGCTTTCATTCTAACTGTACCAGGATGAGCATCATGCAGGTCTCTGAGGATGGCCCATCGGCCTTGTGGTGGCACAACTACACGATTGCCCCATAGTATGCATCCGTCTTGTAGACTTAACTCAATCTGACGGCTGAAGAATGGTTGAAAATCAGAGGAGGTAGAGGACGGCCAGCCAGATTGCAAGGCTCTTTTTACCCGACTTAGGAGAGGGTCTCTCGATGTCCACTGTCGAATTTGTTGACAGGTTACAGGTGAGTTGACTAGGTTCTTCAAAAGATTCACCGGCTCAAAAACAGGTACCCCGTTAATGCCATCGTCCACGATAGGCAGCCTACTCAAGGCGTCAGCCACTACGTTTGCACTACCTGTAATGTACTTCATTGCATACGTGTAAGCAGGCAAAGTGAGTGCCCATCGTTGCATTCTCGGCGAGGACATCTGTTGTATCCCTCGTTTTTCTCCCAGCAAACCTAAGAGGGGTTTGTGATCAGTGTGAATCTCAAAGGGTTGGCCAAAAAGATACAGGTGGAAGCGATGTAGGCCAAACATTATTGCTAAGGCCTCTTTATCTAGTTGCGAATAGTTGGTTTCCGCCTGTGAAATGGTTCTTGATGCAAAGGCAATCGGCATATCTGCACCAGAAGGCATTCGATGCATGAGAACCTCACCTACGCCGTACGGAGACGCATCAAATTTCAGTATGGTAGGCTTTTCGGGGTCATCGTGAACTAGGACAGATGAGGAGGTAAGAGCCGCCTTTGCTTGTTCAAGAGCACTTTGTTCGACCTCCGACCAGTGCCAGCAACGATTCTTTTCTAGTCGATAAAGAGGCTTTAGAATTGTAGCTGATTGATTCATAAAGCGACTAAAGTGGGTGACCAACCCCAGGAATGAACGCAATTGACTAGTATTGTTGGGGCGCGGCGCCGTCTTCAAGGCTTTGAGCTTATGTTCGAGTGGATGGAGGCCAATTTTATCCACCCTGTAGCCCAGGTATTATACCGAGTCGGCAAGGAAATTGCACTTATCTTTCCTGAGTTTAAAACCTGCGTCCTCTAAACGTCCTAACACGATGTTTAGAGTCTCTAGATGACTAACTTCAGATGGGCCGGTGACTAATATATCGTCAAGATATGCGCAAACGTGAGGTATATCCTTCACGAGGTTACCAATCAAGCATTGAAATAAAACTGGAGCCGAACTTACTCCAAATGGTAGTCTTTTGTATCGAAATAAACCCCGATGCGTATTGATGGTGGTGGCGTCTCGGGATTCAGTATCTAGGACGACTTGGTTGTAGGCATGCTTTAGGTCCAACGTTGTAAATTGATGACCACCCGAGAGAGATGCGTACAGATCCTCGATGCGCGGGAGAGGATAAGGGTTCACTTTAGTTGCTTAGTTGATTGTCAGCTTGTAGTCGCTACAGATACGTACAGAGCCATCGGTTTTAAGAACAGGAACTATTGGGGCTGCCCATTCCGAATATTGCACGGGCCCAATAATATCCGCTTTCTGTAGGCGATCCAGCTCTTCTTCGACCTTCGGTGCAACTGCATAGGGGGCTGTACGATCTTTGAAGAACCGGGGCCGGAAATCTGACTGAAACTGGAACTTAACAGGTGGACTGCGGTAGTGGGTAGCTGAATCGTCACGAAATAGCTCCTTATGATTTACCAAAATTGAATCCAAAGCCGGATTTACACCAATCCGATGTGCATAGGATAGCACAGAAGGCACGCATTTCATCCAATCTCGTCCAAGGAGATTTGGTTGCTGGTTTCCACTCACCACATGGACCGGCAAGTAATGAAGTTCTCCATCATGCTCGACTTCGGCTGTAAAGACCCCTCGAACCTCTACGTTCTGTCCAGTATAACTGCGGAATGTTGAGCTGGCCGGAAGGTGGGAGGATAATTTCTGAAGGGAGACCTCATTTATGAGAGTAACAGCTAAGCCAGTGTCGATTTCAAACTTCACGGGATGGTGATCAACCGGAAGCGTGATGGTGTGGGGTGATTGGAGCGGCGCGTTGGCCGAAAACATTCGGAGTATCGCCTCGCCATCCCCAGCTGTATTAGGGTAGGTTGCATGCGTGTTAGTATTCGCCCGTCTTTTGGAGAAACACACTCGTTCGATGTGGCCGACTTTCTTGAAAAACTGGCATACCGTCTTCTGGTGTCTACAGTCTGACCACCGGATATGATGCTGACCACAACGGTAGCAGGATGGTAGTTGTTTTGAGGGAGCTGAGGGTCGCTGTCTAGGTGAAGACACAGCAGAGTTGACTAGGGAGACAGCCATTTCCGATTCCAAGGATGCTATCACTCCATCGTTTGACTGAATCAGCTGCTGAAGGTTTTGCCGCACGCGCTCCTGATGACTGGCGATATCACAGGCTTTCTCCCATGACAAATCCTTCTTCTCCGATAAAAGATTTTCCCGAGCTTTTTCATCGCGCAGACCGACGATCAACTGCTGAACGAGCATTGCGTGCTCGAAGTTGTCTGCCTTGCTCTCTTTATACCCACAGTCCTGGATGGCCAGAGCCAGATTAGTAGTAAAATCACTGACACACTGATTGGATTCTTGACGCATTTGACAAAACCGATATCGACTGAGAAAGAATTGTCTTTTCCTCCCCACGCTGACTCGAGTTTTGAGAAGGCTGTATGGATATCTATAGCCTGTTGTAGATTGAGGGCATCGAAATATCGTTGTCCCAACTCCCCGAGATTCGTCCGGAGGAGTTTCAACTTAGATGGGATGTCTAGTACAATCGTGGGTGACAAAATCGGGAGCAGTTCAATATACTCGTCAAATGTCTTCCTCCATTGCAACCACGAGTCATTTGAGGGCTTCTGGGTGTTCTTTGGCCAGAAAGGTGACGGTGTAGGCAGCAATGAAGACATGTTCATTAGGCTGCGTCGCCAATGTTATGTATGCAACACAGAAGGCTAATTGGAAATAGGACGTGTACTGAGTACGATAGACAGCACAAGTGAGGAGGCTTGCGTTTTTGGCATGATGTCCTGACGGCCCGAGCCGGATACGCTCCACTTCTCAACCACTCAAAGTACAACCGCGCATACCCAATAGTTTTTCTTTTGCATACAAGAATTTGACATCGTCGCCTGTGCGTTCCCCGCCCCCCCCCCCTCCCCCTGTAAAAAGCCGTACTACCGCCGGTCCTGTATTTGAGATGACTGGGGTTTGCTTACTTCAGGTGGGGCTACATACCCATATCTGACCCCCAGCTGTTCAATAGGAAGTTACAGCTGTGTTTTATTAAACGAAAGCGCGTACATATTGATTGTTTCTTATACGCTGTCGCTTCTTCACACGAAGACATTATTATATGACTCGGCAAAAGCTTTCTTCATCATTCTTCGAGTACTATATTTTGCTCTGAAGGTCATATTGCGAGTTAGCCAGTAGTCGATTCCCGAGCTCTGAAAATGCACGTATGAGGGTGTACATGGTAGAAAATCCATCGATCCATCTCACTAGACGCTGCTTTCTAAGCAATAGTTGTCAGCATTTTGGATCTCAGTCGGAGTCAATACCTTGGCCTAAATAAGACAGCACTGAAGCCCTCGAGGTCTTGTAAATCCGCACATTTGTTACGAATTTGAATTTTTACCTCGGGTGTAATCAACGGAGGACAGCAAATGCAAGTTTTGGATACGTTTCTGCTTTTCACTTGTCGATCCACACTTTCGGATGCTTTCAGCTCAGAGGCAAACTCGCGCACTGCGTTCAAGCCTTTGTCCTTTCCGAGAAAATAATTCCCCATTGCCAAATAATTGCTGTTGATCCTTAAATTACAGTTGTCGCTTCTGACTGGAAGAAAGTCGGCTCCATTGAATTTCTCGCTAGCCCAGTATGCATGGTGGCCGCTGATATGAAATACACTTCGGGATAATTCACACATTAAAGTTGGCTGGTTTTATTCCGAGAATCGCCTAAGTTACCACTTGTTGGTCTCAGTAAGCAGTAAACGACATTTTGAGTAGTATTTGTGCTTTGGTTCGAATTTGAAGACTGGGCGGAGTCATTTATTTCCTCTAACTCTCCTTCATGGAATTGGTAGAAGGTTGCATCCTCCGGAGAATTATTCTCTGAATGTATGGAACATATCGGTCAACAAAGCAGTCGACATCTCGAACTTCTAAGGGACCTTTTGCATCACCTGAAATCTCCCGAATCCCTTCGATTTGTGCGCTTTCTGAAGACTAATGCATACTTAAAGTAATGTTTACAGTCACGCGCGTACATCAATCTACCCGGCCTCCATTTCTGTTTAATCGTTGAACCTCGAGTACCGTGTCCTGGCGTCCAATAATCGGCTGAACTTACCGTGTCGTTAAGGTTTTTCAGGCAAATTTACATGTCTACTCATTTTCATTTAAGGACAAATCATGTCTTGCATTATAGGTACTCCATAGTACTCCTATGGAGAACTCCGCAACAGGGTTGTGGGGTTGCCTTATTGTAAACTAACTACAACAATCCTTCAAATAGTTCATTTGGTAAGACTCGAGATTAGGAACGCCATCACTTCTCCGTTACTGCCTGCTAGTCGCCGTGCAACCGTCTGCTCCAGGGCAAAGCGGAAGTACTCACTTCCGTCCGACAGTCAAGATAACTTGGTGCAGTCCACTGCAAACAGGTTAAGGGAACCCCAATGATCTCGCCAATATCATGACTACTTGCCGAACCTGTCTAACAGGGACTAGAATAAGAGGCTGTTCATATCCTAAAGCCCAAAATATGACAGCGTCAGTTTGGCGTTGTCTGATTTTGAGCCCATTTATGACGGTCTCGGCTCCCAGTGGGGTTCTGGTAGGTCAAATGGCTAGAGCGTTTTCTGTAATCCAGGCTTGCCCTTGTTGTCGTGAGTTTGAATGCCACGAAGTTCGCCGAGATTTCTACAGGTGGATCAACGTGGTCTTTTTGCTGTTGTCAGTAAGCCCTGCACAAACGTTAAGTTCAGGAGCGCGGAACTCGAACGTTGCTTATTTTCATTGGGCAACACGGATTCGCAGTCCATAGACGATGGTTTGGTGTATACAGAGGAAAGTGGGAGAATCACACACGTCATCTGTCCTGATTGCCTGAGAAAAGGAAGAAGCTGGTGATGACAATGAACCAAATTATATTTTTTCTGCTGGTCAGATCTCCAGTGCACGCCCAAGGTTACGTATCACTGGCTAATGAGGGCCGAAAATCCAGCAATAACTACGCTATTATTCCCAGTATTTGTCAAAGAAATTTCCAAATCCCCAATGTAACAAATTACTTCCCATATTAGCCGACATGACGCTGACATGTTGGCTTTACTCCATGATCAACTGACTTGGGGTTCGAATTTCGGCTGTGCAACCCTGTGGGATCGGGACGACCATTCTTGCCAGACCATCACTTCTCCGTTACTGCCTGCTAGTCACCGTGCAACCGTCCGGCAATCAAGGGGAGTTAGTGTAAGCCATTACGAACAGGTTAAGGGAGTCCCAATCATCCGCCAAAATCAGAACTACTTGCCGAACCAGTCTTACAGGGGTTCGAATAAGAAGTTATTTAAACCCTGAAGCCCAAAATATGGCTTCGTTGCGTAGACGGCATCTTTGTCACCATAAAGAACCGTGAAGGCGAATGGCTGCATCAGTGACTGAATAGCGTCTTCCCAGACAGGTGAAGAGGCACTAGAAGGCAGCCTACCGTTTCTGGATATGAGAAGACAAAGACTGGGCGATGGTAACGTCGAAACCAGCGCTTTTAGGAAAGGATCAAATGTTGAGATCATCCACCCTGCAGCTCATTAAAGAAGCTGCGTCCGAACTCTCCTCCACCAGGCTGAGGTTGAAAGGCAACCTGATATATGACAAATCTGCGCGCGGGATTGAAGGAAGTCTAGAATCCCCTTCACGTAATTCTAACCCAAACGCTAATCGTGAACTTGACACTAAATCTAAACCTACCGCAAACCCTAGCCCTGACCCAAATACTAACTTTGACCACAACCCTACCCTAGGCCAAACCCTAACACTAAGCGTAAACCGAAACCGCAAACCAAGCCGCAACTCTAATCGGAACCCTTAAATTTAACACAAATCTTTACCCTAAACTCAATTCTCAGTCTGACCCTAACCCAAACCCTGAAACTAACTTTAAACCGAAACATCAGGTTCCCCTTTTCCGTCTTAACTTTGGCTACTTTCCCACTAACGATTTCAGCATCCCCTTCAGCTTACTTTATTTGCAATACCAACATTCCGCTTAAACTTGGGACCAGGACAGTGTAACCGACCCCTATTCAGTTCTGCGAAGAACTGTCTCAGGTGTCAGAAGGAGCCCCCACCCCAGACGGAGGAATCGGGGCACAGAAAGTCTTCCCCCTGCCCTTCAGGGAACCTCCGAAGTGATCGCGTAGCAGCTAAATCGGTTCGGCATCGACAATGCCTACAAACCAGCATACTCGCTGCGTTCGGAATTATCTCGAGTAAACGAACCTATCCTCAAGGAACAGCAGACAGATGTGATCTATCGCATCCCATGCACTAATTAACCCTGCGTGTACGTTTTTCGTATGGGTCAACGCCTGGCAACTATATTGGCGAACACAAACCTGCTGCTCCTCACACTGACCCATTGGTACCTCATCTTTGTGCACGCACTCGAGTGTGACCCCTGATTTAATTGGGATGACACTGAGGTCGTCGCCATGGCCAACACAAAACGGGCGAGAGAATGCATTGGGGCCCGACTCTCCAATGCGAGCAGCATCAGCCGCCATGTTGACCCAGGCGTCATTATGAATGCCTGCAGCGATCACAGCTCACTGTTCCCTGCCCCCATGTCACATCAACGACTGCTGACACAGTCACCCGCAGCCCCACCATCCTCCCTCCCCTTCCTTCACTGGGGGCAGTAATTGATCTGCCTCCCTCACCCCTCTCCACCCCGCTCAGGAACCTATCACGACCCTGTGCCCACCTCACCCCTCTTGCACACTAGTGGTCCGCCTGTCAATGTCTGTCCTGTCTCGCCCACTGGTCTAATGTCACAGTCTCACTTTCATCTTGTCCGACGGGTGGCTGGTGTCACCACCTTAAAAATTAACGAGTGCAGCTCCAATTTTCCGAAAAATCTCCAATTTTTCATTGCATCGATCCGGAATGCACTCCACCGCTGGTCTGCAACGTACATTTTGACGTAAAGCACCCATTCTTACCAGACGTTGGGAGAAATTTGTGCAGAGACCTGCGGCGACCTTCGAACAACTGACCTTCCTCCATCGTTGTCACCACCACGGCGTGGACCCAAATCTCCTCGTTTCATATCGAGGTTGCCGAATGAGGCTGGGAGATTTCTTGCGTTCAAATACGGATGACGCAATTTGAGTGCTGTAATATCTGACGTCTGCAATCCTCTCCCTGACAAAGTCGATGCCCCACTGATGATTATGGCACCACCCATCGGACCACCAACTTGCAATATTGTCAAGTGGTTGTACAGGCATCTGAAGCAGCCAACTCGTGCATCTGACTACAGCATTAAAAACTCTCACGCATTCCCCCACAGGACCCAAGGCCTCGAAGTAAGTACTGATGAATGCCTCCTGTCTTTTGATGTCGTCGTCTTATTTTCTTCCATGTCACGCGATTTGGCAATTGAATGTGTAACTCAGTGCTTACAGGACAATCCTGTTTAGATTCAAACGCAGCATGGTACGGAACTGCCCAAACTGTCCTAGATGCTAATGCCGGTATGTACTAACGGCAGGTTACGGGGGCCCAGTGGGCTCGCCAAAATCAGGGCTACTTGCCGAAACAGTATTGCAGCGACTAGTAGATGATGTTATTTCCAAATCCCACGCCCAAAATATGGCTTCGCTATGTAGGTGACACTTTTGTCGCAATAATGAACCACGAATTCGAAAGGCTACATTGAAGGCTGAATGATGTCTCCCTGGTCATACAGCTTACCTGCATAGAGGCTGTAGGATACGGCCTGCCTGCAAAGACTGAGCGATGGTAGCCTCGCAATATACGTCCATAGGAACGGATCTAATTCCGAGATTTTCCTTAGTTATAGAAGCAACCGTCCTGCGCCTAAGAAAAGGAGCTGTATTCGAAATCTGTTCCACGGGGCGATCGTGCGGTAAGCTGCAGCTACAAAATGAAGTAGGTCTTTTGCATGTTTCGTTGTCTCAGAATGTTGATATCGCCTTTCCGTAAGGCCGCCATAGCCTCACTGAGAGATAGTGTCGTGCGGAGAATTTGTACTAATCGTTTGCACAACGTGTGGACAGGCATTTCTGTTGTCAGGCCTGCGTCAAGTGCCTTATGTAATTGTTGCAGTCCAAGTGCCTTCAGTAATGCGCAGTTACGCTCGTTTGTTGGGATTTCCTGCCCGTAGAAACGAGTGCGTCGTAGCCAGGCCTGTAATTCTTCGTGGCCTTCGTATTTGGGTAGCGACAGTTGTATCGGGCCATGAGTACCGTAATTCCGAAGGTAGGCTGGAGTGATCCGTACGAGACGCTGCCACCACTGTAATACCCGTACACACAGGGCTTTCAGTTTCCCCAATCCTTTACAATTTACATATAAACCCAAGAATGGTACCTTAGATGATGTTGCTCTTGTGGTCCATTCTGCCCTACGAGAACTAGATTAGGATTGTCGTGAGTACGCATGTGCTTTTCTTGATTATTCCCCCGTCTTCAATACCGTCCCGCGTCCTCTTCTTACCAAAACATCCGCGTGTGGCTCTACAGCCTGGGTTGTCTCTTGACTTAGCGATTAGTTTACTTCTCGCACTCTATTTGTCGTAGCCAGGCCTGGAATTATTCTTGGCCTTCGTATTTAGGTAGCGACAGTTGCATCGGGACGTGTGTATCGTAATGTGTGCGTCAACATGTGTGTCTGTAATTGTTTGCCGGTGTCTCCGATGTAGTTGACCTCTCAGGCTTCGCATGTGTTGCAGTGGGTGATTGTTGTTGTAACTGAGCATTTGCAGCGTATTCGTCGATTTTCTGTAGACTGACGTCGCGAGTTTGCCGTCTGTTTGGCGGCAGAGGAGAACATCCAAGAATGGAAGTTTGTCCTCCACTTCCTCCTCCATAGTGAATTGTAGATCGGGAACGATTGAGTTCAGCAGCTCTTCATAGTAGATACTGTTATCCTGATTGATGATTACAAGGATATCACCAACGTAGCGCGCCCAAAACTTCGGCTTGTACTCCTCGAATAGTCGCTTCTCGCGTTTCTGCAGAACCGCCTCGGCAATGAGCCCGGAGATTGGTTAACCCATCGCAGCGCCCCTACTTTGCTCATATATGATCCCTCGAAGGTATAAAATGTCTTGAGGCAGTGCCCGATGCGTTCTATGAGATCCTGAGCTGTGAGCTGGCCATCGCCCTCATTGTAATTTTGATATACCAGGTCATTGAGCTTCTCGACCGTAGGCTGCGAAAATTAGGATCTTTAGCTTTAGGAGGACTGCGTCGGCGATGAAGCCTGAGGACGGAGATCCCATTGGCCTCCCTCTCCTGTTCTCGTAAATGGTCAAGATGTCTCCGCTTCGCCCTCTCAAACAATTATCCGACCGTTTAGACTGCCAGGACATGCGGGATTGAAGAGGGAGGCGACGTCGAATGACACCACGACATCGTCTGTGGTGAGTCGCACCACCTGAGCCGTCCCGGGAACCGAGTTGCCTGTGTGATGGAGGGGAATAAGGTAATACTGGTTGTTGTTTTTAAAGGACACGTACTTGCAAAAAATGTCGGAGAGTAAGCCAGTTATCGGAGTGTCTGATAAAACGCTGGCCTTAAAAATGTATATGGAAGAAGAATGAAGGGACGTTACAAAAAGATCCTGACGGTCGCGGAAAGGGCAGGAAACTATGCTGTTACCCGACAGTGATGTCAGTGCACAGGGTCTATGTCCGATGAGTACGACATTGTCGGGTGGCACAGTGGAAAAGACATATCCCTTGTGAAAGATAGCCGTTGATTGACGGGGCAGTTTAAAGGGCCGTTGCACTCCCTCATCGTCGTCCAACAGCATAGGGCGTGTAGACTGTTCAGACAAGCGTCTTTCCGAAAAACGCCTGTACACTCGTGCGGCTATGGTAGTGGGCCCTTTTATGCTACCACGAACGTGTCGTAAAAAAGACTCAAATGGAAATGCTAAAAAATTATTCTGCACCCCAAACCGAACGAAGTCAGCGTGCGAGTGGAGTAGAGAATGGACATTGTAAACAAGATCAGATGGCTTATAAAATGTGGAAAAATTACAGACAAAATTACACAAAAGTTGGCGGCCATAATCACCACAACATATATGCAAGGTTGGGTGGCGAAATATGTACACTGCCACGGAAAACTGTAAAAAATGATTATAACGGGGTCCGTCTAAATACGGGGACAAAACAACGGGGCCTATGTACAGGAGGAATTGCCGATATTCGGCAGCCTTCCAAAACTCCAGGAAGTCAAGTGTTCTACACTTGCGCGAAAACTCTGTCGGTAAGCAGTGGCTGCATAGCTTAATAGATGCGTTTAATGACACAGAGTGGCTACCAAAACCAAGTCGCCAAGTATGCAACAATTTTCGCATAACACCGAGGCGGACTTGGTGCATGTAGTCGCTTGGGAAAAGGAAACCATGTCGATGGGCAAATCCTCGAAGGGAGATCTGCCCTTATGATGCGGTCCCCGACTTCGCAACCTAAACGACCTGTCATCACGCAGACGGCCACTGTACTGCGGGAATGTCATGCGATTCGCAATATGTTTCCCTTTGTGACAGCATCTACAGCAGTTACGATTGCAAATACCAAAATAGCGTACCTGTCGCATCCATAGTAGCCATTGTGGGCCTTCACTTGTCGTACATAACAGCGGGCTGGGGTGTGGCAAATCACATTGAGCAAATCCACTTTGATGACACTTTCTGTACGTGGATCGCGCAGGCCCGTGTTGAGAAGGCCCTTCAGTTCACTAACACAATCGCCCAGAAAGTCTTCCAACGGTTCGGGCTTACCAAAACCGCAGAACACTCCAACGACAAAGGGCTGCCCAACAACGGGGTGGTTAACACGAGCAAGGATCGGCCACAAGCACTGAACAGACCCTTTAAAGACTTTCATTCCGTCAATGTGCAGTTGAACGTGCACTTCAGGAATGCCCGTTAGTGGGCAAAGGCGCAATTCGTCGAGTAGGCCGCGTTCGAGACCCAGGTGAACGTATTTTCCTCTCTTCAAGGACTTGCTAACGCAAGTTCGGGGCGTCTGCAGTAGCATCCTTGGGTCGTTGGGTAGCTCCGGATGATAGTGCCGCAGCACCTGAAACAAATCCTTTGCCTTGGTCAACGACAATTTCGCCCTCAAACAGAATTCGCGCAA
Organism: Spirometra erinaceieuropaei; assembly: GCA_902702965.1. Classification (NCBI taxonomy): domain Eukaryota; kingdom Metazoa; phylum Platyhelminthes; class Cestoda; order Diphyllobothriidea; family Diphyllobothriidae; genus Spirometra; species Spirometra erinaceieuropaei. Next base: position 39,532 of record CACRXP010000186.1, on the reverse strand, counting down.
ATCCGTCGTCAAGCATCTGCCTTCCACTGTGTCCACGGTCCCAGCCACTACAGGCAGTTCTATATATTCCAATAAGGCACATACAACTCCTACCCGTTGAAACTTCCGGCATTAGTTCGGGCATTTGCAATTCCGGTGACTCATTTGTAACTGAAGACCTTTATGCGATGGGTTGCTCCTCCATAGCAGCATAATATGTCCGCCTCTGGCGCAAGAGCCGCGTGTATATTAGTGCTTCGGTTAAAGCCGTAATACTTACGCTTCATAGCAACGAATAACTACTCAACGACAACAAATATTTGTACTTTCAACATTGTTCGCAAAATCATAAGTGAAATTATACTAAAACATATGTTACTACACCTTAATAAGCATAACGCATACCCTAAATGGCATAACTTGGAAAATAAAGAAGTATCAGACACAAAATGAACGTGGAATTACTTGTCAATATGTCATAAACAATCACAGGACGAGAACCGCAACGCTTATCCCAGACACATCAAAAGATCAATGGCGTCTAATTGGCCCACTTAAACAAAGCATCTTAATCAGCTGATTGCGAGACATAACCACTGCTCACAATATGAAGATTCCGGGTACTTTATGAGTTCAGTTCAGTTCAGTTCAGTTTATTGAGGGAAATAGGCATAAGCCTTTGAGTACCCTATTTGCAACGTAAAAAATGTGTGGTGTACAGATAGATGTTCTGGGCTGAAATAGTTCGAACACGCCCATAATGGTGGGACAAAATGAGAAGGAGTTACAGGGGTGAGCTCGACATCTCATCGCTCTTGGTCATTTCGGAACATAAATATGTCCAGATTCTTCTTAAAACTTTGTATAGATGGTGACGTCACAGCATCTGCGGGAAGCTCATTCCACGGTTTGACCACCCGAACCGAGAAGGAGAAGTTCCGCACATCCAGCCGTGCCTGCTGAGTGCGCAGTTTTAACGGGTGACCTCGGAGGTTGGTCGTGGTAGCAAATTCAAAAACGTCCTCGAAGGCCAGACTGCAATCCAACCCCTTTACAATGCGGAAGGCTTGCAAGAGATCTCCGCGAAGTTGCCTGTAACTCAAAGGAAAGAGGTTCAGATTTACTAGGCGGGTTGCATAAGGAAAGGAGCTTTGATCCCTGACCATCTTCGTGGCTCTCCTCTGGACTCTTTCGAGGCAGTTTTGATCCACAACAGCCCACGGCCTCCAAGCTTGTATGCCGTACTCTAAATGCGGCCGGACGAATGTTCCGAATGTCTTAGAGAAAGCTTCTTCGTCAAAGTCCATAAACGCACGCTTGATGGCGTACAATACGGACATTGCGGTTTTTGCCACCCTCGAACAGTGGGCGGATGGTTTTAGGGAACTCGTCGTCAGCACACCGAGGTCCCTTTGGGCTTCGACCTCTTGTAGGGCTGCACCGCCCAGAAAGTAGCCTCTTGTGCTGGCGGATCTGGCTGTGTTGCCTAGGCGAAGTATGCTACATTTGGCAACGTTGAACCGCAGGAGCCAACGGTTTGACCACTCCTCCAACCGATTCAGGTTCATCTGCAGTCTGTCTTCATCGGCAGGACCCCGAATTACACTCCATATCTTCATGTCATCCGCAAACATTGCTACTTCACAGTCTAAATCTCTTGCGTTATCGTCAACGTAGATAAGGAACAAAATGGGTCCCAGTACTGGACCCTGGGGGACACCAGTATGGACCATAGCCGGATCTGATTTTCCCCGACCGACGCACACAACCTGCTGTCGACCCACAAGGAAGTTTTCGATCCATTTAAGGAAGTTGCCACCGATCCCTATTTTTTTCAGCTTATGTAAGAGCCTTTGGTGTGGCACAGTGTCGAAAGCCTTCTGGAAGTCGATGAAGGCTATGTGGACCGCGTGCCTGTCGTCGAGAGCTTGGGTCCAGCTCTGGAGAGATTGCAGCAGGTTTGTCGTGCAGGATCTTCCTGCTCGGAACCCATGTTGGCATTTCGATAGCAGGCCGTGAACTTCCAGGAATTGCAGCAGATCACTCTTTATGATCTTTTCCATAACTTTGCAGAGAATGCATGTCAAGCTTATGGGCCGGTAATTTGTCGTCGCTGCCCTGTTACCTCCTTTGTGTAGCGGAGTAATATGCGCCAGCTTCCAATCGATGGGAAGTGTTCCAGTGTCAAATGACGTTTGAAAGAGCATCGACAAAGGCACAGAGAGCTCACGGGCAAGTTCCTTCAGAAGCTTGGATGGAATCTCGTCTGGTCCTGGCGACTTCGATTCGTTCAATGCCTCTAATTCTCTTCGGACAATGCCTTCTAGGAAGAGAATTTCAATGACGCTTGGAGTCGGCAGTTCTTCTGTGGAGGGAGGAAGGAACCTTGCCTCGTTTGTGTAGACTGATTGGAAAAACCGTGAAAAGTACGCAGCTTTATCCCTACTATCGGCGATCTCAACGCCATCAATAGTCTTTATCAAGGGGATTTGATGCCTGTTCCTTGTACTTCGTCGGAGGTAGCTGTAGAGCAATTTTGGGTTCTGCGTTGCTTTTTGTAGCAAGTTCTTCTCGAATACCCGCCGCGTCTGAATTATCAGCTTCCTCACTTTGTTCCTCTGTGTCTTGTAGGTGTTGAAGCATTCAGCTTGTCTAGTAACGCAGTATTTTCTCCACAATTTGTGCTTCCTGTTGATTTCTTTCTTGAGGTTGCTATTTAGCCACCCAGGGCGTTTGCTCAGTCATACACTAGTCAGTGGGCAGTGGTTGTTGATGAGCTGCAGAAGGACATTCTTGAACAGCTCCCAGTCATCTTTGGCACTTTCCGTAAACAATGAGCCCCAGTCAAGACCGGATAAGTCTGCCCTCATCTGATTGAAGTCGCCCCGCCAAACATTACGCCTTTTGTGGTCTGGAGTGTGTGAAATGGAGAATAACGAATAATCCCACATAAGCACTACGTGGTCACTTCCGCCAAGGGGCGGTAGGGAGGCGATCTCGTCTATGCTGTCTGGTGTTTTCGTAAAGACCAGATCCAGGCAGTTTGCCCTTTGTCCTTCACGTGTTCTCGTTGGGAACATTACATGTTGTGTGAGGCACGCATTTAATGTCTTGCTCAACAGGCGGTAATCGAATGCCGATTTTGGACCTGACGCTTGGAGGGTATTCCAGTTTGTTCCTGGTGCGTTGAAGTCGCCCATGATCAGGATGTTAGGTCGACTGGAAAATTTATCCAACTGCTCCAATAGTTGAGCGTCGGCGATTCGGTCTGTCCTAGGTGGTCGGTAGACAGTAAGGACATCGAGACACGGGGAACCGGTAGCCTTGATGGTCAACCAGATAGCTTCCGTACTGCACGCAAAGTTGGTGGTGTTATCCGACACTGCCAGACCGTCATTCACATACACAACGATACCACCACCCTGACGATGTTCCCTGTCCCTCCGATAAATTTGGTATCCAGGCAAGGCTACTTCGTTATCGCTAATATTCCCGGACAGCCAGGTCTCAGTTACTGCTAAAACATCTGGAGACAGCTCAACAAGGCAAAGTTTTAGTTCGTCTAGTTTCGATATGAGGCTTTGGGCATTCGTGTACAAGCACCTCAGTTTAGCACCAGCCGAATTTCCCGTTGCATTTGTTACTGCTGTGAGCATTACTCCGTTATCGCGGACGTCGTGTTCTCTAGGCTCTTCCGTTACCTGATTGGTTCCATTTACATGCCTTGTTTCAGTCAGATCACTGGACGCTACGGGCTCACTTGTGTTGGCGCCTTGATCAGGTGGTTCAACGAAGGTGTCTGTTTTAGCTGATAAGCTGTCGTCATTCGTAGTATTACAGGCTGGTTCCGCTGAAACGGCATATATTTCCGAACTACCTTCCCCTTGAAGATAGCCAGATTGTGTTCGCCATCCTTCAGTCTTGATTTTAACTCCAAGACAAGTTCCCGGCATTTCAACCGTTCCGCTGGTGAATAGTCCGGTTGAAAAAAAACCTGTTTGTGTGTTTTTCTGAGATCGGTTTTTTTAGAGAGGATAAACTTGATTTGCTCTTTGCTCTCCAGCATAATTTGGAGAGGGCGAGGTGGTTGTGCTACTGTCCTGTCTTCACTCCTTTTTCCTATCCGGAATGCTTTCAGAACCTTTATTTCCATGTCTGCCGGCAGTAAATGACTTAGCAGACCATGAAAAGAAGCAAGGTCCTCTGAGACACGGTCTTCAGGTCTGACTGCATTCGATTCTGACAAACCCTGAATAACCAGACACTGCTGGCGAGCATGGTCCTCCTTACTCCGTCTTTCCGGTGAATGCGCTGCATGTAGGCGAGGACGATTTACGGAGTCATCGCTTGGACGCACACTTTTACTGTCTACCGACTGTCCCGAGCAACCCATCACGGCTGGCTGGGACTTCAGACGCCTGTCATGGCGTTTCCCTCTCCCCTCTACCCACTGGTTTATGTCTTCACATTCAGATACGTGCTCTGTAGTGCGCTCGGGGTGGTTGCCAGAACAAGAGGGCAAGAGTAGACTGGATGACCCAGGTATATCGTCTCCAGGCAGAACAGAAATCCCATCACTTACAGCAAGAGGCTTAGGTGACATGGATTCCGCGATAGGTAATTTTTTTGCGACATCGCTTAAGACATCGTGCGTGGGAATCGAGTCTCTCTTTATCGGCGGCTTCGTTTTCATTGTCCTGCTGTTACCAGCGTCTGCGGTTTTGGCTGTTGAGTTGCTACTCGTGTTTGAAGATTCCCCCGAGGAGATATTTTTTCGCGTTTTTTGCGTTTTGCTCTTCGTTTTTGGGATTCTAACACTGGACACGTTCTGGCCGACTACGGTCTGTTTCACGAGCGTCCTTAAATCTGCAAGCTCCTTTTCCAGTTGTTCTACTTTGATTTGAATATCTGCGCACCCAGCACAAGGCTCGTCTTTGTACCTCACACTTTTTGCGGTATTTACGCTTTTTGCACGCTTTGCTGGTCGTTGGCTGGAGGCGAAGGTAGAGCGAACACAGGCTCTGGATGCGAAGGACAACTCACCGGACTTATCTTCCAAAGAGGTGCCGTCGCTGGCCGTACTACTACAGTTAGCCTGTTGAGAATCCATAAACTTCGACGTGATATAATAGGTATAATTCCGCTTTCGACGTTATAACGAATACGTCGGCTTATATATGATGAATTAAAGTGAGTATTCAAAACTCAATAAGCGAAAAAATCCTTAAAATTCGATAAATTTTGTTGAATTTAATCAGAAGCGACTTAGCCCTTTCCAGATCTCGTGGGACTTGAATAACTGCAGACCTTGAAGGATTTTGAGCGATTGGTTTTCTAGGCTGTGTACCGTGAATCGGTTGCGTAGCCAGTTGAGTTGTCAGTTGGACCGCGCCGATAAACAAATTGCACTTAATCCAGGTTCCAGGCGAATTTCGATGCGTGAAAAAATATTCCAAAAATGCACAAAGTTAGTCTGTACGTACGGTTCCAGTATCAATGTCAGAGACTAACTGTGGAATGGTATCCAAGTCGAAATTGTCCCAGTTGGAGCGCAGAATAATTCCGTCGTGCTCAGTTTGGCTCAGTAACCGTTGAAGACGGCTCAGTAACTGTGTGGTAGGAACGTAAAGGACGAATGTAGTAAAGAAGTTTACGAACTTTAATAAATAGGGTCTCAATATGGAGGGAAAAAGAAAGATTTGAGGACAAAGTAACGCCGAGATACCTGAAAGAGGATACTTCGTTAGGAAGAATGTCAGAGGAATCAGGATTAGGAGTGGGCCGCAGTCGAAAAATACACTGAACGGATTTTTGGTTGTTAATTAGGAGACCATTTTCCTCCGACCACGCTAGGACATGGTTTGATGTTAGCCAAGGCGACCACTTCAGTACCGTCCCAATTGAAACGGTGATCACAATCAAGACCGTGTGCAAACACGAGAGACAAGGGGTCGCGTCGGCGGTTAGCTAGCTTATATTCATTAATAAGAGTTCCAAGTTGTCGACTCGTGTGACCAGTTTAGACTCAACGGCAGTTAGCGCGCGGAATATGGTAAATGACATTGCTTTGCTGTTCTTTGTGTAAGGGATCCTTTGCCCGGGATAATGCTGCGCGTAAGGAGGACGCCGGTTTGTGGGCAATGCAGATGCCAAACCGGTTTAGTTGTCGGGTAATCGTTTCGGGAATTCCTCGCATGTAGGGCAAAGAATAATATTTCCACTGGGCCACTTCTCCAATTCAACTCCGATCTTGTGGTCGCCTCTGCCTTCTGAGACAGTTTTTTTTACCAAGCTAATCGGATATCCGTTAGATCGGAATAATTGGTATAAGTAGGCTAGTTCTCTCTTGAGTAGATATTTTGTCTGACACTAAAAAGTAATGTCCTGGCCACTTACCACCATGTGCTGTGCTTAATAATTCCTAAAATCATTAATTTGATTATTTTCTGGAGTCCATGTACAAAAAACCGGGTAGAAAACGCTTGGGGACCGAATGAGGAGCTGAACCGCTCGCTGCTGCGCCATGCGGCAGCAGAAACATCGGGGAAACAAGTGTCTGGCTATTTAGCTTGTCGCTATGTCTGGAGTACGGTATATCATCTTTGCCACAAAGATTCGGGGTCCAGATTTCTTATCGCGTTCATCGCCCTCGGAAGAAGACGAAGAAGAGAGGGCGAGAGAGAGAAAGAGATGGGAATTCGCTCTATTTTCAAATCATAAGTTCAAATTTTCCAGCAAAAAATGGCTCCATTCACTATGGGCAGTAAATAAGCTAATATATTACTCCAGAGTCAAAAAGTTTAATACAAAAGGAACGATTATAATGAGGACAGTTCAAGTTCAAGCTTCTGTATCTCTATCTCTTCACACGTTACATTACAGAAGCTCGAAAAGCCGATGTGCGACAAGATATAAGTAGGAAACCGCGGCGCATCGGGCTGGAAGACTTCGCAGAAATAAAATCAGAATGCAAGAGATGGTAAACGTCATCTATAATCCGACCGAAACATTGCTTGGCCGTACTTTAGTGTCGTTATAGGATAGTATCGACTTAAAAAGATAAGAAACACAAGCGGCAGAAGAAAGCATTCGGAGGACTTGTTTTAAAATTGTGTTTCACGTGTTTTCGTAAAAATCAGATCCAGGCAGTTTGCCCTTTGTCCTTCAAGTGTTCTCGTTGGGAACATTACATGGTGTGTGAGGGATGCCTTTAATGTTTTGTTCAGCAGATGGTAATCGAATGCCGATTTTGGACCTGACGCTTGGAAGGTGTTCCAGTTTGTTCCTGGTGCGTTGAAGTCGCCAGTGATCATGATGTTCGGTCGACTGGCAATTTTCTACAACTGCTCCGATAGTTGAGTGTCGGCGATTTGGTCTGCCCTAGGTGGTCGGTAGACAGTGAGGACATCCAGACTAGGGGAATCAGTAGCCTTGATGGTTAACCGAATAGCTTCCGTGCCGCACGCAAACTTGGCGGTGTTTTCCGACACTGCCAGGCCTTCATTCACGTAAACAACTATACCAGCACCCGGACGATGTTCCCTGTCACTCTGATAAATTTGGTATCGAAGCAATGCTATTTCGTTATCGCTTATATTCCCAGACAGTCAGGTCTCGGTTACTGCTAAAGCATCTGGAGACAGCTCGGCAAGGCAATGATTTAGCTCGTCTAGTTTCGATATGAGGCATTGGGCATTTGTGCACAAGCACCTCAGTTTTGCACCAGCCGAATTTCCGGTTGCAGTTGTCCCTGTTTTGAGTATTTCTCCGTTATCTCGGACGCCATTTTCTCAAGGCTCTTCCGTTACCTGATGGGTTCCATTAATGTACGTTGCTTCAGTCAGAACACAGAACGTTAAGGGCTTGCTTGTGTTGTCGCCTCGAACGGCTGTTTCCCCGAATGTATCTGTGTTAGCTGAGTAGCTGCCGTCGTTCTAAGTATTACTGGCTGGTTCCACTGAAATGGCATATTTTTCCGAACTATTTTCCCCTTGAAGATAGCCAGATTGTTTTCGCCCCACTTCAGTCTCGATTTTCTCTCCTAGGCGAGTTCCCGTCGTTTCAGCGGTTCCGCTGGTGAGTAGCCCGGTTGAAAATAACCTGTTTGTGCGTGTTTCTGAGGTCCGTATTTTTTGAGAGGATCAACTTGATTTGCTCTTTGTTCTCCAGCATAATTTTGAGTGGGCGAGGTTGTAGTGCCACTGCCCTGTCTTTACTCTTTTTTCCTATCCGGAATGCTTTCAGAATTTTTATATACATGTCTACTTGGAATAATTCATGTTGACCCAACTGTGAAAAACTCGGCGCCTCGGTGGGATTCGAACCCACGCAGTAGGTTGGGCGGGTAACTTGACCCAAATGTGATTAAACTCGCGTCGTCCGACGGGGCCTCGTATCTCAGGTGGTTAGAGCGTTGGCTGCGCTAAAGCCTTCCCCTTACTGCGTGGATTCGAATCCCACCGAGGCGCAGAGTTTTTCACAGTTGAGTCAACATGAATTATTCAATATCTGCCAAAATATCAATGAACTACTTGGAATAATTGGTTTAGTTGACCATTAAAAGAAGCAAGGTCCTCTGAGACACGGTCTTCAGGTCTGACTGCATTTGATTCCGACAAACCCTGAATAACCACATACTGCTGGCGCTCACGGTTCTCCTTGCTTTTTCTTTCTGGTGAATTCTCTCCATGTGGGCGAGGACGATTTATGGAGTCGTCGCTTGGACACACAATATTGCTGTCGACCGACTGTCCCGAGCAACCCTTCAGGGCTGGTTGTGACTTCGGACTCCTGTTATGGCGTTTCCCTCGCCTCCCTACCCACGGGTTCATGTCTTCGCATTCAAATACGTGCTGTGTCGGGCACTCAGGGTGGTTGCGAGAACAAGAGGGCAACAGTATCCTGGATGGCCTAGTTATATAGTCTCTAGGCAAAGGATAAATCCCGTCACTTTCAGCAAGAGGAGTAGGCGAGATGGCTTCCGCGCTAGGTATTTTTTTTGTGACATCGCTTAAGTCATCTTGCGTGGAAATCGAGTCTGCTCCTATCGGCGGCTTCGTTTCCGTTCTCCTGTTGTAACCAGCATCTGCGGTTGTAGCTACTAAGTTCCAACGAATGTTTGGAGATGCACCCGAGGAGATATTTTTTCGAGTTTTTTGGCGTTTTGCTCTTCGTTTTTTTGGACCGTAACACTGGAGACGTTCTGGTCATCGAGGTTCTGTTTCCTGAACGCTTTTAAATCAGCAAGCTCCTTTTCGAGTTGCTCTACTTTGATTTGGATATATGCGCACCCATCACAAGTCTCTTATTCGTACCACACACTTTTCGCGGTAATTACGCTTTTGGCATGCTTTGCTGGTCGTTGGCTGGAAGCACAGGTAGAGCGAGAGCAGATTCTGGATGCGCAGGACATCTCAGCAGACTTAGCTTCGAACGAGGAACCGTCGCTGGCCGTACTATTACAGTTAGATTGCTGAGACTCCATAAACTTCGACATGATGTAAAAGGTGTAATTTCGTTTTTGATGTTATAACGAATACGTCGGATTGGATAGGACAAATTGGAGTGAGTATTCAAAACTCGGTGAGCGAAAAAATACTTAACATCTGATAACTTTTATGAAATTTAATCAGAAAGCACTTAGGCCGTCGCAGATCTCGTGGGACTTGAATAACTGCAGACATTGAAGGATTTCGATGGATTGTTTTTTTCTAGGCTGTAAATAAGCCCGAGTTGGTCGCATAGTCAGTGGAACCGTACTGATAAACAAACTGCACTTATTTCAGTTTCCTGGCGAATTTCGATGCGGGAAAAAATATTCCAAAAATGCACGAAGCAATTCTGTACGTACGGTTCCAGTACCAATGTCAGAGACGGTAAATGTGAAGTGGTAGCCAAGTCGAAGTAGTCCCAATTGGAGCCCAGAATAGTGTCGTTGTGCTCAGTCGGGCTTCGAGGGTTGATGCTGGTTGTGCAAACACGAGTGACAAGGGGTCACGTCTGCGGATGGCCAGTTCAGGTTCGTTAATACGCGTCCTAAGTCGTTGGCCTGCAAGACTAACAATAGCGCAGGAGAAGTTAGGACACGGAATTGCGATAGATAACATTAGTTTGCTCTCTCAGGGTATGGGGTCTTTTACGTGGGATAATGTAGCGCGCAGGGAGGACGCCGGCTTGTGGGAAATGGAGCTGCCAAACTGGTTTTACTGTCGGACGTTCGCTTCGGAAATTCCCTTCACGTGTAGGGTATAGAGTAGAATTTCCTCAGTTCTGGTCCATCATTAGAACCAACGCCTTGTAGATTTCTTTGATGTTTGAGGCGGTTTTTTACAAAGCCGACAGGGTATTAGTTGGGCCGGAATATCTGATACAAGAAAGCGAGTTCTTGTTTAAGTAGATAATCGCTGCTGTATTAACAAAAGACTTGATGAAAAAGGGAACGGACGCAGCTCCTTTTATTGGCCGCAGTATGATTTCCTTCATATTTAAGGATGACATCAGTATTAGAGCCTTTTTCGGTTGACGTTCATTGCGAGGTCGCCAACGTTGAAACAAGGGGATGCCCTCTGTTGCGTCTTTGCGAGCACACTGGATAGCTGGCAAAACACTATTCAGACTATTATGCAACTGCTCAACTGTGCAGTTCTTTAGAATAAAAAATGCATCACCTACGTATCGAAGTCATATTTTTGGCCCAAAAGCTCGCATAACATTCTCTTATAATTGTTGTTATACCAGTCCTGCGAGTAGACCCGATATCGGTGAGCCCATTGGGGTGTCCTTAACCTGCTAATAAAAATTTCCATCGAATTGACAGTGATTCTTGATACAGAGTCCAAGCATTTCTGAAACGCGCTGCATTGCATACGTCGAGTTACACTCTCAATTGCCAGGTCATGTGGCAGTAAGGAAAATGGGGCAACCACATCAAACGATGGGATGCACTCATCGGGACTTCCTTTTAGGATCCTGTGGAGGAAGGCCTACAAGTTTGTGATGCTGTATCCTGATCCACCAATGGGATGCTTCAGGTGCCTGTGCAACCATTTGGTGAAGTTGCAAGTGGACGATCCAATGAGTGGCACTATGATCCTCAAAGCGCATCTGCTTTGTGCGCCTTTGGGAGGCCATACGCACATGCAATGCGGGTGTTACCGATAGTCATAAATCTGGAGTCATGGGGGATTGTGAGTTTCAATTGAGTGAGCTCATTCACCTTCTTCATTACAGCAGCGGCCTGCATTTTATTTGGATTCTCAGCGAGTGGTGTGTAGGCTCTCCCGTCGCTGAGGACATGGTTAGCCATGCTGACGTAATCAGTTTTTTCCATGGTGATAGATGCGCCGCCATCTGAGTTATCTGACTTTGGAGACTGTAACCCCTTGTCTTTACCGATGGGAAAGACTTGGCGGTGGTGGTTCTATTGTCTCCCAACGCCTCCAACATCGACGCACTGACTTCGGCCACCAATGCCCCATCGACGATCGCCAATACCACCGTCTGCATTTGCATTCAATCGCCAGCCGCCTTCCCCCAACAGTTCTCCTCCCCCTTTCTCTAACCCAAAACCTTGCCGTAGTTATGTGCTCACCCCTCTCTCATATACCAGTTGCCTGTCTGTCAGTGTCTGTCCTGTTGGACCATTCGGTCTAGTCTGTCCCTTTCTCTTTCTCATCTGTTCATTTCCTTTGATAACGGGTTGTAGACGCCAGCTTGAAAATTCATAGTACAATTTTATTTTTTTCCTACGAGCCTTCTCTGTTTCTTATATATGTTAATATCAGAAGAAAATGCGATCTTGGGAACCATAGTTTATTGGTCTGACGTTTAAGAATCTCACGAGCTTCCGTTGTTGGAGGTGAGTATCGTATTAAATCTCATGTTAATTATATGGGTTTGACTTAACAGTGTGCCCTGGGGAGTGGTAAGAGACTGTGGCACTCATTGTCCGCATACTTACAGGAGCAATTTTTGTAGTCGTCGGGGTGGAGGGGGAAGAGGGTGACTACTGTTAATTGGGGCCGGCGTTTGAACGTTGGCGGCCATCACACGCATTCGCATTGACCTTATCTGATGCCCTGAGTTGCTAATTTGCAATAACGTTTGGCCTACACCTTCACGCCTGTTATTTCGTTCGTTGAGCTGCGTGCAGAGGCTTGCTAGGCTTTCGGAAGGGCGACACCGGTTAATTGAGGTAGTCTCAGTGTTCTGGGCCTCATTGGTTTCCCTGACTACGTAGTCATTTCCTCGATCAAGGATTTCGGCAAACGTGTGCTAAGAGCCTGCAGAGTGTCTCGCTACCGGAGACAATTGGTCCGTTCTCGTCACTGTCCGCATGTGTTCTTTAAGTTGGATCTGTAATCATTTGCCGGTGCCTCCAATGCAATTGACTTCTCAGGACTTAGACTGGACTAGAACGATGTAGTTTGTTGCTCCACCTCTTGGCAGGGCGCCTTCGGTCTCATGATTAGAAATCAACTGGCTGAGTCCAGTCGATTGGCGATATCTATCCCAGTTAGCGTCGGCCAGCCAATCAGAGAAAATGCCTCAGAGACGCCGTCAATGTATGGCAGCGCACGCCAGACTTTTGACAGCTCTGTCACGGGACTTTGGCTAGGGTTGTACAGGGCATCCGTTTGCTACGAGAAGGCCCCAAACGTAGTGGAGTCGACGAGAGCGGTGTGTCCGGCAAAACAAAAGTTCGTCGACGTTACTAGCCTGTGTGCGCCTTTTGTTTTGTCCCAGTTAGCGTCCGCCAGCCAATCAGAGAAGGGGCGGCGTTAATTGGCTTCGCGCTCTCGCGAGACTAGTGATACTACTCGCGCGGTCCCAACAGCGAAGCGACAAGGAGTGTGAAGCGGACAGAAGCGTAGACAGACGAAGGGGCGGAGAAAAAGGAATCGCGGACTGCCACAGTACCCCCTGTCTAGACCATATGCGGTGAGGAGCGACGTCGGAGGAACCGTTCATGTGTAAAAAACGAGTAATCAAACGGTCAGGGAAATGAGTATGCCGTCCACTACGGGCGTTACATACAGGGAGCACAGGGGAAGGGTGGGTATATCTTGCAGCTAGAGTGTTGGAGGTTGGTGAGTTGGTAATTGCAGTTGGATGTAGTGAACATGGGGAAGAAAGAGTAAACTGCAAGGAGGGTTAGAGGGATAGGGAGGTGGGACAGGAGACAGGGGACCACAGTGTGCGTCCGTAGGAGTACTCCGGACTGCTGCTTTCAGGCTGTCCAACCCACGACCTCGCGAGTTCAGCGCATGATGCGGAAGTTCTTCGTCCAACGAGAGATAACCCAGTAGAGGCCGTCTTAGGGTGGTTCAACTGCCGACGGACTAGACCGCATTGGAGGTAGACGTGAGAGCATGTCGCTTTGTCTTACCCGAAATAGGATTTAGAGATTGATGGCCTGGGCGGAACCGGGGGAGGTGTCCGCGTGAATTGTCTGAGACGGTGCAGGATGTTGGCAGGATCCTCGACTGCAACTCGCGGGGTTGGCGAGATCATCTCACTGAGAAGTCGGTCAGTGACGCCGAAAACCAGTTCAGCGATGGAGCAGTCAAGATCCAACTTGCGAGATGAGCTGATGCCCAACAGGCTCAGGGTGAGGTGGTCCGTCCAGCTATCTGGATCGTCTGCGGCGCGTAGGGAGGCCTTCAGCTGGCGGTGGAACTGCTTAACCCTCTCGTTGGCGTCCGGATGAGTAACTGTAGTGTGGACGCTAGTAGAGCCTAAACACGAGAGTAGAGAATGGAATAAATGAGACTTGGATTAGCCATCACGGTCAGTCGTGATAGTCCACGGGCACCAAAAATGAAAACCCAAGGACTGAGGAAGGCCCTGACGAGTGTTGACGAGCGACATCAGGCAGAGGGATAGCTTTGGGCCACTGGGTGAGTCGGTCCACGCACGTAAGGAGATAGGAACGGCCACCGAACAACGGCAGGCGGCCTACGTTGTCCAGATATACATGATTTAACCGTTAATCCGGAGTGGGGAAGGTTTCGATGGGAGTTTTGCTGTGCCGTTGGACCTTACCCTGATGACAGTCGAGAAACGCACATGTCCATGCTTTCAGGTCCGTGTGCATCCCAGGCCAGATAATGCGGTCGGAAACCAGTTTGTCGGTAGCTCGACTCCCAGGCTGCGATAGGTTCTAAAGGGAGAAGAAGACATTTAGGCGGAGGGATGGCGGCACAAATGAACGGTGGGAAGTGGTGGAGACGTCCATTGAATTGTACCATTGCCAGTGGTCAGTGGCAATTCCTGGATTTGGGGTCCGTAAAATTCCTAGTCACAGGGAGAACCAACACGACGTTGTTCAGCGGCCATTTCAGCTAGGTCGATGCTGGGAGAACCTTGGAGATGTGCGATGGAGGGCACGGGAAGTGCGTCAGCCACCTCATTGCGACCTGGGACCATAACAACTACGATCATCAAGCCCATGTCCGAACAGGAAGAGAAGAAGTGGGACGACAGTTTGGAGGGTGATGTATTCTATACAGAACAAATAGAGCAGAGGTTGATAAGAGTCGGCAGTCGAGCGATGGCACGTCCGACGCCGCCATAGCGTTGCCTGCGATTGTTAGACAATGGGGCAGCCGTCCGACGACTTCAGCGGAGGTCATGTCTGAGTCAACCTCGAAGGTGATTGGCCAGTTTGGACAGCGGCGGCATTGGCCGAGAATCAGACTGCCATTTGTGCGCACGTACAAGTAATCGCGAGAGCTTATGAGTTGGGCCACGGCATGCATACTGCGGTGCGCCCTCCCCAAACTCGCTCGGGAACGCCTGGGTAGCGCCAACTCGAACAGACGTCATTTTTAGGTTCTCAGGCCTGCCTGCTGTTTTGCGGCTGATTGCGTATTACGAATGTCTGGGGAACGGCATTGAACGTAATGTAGCAGCCAACCACGCACAGCAGGAGGCCGGGGTCGGGTTGTGTTCAATAAAATGAGCTACAGTAGACATCAGAATTCATGACGCATTGACCGGAGTCTTTACGTCTGTTTTTATAAAGGGGCAGTAAATCAAATCCCGTTGCAATACTCTTAAACATAAGTTTTACAAAAAGCTACGGCGGCGGTTGTTGACTTAAAGTACATTTTCCAAAGACTCATTCAAGAAATTGAAGAACTGGCATTTATGTCTGCGCGATACAAAATAACTAAATTCTCATCCAAGGGGAAGCACCAGCTGGGTAATATGTGGTCATGTAGCCACACCCGATGAACGCAATACTGTTACTGGTAATGGTTGGGGTTAGGGATCAGGATTAGGGGTTGGGGATTAGTGAGAAAGAGAGGGGGAGGGAGAGAGAGAGTAATTTGCCTTATTTAAAAATTATAAATTTAAAACGTTCAGCAAAAAATCGGCTCCATTCATTATGGTGGAGCTAAAAGATTATTCCTGAATCAAAAAGTTTAACACAAATGGAACGATTATTAAAGGGACAGATTAAGTCTTAGCCTCTGTATTTCTATCTCTTCACACGTAAGATAGCGCGCCAAGAATGGCAATACAGGCAGAATGGCATTACCAACAAAGACAAGGCAGAGGGCAATGGCCATTTCTGGCTTATTAGCCGTCGTCAGCCAGTCATACCCAACCCCGAATTGTGCAACATCTGGGGCTCGAACTCGCCACCTGTTAGTTATAAATTCAACTCCTCTAACCACTGGGCCACGCCCCCGATGTACGACGTCGAAAGCCATGGCACATGGGGCAGGAAGACTTCGCAGAGATTAGTTCATAATATGGGGGATGGGCAACGTCATCTAGAATTCGACCAGCAAATTTCGTTGTAGGATAATGTCGACGAAAGGAGATAAGAAACACCAGCGGCAGAAAAGAGCATTCGGAGGACTCGTTTTAAGATTAACAGATATTTTTTGAGCAAAGCAGGAAAAATGACAGAGGGACCATATAGGATAAGAGGAAGAAGGCAGGCATCGATGAGTGGCCAGACTAAGGGCTGAGGTGTGTGGTAGGAACGGAAGCGACGAATGTAATAAAGAAGCTTACGAACTTTAATGAAAAGGGACTCAATATGGAGGGAAAATGAAAGATTTGATGACAAAGTAACGCCAAGGTACCTAAAAGAGGATATCTCGTTAGGAAGGATGTCAAACGAGTCAGGACTAGGAGAGGGCCGCAGTCGGAAAATACACTGAACTGATTTTTGGTTGTTCATGAGGAGACCATTTTCCTCCGACCATACTAGGACATGGTTTAGGCCACCCTTTAGAGACTGGGGGTGTGTCTGACGCTTGAGAGGGTGTCCAACAACCACATTAGGGGTAAGAGTTAGGGGTTAGGGCAACTATTTATTAACCACTCAAAGTTCAACCGCACACTCCCAATAGCTTTTTTCATACAACTACTTGGCCTCGTCGTCTTTGCCTTCCCCGGCCCCACCCGTAAAAACCCCTATTACCTCTGGTCCCGTATTGCAGGCGGTTGGGTTTTATTTACTTCAAGTGGGGCTATATAACTACATCTGACCACCAGCAGTTCTATGGGAAGTTGCAGCTGTGTTTTATTAAGCTAAAGCGCGTGCATATTGATTGTTTCTTATACGATGATAGTCCTTCGCACGAAGGCATTATTATATGACTCGGAGAAAGCTTGCTTTACCATTCTTCGAGTACTTTATTTCGCTTGGAAGGGCATGTTACGGTTTAGTCAGTAGGCGATTTCCCATATCTGAAAATACACGTATGCGGGTGTACATGGTAGAAAATCCATCGATCCAAAGGTTGATCTTTCTCATTAGACGCCGCCTTCTTAGCAACAGTTGTCAGCAGTTTGAATCTCAGTCCGAGCCAGTACCTTGGCCTAAAGAAGAAAGCGCTCAAGTCCTCGGCGTCTAGTAAATCTTCGCATTTGCTGCGAATTTGAATTTGTAGCTCTGGTATAATCAGCAGAGGACAGCAAATGCACGTTGTGGATACGTTTCTGCCTCTCACATGTCGATCCGCACTTTCGGATGCCTTGAATTTGGAAGCAAACTCGCGCATTGCGTCAGTCAATTAGAACCTGTTTACTCAAGCCTTTGTCTTTACCGAGAAAATAATTCCCCATTGCCAAATAATTACTGTTGATCTATACATTTCACTTGTTGTTCCTTTCTTGAAGAAAGAAGGCTCCATTAGATGTGTCGCTGGCCAAGTATGCATGATGGTTGCTGTTACAGAATGCACTTCGGGATAATTCACATACCAAAATATGCCGGTCTTATTCTGAGAATCGCCTCAGATACCACCTGTTGGTCTCAGTATGCCGTAAACGACCTCTTAAGTAGTATTTGTTCTTTGGTTCGAATTTGAAGACTGGGCGGAGTCATTTATTTCCTCTAACTCTCCTTCATGGAATTGGTAGAAGGTTGCATCCTCCGAAAAATTATTCTCTGAATGTACGGAACATATCGGCCAACAAAACAATCGACATCCCGAACTTCTAAGGGACCTTTTGCATCATCTGAAATCTCCCGAATCCCTTTGATGTGTGCGCTCTCTGAAGACTGCTGCATACTTATAGTAATGGTTACAGTCAGGTGCGTACATCAATCTACCCGGCCTCCATTTCTGTCTAATCGTTGAACCTCGAGTACCGTGTCCTCGCATTCAATAATCGACTTAACTTACCGTGTCGGTAAGGTTTTTCAGGCAAATTTACATTTCTACTCATTTTCATTTAAGGACAAATCATGTCTTGCATTATAGGTACTCCATAGTGCTCCTATGGAGAATCCCCGAACAGGGTTATAGGGTTGCCTTCTTGTGTCCCTAAATACAGCAATCCTTCAGATAGTACATTTGATAAGACACGAAATTAGAAACGCCATCACTTCTCCGTTACTGCCTGCTAGTCGCCGTGCAACCGTCTGCTCCAGAGCAAAGCGGATGTACTCACTTCCCCGTCTGGCAATCAAGATAACTTGGTGCAGTCCATTGCAAACAGGTTCAGGGAACCCCAATGATCTCGCCAATATCATGACTAATTACCCTACCTGTATAACAGGGACTAGAATAAGAGGTTATTCATACCCTAAAGCCCAAAATATGGCATCGCTACGTAAAAGACACCTTTATCGCCATAAAGAACCGCGAAGGCGACCGACCTCATCAGTGACTGAATACTGTCTTCGCGGCCATAAAGTTTACACACGAAGAGGCAGTAGAAGACAGCCTACCGGTTCTGGATATGAAAAGACAAAGACTGGGCGATGGTAATATCGCAGCGAGTGTTTATAGGAAAGGATCGAATGCTGAGATCATCCCCAATCGCGGGAGTAATCAGCCTGCCGCTCATAAAAGAACCCTCTTCCCCCAGGCCTATCGCTGCTGTAGCAGTGACGATCTCCTGGGGCAAGAGGCAGTCTGCATTCATCGGTTGTTTCGGTCTAACGGATATCCGAGCAGTTTTGGGGAAGGGTCAATTAGGCTGTCCTGTTTCCAAGTGTCAGCACAATGTGGTCATTGAAAGTAAAGAAAGCCGAAGGGAGGTGCTGCAATCGCTAGTGGGGAAAGTAGTCGAGGCTGGAACGGAAAAGGCAGCCTGATGTATGGCAAATCTGCCGCGAGAATCTCCGCGACAGACTCGGCTGACTGGACACGCGGGACAGCGAAACCGCAAACCCGACGGTAAACCTAATCGCAACTTCGAAAGAAAACCTTATCTTTCACGTAATTCTTACCTAAACGCTAACCGTGAACTTAGCATTAAACCTTAACCTACCACAAACCCTAGCCCTAAACCTAAGCCTAACCCTGACCCAAATCCTAACTTTGGCCATAACCCTACCCTAGCCCAAACATTAACATTACACCTAAACCTAAACCGCAGTCCGAAACCTTACTCTAAGCAGAACCATTAAATTTAACACAAATCCCTACCCTAAAGACAATTCTCAGCCAGTCACTAACCCAAATCCAGAAACTAACCCTACCTCTAAGCCGAAACATCAGGTTTCCCTTTTCCGTCTTAACTTTGGCTACTTTCCCACTAACGATGTCAGCATCCTCCTTCGGATTTCTTTACTTGTAATGCCCACATTGCACTTACACTTGGGACCAGGACAGCGTAACCGACGCGTATGCAGACAGAGCTCCCACCCCAAACGGAGGAATCGTGGCGCAGAAATTCTTCTCCCTGCCCTTCAGTGAACCTCCGAAGTGATCGAGCAACAGCTAAATCGGTTCGGCATCGACAATGGCCACAAACCATCATACTCGCTGCGTGCGGAATTATGTCGAATAAACGAACCTATCCCCAAAGAACAGCAGACAGATGTGATCTATCGCATCCCATGGGTTAATTTTTTTCAGCGTGAACGTTTGTCATTTGGATCGACGCCTGGGGAACCATATTGATGGCCAAAAACGACCTGCCCGTCGCCTTGACCCATTGTCCCTCCTCCTTACACACTCACGCCAGCGCGACCACCGATTTAATTGGGATGACACTGAGGCCGTCACCATGGCCAACACAAAACGGGCGAGAGAATGCATTGAGGCCCACCGACACTCCAATGCGGGCAGCATCAACCGCCATGTTGACCCCGACGCCATTATGAAGGCCCGCCACTATGAGAGCTCACTGGGCCCTGCCCCCATGCCACATCAGTGACTGCTGATCCAGCCAACCGCAGCCCCACCATCCTCCCTCACCCCCCTACCCTGGGGGCCGTAATTGCTCTGCCTCCCTCTCCTCTCTCCCCCCCGCTCAGGAACCTATCACGACCCTTTGCCCACCTCACCCCTCTCGCACACTAGTGGTCCGCCTGTCAATGTCTGTCCTGTCTCGCCCACTGGTCCCAGTCTCAAATCCCCCCAGTTCATTTCGTCTGACAAAGGGGTTGGTGTCACCACCTTGGAGATTCGCGAGTGTAACTCCACTTTTCCGAATAATGTCTCCCGTTTTTCATTGTGTCGGTCCGGAATGCAGTCCACCTCTGGTCTGCAAAGAAAATTTCGACGTCAAGCACCTATTCTTACCAGACGTTGGGAGAAATTTGTGCAGAGACAGGCGAAGACCTTCGAACAACTGACCTTCCTCCATCGCTGTCACCATCACGGCGTGCTACCGAAATCTCGTCGTTTCAAATCGATGTTGCCGAATGAGTCTGGGAGATTTCTTGCGTTCAAATCGTTCAAATCATTTACTTTGACTTCAGCAAGGCGTTCGATTGCGTCCCACATAAGCGCCTCATTCAAAAGTTATCAGAAGTAGGGATAAGAGGAAATCTTCTCACAGAGGGTCATTCGCCAATGGAACTCTTTGCCGGAGTTTGTTGTTGATTCCCCTACCGTGAACGTGTTCAAGAGACAACTGGATACTCACCTGCTGAAAGGCAACCCAAACTGCCGAAGCCTGATCTAACGGATTATTGAAATGACTATAAATATACTACTCACAGGATTTCAACAGATCCTATTTTTGCGTCAAACTTAGCCCATATTGAAATTTTCACAGTCCGAATGTGGTGAACAAAGTTTTTCGCAATTATTTTGCGAATTTAATACCCCTTTCACCTTCATGTTACATTATTAAATTTATGAATTCTCCTACTAAAACTGCAAGCAAAAGTTTTGCAATTTAACTATTTTACTTTATACATGTACCCTCTAAATGGAGTTTTCATGGCTTCTGTTGTTTACTCCAAATATACTGACTGATACTGACTGACTGAAATACGGATGACGCATTTGAGTGCTGTAATATTTGACGTCTACAATCGTCTTCGCAGACTTCAAGCAACACTTGCCTACCTTAAAATCGGTGTGCCTCAGCCCTACCCGAAAAAGTATTCGTGGATGTGCATAAAGAACTAACGCCATCACCACGGATGAGAGATTGAAAAGGGGGAGTTGGTCTGCAGGAGAAACTCCAGGTCCCTCCTCGGCCCTACGAGCGAAGGGAATTTGAAATTGAATCTCTCACCTGTTGGAATCAACCTCCTGTCTGCTTTAATCTTACGGATGCTACGCCTCTCAACTTCCTAGCAGGCAGTGAATCCATTCTACTGACCTCTGTCCTTCCAAAAGACATGCGCGTGGACATGTGCATCTATACCAGTGGTATCCTCCGGCAAAAAAGACGTCAGTAAACCTTACCGGTCAAAGAAGTGCAAGAATTACGACTACTGGAATCGGATCACAGTATCGTTGTTGTTCCCGCCGACAAAAGTGCCGCCACTGTCATTATGTACAAGGTGCGTGAGAGGCCTACACCCCAATCACTGCAGACCTGACGAAGAAGCAAGCTGCAGCTATCAAGGAAAAGAATCAGTGAAATCACTCGTCTGAAAGTCATAAATCCAAATGACCCTCAGCGATCTCCGTATCACACACGCGTATGATCTCCCTGACAAAGTCGATGCCCCACTGAGGATTATGGCACCACCCATCGGACCATCAACTTACGGTATTGTCAAGTAATTGTACAGGCATCTGATGCGACTAACTCATGGATCTGACTACAGCAGTAACAACTCTTACGCATTGCTCCACGGGACTCAAGGCCTCAAAGTAAGCACGGATGAATGCCTCCTGTCTTTTGATGTCGTTGTCTTGTTTTCTTCCATGCCCCACGATTTGGCAATTGAAAGCGTAGCTCAATGCTTACAGGATAATCCGATTGAGATTCCAAACTAGCATGGTATAGAACTGCTCAAACTCTGCCCTAGGAGCTACTGTCAATTTGTCAATATGTATTACCGACAGACTAAGGGGCTCGCCAAAATCGGGACCACTCTCAGAACCAGTAGTGTAGTGTAAACGACAATTAAAGTGGGGGGATGCTGCGTTTCTTACGAGAAGAAGCAAAAAGATGATGGAAAAAGCGGCAAAAGATGAATAATTGTACAGACTCACGAACAGTGAAGCCCTCTCCAAAGGCCGTTGTCGTAGAGTGAATGTTCTGGGTAAAATCGAGAATATGTCGAGCCAAAGGCGGTTACTGAAGCTTGTTGCTCGGGTGAATTCACGTCTAGTTAGATATGACCGATGGATATAAATGTTTCGTGCCGATTGCCTGAAAGCGATTGAGGCGCATGAGTGCAATAAACGGAACAATGACACCAAGCAGCAGACGGACGCAAAAGACACGCTTTTCCTAAGCAAATTTAAACATTGCAGAAAAGATCAGGTGTACAAAGAATTTGAAAGGGACAAATCGAAAATGTACATAAACCCACGGTATTGTAGTGACTTGTAGAAGAGGTTATTGAAAATCCCACGCACAAAATATGGCTTCGATACGTAGATAACACTTTTGTCGCAATAAAGAACTACGAAGTTGAACAACTGCATCGCAGGCTGAATGATGTCTGCCCATTCTTGCGGTCTACCCGTAAAGAGGCAGTAGGATTCCGCCTGCCGTTTATTGACGTGGGAATACAAAGCCTGAACGATGGTTGCCTCGCAGTATGCGTCCATAGGAATAGATCTAATTCCGAGATTTTTCCTAATTATAGAAGCAACCGTACTGCGGCTAACAAGAGAGGCTGTTATCCGAAACCTGTTCCACCGGGCTTACCGTCATCGCAGCAACGACGATCTCTTGTTTACCTGTATTTGTTATTTCCATTTAACGGAAAGGATTGCGTCAGACACCAGACAGAGCCGCACGCCCCCACCCCCAAGTGAGAATTTGTGGCCAAAAGATCATAATCCCTGCCTCATATAGAGGGAACCTCTGAATAACTCGCCTGGTAACTAAGTCGCTTTGATAATCACGCTGTCCACAAGGCAGCACCATCACGAATCAAGGATCCCATTCTAAGAGAGCAACAAACAAGCGTAATTTACCGCATTCCGTGCGCACATTGCTCCTGCGTGAATGTTAGTCATACAGGTGGACGCCTCTATCAACAGCCCCAGTCCAGTGTTTCAGACAGTAGAGCAAGTTTGTCACACAGGATCTGCCTTTTCGGAATCCATGCTGGGGATCGGAAAGCAGATGGTTTTGTTCAAGGAACTACATTAATTGTTGCTTTATTATCTTCTTCATAATCTTGCAGCAAATGGAGGTGTAAGGCTGACAGGTCTGTAATTGTTCACAGAGACCCGACTTCCGCCCTTGTACAGCGGCGTAATCCACGCCGACTTCCAGTCGGGTGGCAGATGTATGGAAAAGCACGGAGAGTGGTTTAGCCAACTCATCGGCGAGTTCCTTCTAAATCTTCGCCGGAATCTCATCGGGACCTGGTGATTTTGATTCCTTTAGCCTCATCAACTCCGTCAGAACCATACCCTCAGTTAACTGAATGGTCTCCATAATTGTGGTGTCCTCAAATGGTTGAAGGTCCAAATGGTTGAATCCTGTTTCACTGCTAAAAACAGACCAAAAAATTCTGAAGGGTGATCAACTTTCGCTCTGTCTTCAGTGAGATGTTCGCCTTCAGCAGTCTTTAGCAGTGGTATTAGGTCCTTGTTCCGCGTGCACTGCTTTATGTAACCGTAGAATAATTGAGGGTTCTCCGCGGCACGGTTAAGCAGATCCCGTTCAAATTCCCTTCTAGTTTTGAGGATAAGGTCATTGACTCGATTTCTTTGAAAACTTTGTACCCACATATAGATGTGGGGCTCGTGTCAGAAAGCGATTTTTCCACAGCCTTCGTTTTTTATTCACTGCATTCTTCAAAGCTTTCGTAAGCCATCGAGGTCTGCTAGCTAAACTCTTCCATGAAAACGGACAGTGGTGTGCGATCAGCTTGTGCAGAATTTCTCGGAACCATTGTCAGTCTTCGAGGAGGCTTCCGACAAATACGAACTCCCACTCAATGCGTGAAATTTCAGCCCTCATTTGGTCGAAATCCCCGCGCCAAAGGTTTCTTCTAATTGTCATGGGTTTCTCGGGTATGGAAAAAAGCGAGTAATCCCATAGAAGAACGACGTGGTCACTTGTACCTAAGGGGGGTAGGCGTAACACCTCATCAATCAGGGCAGTTGTGGCCTGTTGGTCTTCGCGTACTCTAGTAGGAAACATGACGTGTTGTGAGAAATAACTTCGGTGCCGTATTCAGAAAACTCCAATCGAAGGTCTCTTCTGAGCTATTTGCATGGGTCGAGCTCCAGTCAATATGAGACGCGTTAAAGTCGCCCATGATCAGGATATACGGCCGCGTAGCCAACTTTTCAAGCTCTTCCAGCAGGCGAGCGTCGGCCATGTTGTCCCGTCTCGGTGGTCGATAAACTGTCAGGACATCGAGGCTAGGCGAGCTCGGTACTTTACTAGACAGCCAGATTGCCTCGGAAGTACACGAAAATTTATCAGTTTTGTCTGATACATTTATCGCATTTTTCAAGTACGTGATTACGCCTCCTCCCTGACGCCCTTCCCTATCCTGTCTAAACATCTGGTAGCCAGGCAAGGCTAGCTCACGGTCGTCCACGTGTTGCGTCAATCAGGTTTCTGTTAAAGAGATTACGTCAGGGGATAGATTGCAGAAGTGGATCCTCAGCTCGTCGAACCTTGGTAGCAAACTCTGCACGTTGGTGTACAAGAATTTCATTTTCCGGCTGACGGAAGATGTGGTTACATTTTGGTTAGCGCCTTCACTTACTATGTCGGCTGCGCGGTCATTCGGACCGGACCTGTCCAAAGGAAGAGTGACGGACGCCGCCGTACTTGGTTGCCGTATATAACTAAAGTGTCCTCCCACTCGCTGTGCCTCCTTCTTAGTTCCAGAACTAGTTGGGGACGTTTCAACCGTTCCGCTGGCGAGTAGTCCAGTTGAAAAAAAACACCTGGGTTGGAGCCTTTAATCCTGAATCGCCTGGAGAGAATGAGACTGGCTTGGTCGCTGCTGGCCAGCACAACTTTAAGAGGTCGGGAAGGAATCGACACTGATGGATTATCTGCTCGTTTTCCAAGGCGGAAGGCTTTAATCACTTCAATAGCCTCAGCGGGTTCCAAAATATTATTGAGAAGACCTTAGAAGAGTGATAGGTCTTCCGAAACCCGCTCCTTGGGAGTATTTGCACTTGAGCCAGGGAGCCCCTGAATAATAAGACATTTTTTCTCGGTCGGTTTCTTTTTTATTTTCTATGGAAGTGTGGTTACTGAAATGACGTAACGCTCTGGGACAATGCACTGGTGATGGTGGCGCAGATGCGATTACGCCGTCTGTTTGTTTGAGTCTTAGGTCAGTATAGGTCAGTATATTTTAAGAGTAATAGGCAATGCCTTTGAAAACCCTATTGTAAACGGTACATGCAATATCACACTATAAATAAACACGGTACTGTAATGTTGTCATCCCAGTCCACTGCCGATAATTCCCTTCTCATGGCGGCAAAATCTCCTCGCCAGAAATGCAGTCTAGGCTCAGTCGAATTCGCTTGTTGGCTGCATAGGCGGTATTCCCAAAACAGCATGACATGGTCACTCTTACCGAGCGGTGTTATGGACCTAAGTTCGCCAGGGCTAATCGGGTCTTTTGTAAGGACGAGGTCCAGACAATTTGCTCTTTGGTCCGCTCTGATCCTGGTTGGGAACGTGACGTTTTGTACCAGAAAGAGATTAGCCGTTAGTTTCAAGAGCCTGGAATCAAACGAATTTCGCGAACCATTTACTAATAAATTGTTCCAGTCGACCATGGGTGCGTTGAAATCTCCGGTTATCAGTACCTCTTGGTTTTGTGACACCTCTTTAATTAGCCCAAGCATCGCCTCGTCAACCTCATCAGTTTGATTGGGTGGCCTGTATACGGTCAGGAAATTCAAATTAGGTGCGCCACGCATCCTCAGTTTTAACCACATTGCTTCACAGTCGCCGGAGCAATGGGTTTGTGTTCCGACGCGATGATTGCTCTCTTGACGTAGACCGCTATTCCTCCTCCTTTTCTATGCAGTCTGTCCCAGCGAAAAAGTTGGTATCCCTCAAGTGTTATTTCGGCATCCAAGACTTCGGTCTGGAACCAAGTCTCTGTGATTCCAGACCGAAGTCTTGGATGCCGAAATAACACTTGAGGGATACAAACTTTTTCGCTGGGACAGACTGCATATGTTGACAACCTTGGAAGAAGCGCTTGGCAGAGAAGACTGTGAATAGAGCTCTGTGGCTTCGATGGATGAAGCGATTCCACCACTCGTACTAGGTCTATCAAGCTCGGACTGTTTCGTAGAATCAGCAAAGGTGTTTGGACACACAAGATTTGACATGAGGGACGGAACGTCCGTCAATGTCTCTGTTTCGGCCTCTACAGAGGCATCTTCCGGAAGTAGCCGTCCGTTTTCCTTGGCTTTTTTACAGTTTGATTTATTTTTCTCTTCAGTCTTTGGGCTTCTTTTCTGGCCGTTATTTTATCGCTTTCAAGCTATTCGCTTTGGGGCTGCCGTAATAGATGCCGGCGTGCCTATTATTCTGGGAGATTTTGCCCTACTTCTGGTTACTCGTCCAGTAGGCATATTGGTAGCGTTAGCTTGGTCTAGACTGCATCGCAACTGGGCATTCATCTTTGTAATTTCTTCCTCAAGATAGTTAACCTTGACGTCCAGAATCTGGCATCCACTGCAACTTCGGCCTGCATTTTCTGCGTCTATACAGTTAAGGAAACTGTGTGATATCGCTCGCCGCCGAGCTGCGGTGGCCGGGGGATTAGCGCAGTTGAGTGAGGAAGGGGTGATTGCTGGATCGACTCCACGCTCCGGCCCTATACTTTGGACGCCAGTGAGTATTTCAGTCATGCCGTGAAGTTATGGAAAATGAGCAAGCCGCAGGACTAGAAGAAAAAAACGTCGCCTAGGGCCAAATAGGGAAGACTGTGCGTATGGTTGGGTTTGTCGGAGAATTTCAAGAATGCAAGCCCTGGAGGACTTGCTAGCTAAGACTTTTTGGTAATATGCCAAGTGTAAAAATCTAAGCAACTCAATGGGCAGTGTAGAAATTATCGACTGAGCCTTTAGTAGGTCCTGTTCCAAAGGTACGTTGGACAGTTCGAGACATAATGTAGGATTTCTAGGCTATGTTGTCTAGGCTCAGATTGCCAGAAGAATCGCCAGGTTTGCAGAAAATTGTCCTCGTCGTACGATGAGGGCAACAATGACAGCAAGGTTGAGGGTAGTAAACAACAATGCGTCTTGGAATCCAGTTTCTGATGCAGAACCAACTGTTTCCAGTGTGGAACTGGATTGAAAATGTCTTTCTTGCTCCTCAAAATTCAAACCGCGCGGGGTCAGTTGTTGTTGCCATGTGCAGCAGTCAATGGAAGTTGATAAGGTGCGCCAGTCTTCGAGCATTTCCCTGGCTGTCTGGTCGATACCTCGGCCTAGGATTTCGGCGTTCTGGAAGGCAGAAGTGTGCCCAGAGGCAGCACAGTGTTCCGCCACCAGCGAGAGCTGGTCCATCCTTCTCGCAGTCCTTGCGTGCTCACTCATGCGGGTCTGTGGTCGTTTTCCGGTCTCTCCAACGTAGTTTGCCTCACAGGAACTGCACTTGACACGGTAGACTACACCCGCTGTTTCGCCTCGTGACAGAGGGGCCTTGGGTCTCATGATGAGACGTTTTATTGTCGCCTCAGGTCTGTGGGCGACGCCGACACCCAGTGGTTGTAAGAGACGAGCGACTGCCTCGGGTACGTTCTTGATATACAGTAGTGCCCGTCACACTTTTGGTTGTTCTGTCGTTAGCCGTACAACTTGCTTAAATTGTCGGGTGCGATATATGAAGCTGCGAGGGTAAACGTTGAAGGTGAAGGTCCGCCGAAAATAATAGATATCGGCTGCATTTTTCGTCTGCCTGGCTGTAATGAGTTTCCCCCCTCATGTATAGAGTTCGAAGACAGCTATGTTTGTGGCACAACCCGAAATCTCAATGAACATTCGAGTCGAGGACAATCGATCACTGTGGAATAACCACGTAATGTCCTTTCTTCAAACGAGTAGTACTACAAGTTGTAGTAATTTTGGGGAGGACGAAATATACGACCCAAATTTGCACATTACTTGCTACTAACTACAGACACTAGCTAAAGTGGTGTTATCTAATCTGGCCACACTGATTGCCTTTTTTCAAAATAACATCAATTTTCGCTTAAATATCACATTAAGCATATCTGTAGGTTGGTATGCACGCCGATTTCGTAAAGTCAAAAACTGTGCGACAAAAAGGGGCGCTAGATTCAGTTGCAAGCAAAATGTAGTTATAAAAGGGGTACCCGAATCAACGGCAACAATTCCAAAGGAGAGAGTTAAACATGACATAGACCTTCTTCAATTGTATGCGAAATCTTTGCTCAGAGACGGTGAGTCACTTGATGACATTCCCAGATCACCATGTGCCTTCCAACCCGTGTATGTGGCAACAGTAGACAAACACTCTAAACAGGTCGTGGATCAACGGCTGCCGGACCGGATGGTGTCTCGGCTTTTCTTCTTAAATCTTGTTGTTACTACATAGACCCTATGTTAACGCACCTTATTAACATGTCTTGCATGGAGTCCAAGATTCCCCACGCCTGGCGTATGGTGAGAATCACTCCCATCCGTAAAAAAAAACCAGCTAATTTTGGTCCTAAATCTTTTCGTCCAATTGCCTGCACCTCCGCACTACTAAAGCTTGTTGAAAGAGTTGTCCTAAATATTAGAAAGCCTTTTTCTTCCAGTTTTTCTGACCTTTTACAATTCGCATACAAAGCCAGGCGCAGTACTTTAGATGCTGTTGCTCTTATGGTCCACTCTGCTCTAAAGATGGCTGCCGCGAGTACGCATGCGCTTTGCTTTACTACTCCTCCGCCTTCAACACCGTCCCGCGCCCTCTTCTCCTTACCAAAACATCGCGTGCGGCTCTGCAGGCTGGGTCGTCACTTAGCTTAGCGATTATTTTACTTCCCGATCTCGATTGGTCCAATCTGGCAAGCGAAAATCTATGGTCCTCCCCAATGACTGCGGGGTTCTTCAAGGTTCCATTCTATCCCCTCACCTATTCTCCCACCGCACCGACGCTCTAAGATCCCCTAATGACTGTCTTTTGGTTAAGAATGCTGATGATGTGATTATTGAACACCCTCAAATGTCAGACACCTCCATTCTCTGAAGGATGGCCTAAACCATGTCCTAGTATGGTAGAAGGAGAATGGTCTCCTAATGAACAACCAAAAATCAGTTCAGTGTATTTTCCGACCGCGGCCCTCTCTTAGTCCTGGATTCTCTTTCATCCTTCCTAACGAGGTATCCTCCTTCAGGTACCTTAGTATCTAGGGTTAGTGTTAGGATATGCGCGTTCAACTGCATATTGACGGAATGAAGATTTTCATGGGGTCTAGTCAATACCTGTGGGCGCCTTTTGCTCGTGTTCGCCATCCAGGTGTTGGTCAGCCCTTCATTGTTGGAGTGTTCTACGGTCGCGCAAGGCGCGAACCGTTGAATGACTTCCTGGGCGACTGTGTTGGCGAGCTGAAAGTCATACTGGCCAGTGGTTTGCGTATTCCACATATGGGAAATATCGTGAAGGTGAACTTAGCCCATGTCATCTCCGACACCCCTGCCCCTTCAGTTAGTTTCCCTCAGTTAGGACTGTTGACAATCTCCTTGACAATCTATTAGGAAAACGGTGGACTACCTGGCCGAGCTAATAGTCGCTCTCAACAACAATATGCAGAAACTGCATGCGACAATGACGGATGCTGTCAGTGCCCTGGAACGGGGCGCCACTGCTGCCGACGTCGGACCCTCTCGTCTGCATTTGCCATTTGTCTGCAGTCGCGCCTCGTCAACTTCGCTTCGTATGGTACTCCAGATCTTTATATCATCGGCAA
Organism: Spirometra erinaceieuropaei; assembly: GCA_902702965.1. NCBI lineage: Eukaryota > Metazoa > Platyhelminthes > Cestoda > Diphyllobothriidea > Diphyllobothriidae > Spirometra > Spirometra erinaceieuropaei. The sequence continues at coordinate 9,786 of CACRXP010000186.1, read as the reverse complement.
ACATTGCGACATCGCAATCCAGTTCGTTTGCGCAGTCGTTGACGTATACGAGGAACAGTGTAGGTCCAAGAACAGAGCCTTGGGGAACACCACTCCTAACGGCAACCTCGGCAGATTGCTGGTGAATTGAGAAAGACTTAATCAGAAATCTCTTGGCTGCCCTAATCAGTCCGCCGCTTTGTTGCACAGTATGCTGGAGCGACGGATCCAAGGAGAAGCGGTCGTTCCTTGCCTGTCCGCTGTTTAGCATCCTCAACAGTAGCTCTACCTTTTGTGCTCATTGACACGTACAGATTCCATTGACCAAAACCCCATTTTAGTAGCATCAACAGTGAGGTAGTTCGACAGACGGCGATTACTTGGATCCATGGGTCGAAGGACCGGTATTGAGGGCGATCGAAACGCAGGCGCAGCATCCCTACCGTACATATGTTCAGTTTCAAGGAGTCCCCAGCGATGGCGTCGCATGTTCACAACTTTCCTAGCCTCGACTAAAGCTGATCAGCATTAAACACCCCACGTAAGTGCCCAGTCGGACAACCAAGTTAGCATTCACTCTATCACACGACATAGGAAAGTGGACGGACAGAAATGACAGTTTATTCAGTATTTGCAAATGAGAGGAATCAGTGCGAAAAATACATGCAAGGGTGCAGTTCTTCATGGGACATTAAAAGGTTTCTGGTTGTTGGCAGTTCCTGCAAAAGAAGATCTGTGGCAAAGCATACGTAGTGCTGTTGTCATTGTAGTAATTAGTAACGTTAACAGCAGGGGGAATGCAGTACCTAGGTGGCGTGTCAAAAGTTGGCTTCCTTCGGGGCGAGGCCAGATGCTGGTCAGGCGTTTCGGGTAGTGAATTCGTCTGCCCGTCCCCAGACGCTGGAAATTCATGCACACAGCTTTATGTACATGAGCCTCATTGACCAATTCTGGGGCCACAATGGATTCGCATTTCGGTGTGACTAGTGTTGCCCCCCTCCCGCGTTGACTGCGGTGATAATTGGCGGTCCCAATGGTTCCACGGCATCACTGCCTCATGCGAAGGAAATTCATAAAAGTAAATTAGGAGGCAGGCTAATTGGTGTAGTTGTTGATTGATCTGTCGGTGGACATCCAGGCGTCTTTGTAGACAGGCACTGATCTGGTAGCATTTGGCCAAGGACGACTTGCGTCAGGCGCTGAAATGTCGCTGGTGCATTGAATAAGCCGGATGGCATCGTCTCATATTCAAATAGTAGTTGTGGAAGTGTAAATGCTGTCTTGTGACGGTCTGCAGGTTCCATCTCGACCGGCCAACACCGCAATTTAAGGTCTATAGTGGAAAACCAGCTCGGATCCGTCGTTCAGTAAGAAAAACTTCAGTATAGAATGGTCGTATTGTAGCATAAAGCTGGGAGACGGGGAAAATCGAACACGTACCCGATCCAGCGAAGTCGTTGGGTGCGTTTGACCGCTGATTGTGGCATGCACAGACTTGTCGGTTAAAGAAACGGTTATAGTCCCCGCGTTTGGGGTACTGTGATCCGTTGAAAGGTCCGGGCCGGTTGGGACTACCGGCATCATCTCGTCGCCAGCTCCGGACTTAATTATTCCTAAGGAATGGCGGGTGAGGTAGTGTCGAATAATGGTTTACGCGAATAATAGCGTCTTGGAGGTCGCGCGGTGGCTGCAGCAGGAGTGAACGCCGTAGTTCGGGGGGGGGGGGGGTGTTCAATGTATTTAATGAAATGGTAAATAACGGCGTCATTACAGTCGGTAGGGGAGATAGACGGGTACGCCGCCTTACAAAAGCAGTAAAAGTCGTCCGCAAAATCCTTGGCAGATTCATTTATTCGGGGGTGTGATATGAACGTAGACGACGAATGTAATAAACAAGTTTTTGAATTTTTGTTAAAAGGGTTTCCATATGAAGAGGGAGAGAGATTTGGGGACAAAGTAACACCTAGGTATCGGAAAGAGGATACCTCATTGGGAAGAATATCCAAAGGTTCAGGAGTGGGAGACGGTCGCAATCGAAACACACACTGTACTGATTTCTGATTGTTGAGTAGGAGTCCATTATTCGACGACCATGCGGAGACGTGATCTAAGCCATCGTTTAAAGACTGTAGGTGAGTCAGGTTTTTGAGTGGGTGGCCTAAGACCATGCCATCGGCATACTTAACATACAGGCAGTCGTTTGGCGATCTCAAATCATCAGTATGTAGAGACAAAAGATGAGGGGATAAGATGAAACCTTGTTGAACTCCACAATTATTTGGAAGAATAGAAGATTTTCTCTTTCCCGACTGGACAAACTGAGTGCGGAAGGAAAAATAATCTCTAAGCCAAGAAACAACCCAGCTCGGAGCGTGACACGCAGCTGCTTTGGTCAGTAGGAGTTGGCACGGAATAGTATTGAAGGCGGATGAGTAGTCGAGAAAAGCACATGCATATGCACGGCATCCCTTGTATAAGTCTCTCAAAGCTGAATGGACAACTAAAGCAACAGCATCCAAGGTGCTACGCTTTGCCTTGTATGCAAATTGTAGAGGATCAGAAAAATTGACGGAGGAGTACTTAAGGGAATCTAATGCAACTCGTTCAGTAAGTTTCAGGAGTACAGAAGAGCAGGCAATAGGACGGAAAGATTAAGGAGCAAAAGTTAAAGATTTTTTAGGGATTGGAGTAATTCTTACTGTACGCCAGGCGTCAGGAATCTTGGACTCTATGAAGGATAGACTAATAAGGTGGGTCAAGACGGGAGCTAGCTGCGAACAGCAAGACTTAAGGAGAAAAGGAGAGACACCGTCCGGCCCAGCCGCCGTTGACCCGCGAACCTTTTGAGATGTTGTTCCACTGTTGTCACAGTCACAGGAGAAAAGTAGCATGGTGGTAGGTAAATTTAGTTTGGGCGAGAATGGGAGTCGTTTGAAGTACAGATAAAATTTCGATTTAAAGAGTTTAAATCTACATCAATGGGTTCAAGTATATTACGTTGACCAGTGAGACGCTTGAGATTCCTCCACAGTTCAGCAGAAGGAAAAAGAGAGGAGGGGGAGGATGAAGTAGAAAAAAGTCGACTAAGAATAAACCGTTAAGTCTGGCAATTTCGTTCTTTATTAAAACATTGATATCCTTCACCTTGTCACGCTGACCTGGTTTGTAGAAGGCTTCTTTGCGACGTCTCAAGTGTTTGAGGTATGGTGAGGAGATTCTGTCAGGCCTGCCCATAACAGTTTCACTGGGACAACAAATATCAAAAATGTGATTCAAAAATAGCGCAAGATTGCTAGAGCATAATTCAGCATTTAGTAGTGCTCGAAAAGTTGCGATGGTACTAGTAATCGAACATTCAGTATCATTTTTTGTAGCGGGTAGCCTCATCGCCAGCAGACAATGGCACAATCACTGTAGGTAGGCGTAGACAGTAAATGGAGGAAGTACAGAGTCTTCCTTTCACGCCTTCCATCTGCGCCTTCGTTGGTTAGCTTCTCCAATCGCCGTTGGTTGGCTCTCCTCAATCGCCAGCTCTCTCTCTGACGGGCCGGTAACGGCCACATTCACTGTAGGTAGGCATGGAGGCTTAACGGAGGAGGTACGGAGACTTACCTTCACGTCCTCCCTTGGCGCTTTCGTTGGTTAGCTTATCCAGTCGCCGTTGGTTGGCTCTCTTCAATTGGATACGCTTCTGCCCAATGTAGTAGGAAAGTTTCCCAGGTGGCTGCCATGTTGTCGCCCCTTAGGTCGAACCAGAGGCGGTACTGAACCTCATCTCGGTGGGCCCACACTGCTCTGCCGCAGACAAGGCCAGACTCGTGCACCTTCCTATTTAATCTGCTCCAGTAGGCCTCTATGGCGTTCGTATGCCGTCCCGTTGTGGGATTCACGAAGCCTTTACTGTGGTTGACAGTGTAGTGCGTATAACCTTCCGACGGTAGGCGGGTGTAACCCTTCCACTCATCGGTTACGATAACACTACCAACAGCCCCGCACTTCCTTATGACGGGCCTTAGGGCCTCCCAGCTGCGGTTGTTAACCAGCTCGAATAGGGCTTTCCGCCTGCGTGTATCGTACATACCGACGACCCACAACTGGCGCCGCGGTCGTCCCCTATTGTACTTGCGGCGACTTCTTAGCGTCTCGTCTATCTGCACTTCCACGCCTGGTCCCCCACTTTGAGTTACGGCTGATAGAAGTGCGTGTGAGCAGGCCCCGCGGCAGTATTTCTACTGACACCTACACTTGCCGCACACCGCTTGGCCCGCACACCTTCGACGAACATGTAGCATATACGTAGCAGTGTCTGCAGACTGAGCTTGCTTCCAACGAAAATTGACCCCGTCCGCAGGCACCGCCTCCGTCTGCAGTGTCCACAACGGAAGGCATAACCGTCCGTATGCTGCCGCAACACTTGCATCTGTACAGTACGCCGACATCGGCATGCTAAGGTGGTGGCCAGCAACCTCCACTGCTGCAGGTACTGAACGACACCTGCTGACTGAAGGACAGCTTGTATTTCATCCTCGGCCGTCGGTATAATCCGCTGAGGACGGCGCCTACGTCCGCCTGCATTCGGTGACGATCTAGATATAAAACAGTAGGAGTTTACGATACTGCTAGTGTCAACTTATACATAACCCCTACCCCTCTTTTCCCTTATGTGTGCCTAGATATATAATGGTACACCTAACAATGGGGTTTAGTTGAATTACCGGTTGCATATAGATAGTAGACCATCATGCGGTCTGTGCTAACTATTCGGACATACAGTGACTTTCTCCGCATATTCTCACACAGCTTATACCCACCGGACAATATGCTCTGCGGTTAAATTTAAAATTTAAAGGGTTACGTAGGTCTGCAAACTGCTCCCACCATGGATACTTACAAATCACCTAAAACAGCGAACTTACACACAGCGGCCGCCAAGTTCGGGAGTTTGCCGACTTGCTGTAGGTTGGTGCGGTGGCGTTGGAGTACGTCCAGGTATCCTAAACATTTTTCGCGTTATGCGTATTAAACGGTGCATGCGGTGGAGATCACCGATATAACAAATAGGGAGGGGGTGAGGAGGTGGTTAGAAATGGGCTGGGAAGTGACGCAATTGTCATAAGCAGTTTATTCAATCACTCATACCCAACCGCAGTACATCGATGTCCCTTCGCGTCCTGCTTGCGCATCGTCTGATTCTCGTCCATCTGCTGCACACCACATCAAGGGTGGCGCCAACGATCCCATTGGTTAACCGCTTGGCGGTTCAGGTTTACTCGCCCCGGCCGCCAATCCCATCGCGTCCCCGGTCAGCCCACCTGTGATTGAGTATTGCCTAAGGTACTCCCTATTTGCACGCCATCCTACGGTATTTTTCACTTCATTAAAACAAATAATTATTTCTCTGCTATTTCCAACATTTTTTCAACATCCAGCCGTCAATCCAGTGCCCTCTGCTGTTTACCCCTCCCGTTCTTCCCCTAATAACCGCCATCCCGTTTTACATGACCCACCTAGACATATTTTCTCACTGTGGCCACCTGTTTGGCCTCTGCCGTACTCGAAGTAGAGCATGATGTGGTCGCTTGACCCTAATGGCGGTCGGTCCTGCAGGTCTAACATGTTTTCCTCCTCTCAGGTAAAAATAAGATCAAGGCAGTTCGACTGCTGTCCTTCCCTGGCCGGCGTTCCAAAGGTAACATTCTGGCAGAGAAGTTTGTCTGTTGCCCATTGTAGTTGTTTGTGATTAAAGCTGTCTTGCGGCCCTTGTGCAGTCCACGTTAGCCAATCAATGCCAGGAGCGTTAAAATCCCCAACGATAAGGACATCTTTCTTCCCACTGTCTTTGTTAAGTTCAGTTAAGAGCACGAGTTCTTGGTCAGAAGTATGGTTAGGTGAACGGTACACCACCGAAAGAGTCAGTGATCGGACATTATTAGCAGGTATGGTAACGCTTAGCAGTTCTACATCCCGTACCAGACTATGTACATCAGCCATAGCGCTCAGCTTGCAAGTGACATAAATTATGACTCCTCCTCCTCCTCCTCCTCGGCTTAGTCTGTCTCTCCTGAATTGCTGATATCCTCTAAGTGATATTTCTGAGTCTGCGATATCTTCAGTAAGCCACGTTTCTGTGAATGCCATAATGTCTGGCTTAATTTCGTCATCTAAGTCTCTTAGTTCGTCAAGTTTTTTGAAGAGGCTTTGCACATTTGCGGATATAACCTTCAATGACCGATTCGTTGGAGAGGCCTGGCCTTCATTGTGACGGGTTCTAACCACAGGAAAGACCCCTTTGTCTGGACTATTTGTCCATTTTTGATCTTCAGCCCTTTCTCTCCTCTGCCAATTCTCTCCTTCACTTCTGATCTCAGTTCTCTCATTTTCAGTCTTTCCCTCGGTTCGTAGTCTGGTTGAAAAAAACGCATCCTTGTGCGAGTTACGTAAGGTCGTTCTACTGGGGCGTCGTTTTCCAAAATAACTTTCAGGGGTCTTGGGGATGTTTTTAGGTCACGATCTGGGTCTGCTTTGCCTATTCGGAAAGCTTTTTTAATGGTGAATATTTCCCCACCCTTCAGGACGGCACTGGCGTACTGATGAAGAAGGTCTAGGTCGTGCGTCACTCGTTCCTTCGGAATGCAGGACGTAAACTCTGGGGCGCCCCTTATGACAATATTTTGCTTACGATTTATGGATGAGCTCATTACTGTCCCATCCGCGCTAGGACGATATAATGCTACTGTAGTATTCCCGACGTCTTTTGTCACTTCGACATTTGAATGATTTTCGGCCGGCAAAGGGAGTTTAGGGCATGGATTTCCATGTGATGTACTTGCTCCGGCAGTGGAGCTCTTACAATCATTACCCTGTTGTAATGTCCTGCACGAAGGCTTATCGTGTCCTTTTCCATAAACGGAATGGTTAGGGCACTTTCCAGATGAGTTGGCCTTGTGATGAAGTGGAGTAACAGCGTTACCTTCCAAGAATAACGGCGAGTCCTTGTAGTTTCTAACAGATCTTCTGAGGGTCACCCTGGCTTTCCCAACTTTAGTGTTCGATGATTTGGCAGGTTTAGTTATTATAGCAGGTAATGGAACCTGACTTATTTTTAATGCATTAGTGTCGACTGCCACGTTATCCACCGGAACTGATTTGTCTAAAGTTTCCTCTGGAGACATAACTCGCTTCCTCTTCCTGACTGGCTTCGAGTTTTCCGCGCCGATGCCTTTATTAATAGAATGTTCGTCGCCGATCGATCGGAAATTTGGCGGAGTATTTGGTAATTCTATCTTACTGTGCTTAAGAATAGCCATGATGATGTCCGTCAGTAGGCCATGCTTCTCTTCTAGCGTCTGGGCTCGCTTTTCAAGTTCCTCACAGCCGACACAGCGACCGACAAGCGCAGAATCCGTCCCGTCTGTCATACTGTTTTCAAGGCCTCTTGGCTGTGAATCGGTTCTTATTTCCTGTCTTGTCTCGTGGAGCCTATTGTGCTTAAGCCCCCTGGGCTCTAGTGATTCCAGCAGCATTTTATCGCAAGAGACTGCTAATGAATTAAAGACCGTTCTCAGCTGCTCTTCTGTAGTTAATAAACTTATCTGACCAGCGTCAGACCATTCATCGGCAGTGCAGATAACCTGTTCAAATCCCGCTTGTGCAACTTTTGTGGACGCGTTTTTTTATAACTGATTGGCTCATTGTTGATGGTTTTCAAACTTGTCAATCAGTTCTAGATTAGTGCAGGATGTTTTCAACAATTTGTAGAATAAAGACTTTGCCAATTATGAAGTTAAATAGGAAACGATTCAGGCGTTTATGGTTCTCTATGTAGATCTCGGAGAAAAGTCGTAAAGTAGGAAGCCTTGTACAGATGGGTGGACGAGGGCAAATAGCTGTTGATGGAGAATTTGTGGTATACTTCACTGGCGCGAATGATAAGACTAATCAGTGTTTCTTTTCCTTGGAGAATTCGGGTAGAATCTTCCTCCTGATACCGTGGGAAATAACTTCGAGATCCGAAGATTCCAAGAATGGTAGAACATTCGAGTTGGTGAACTCTAAATCCAAATTCAAACGATAGGTTGTCAGTTCGCAGTTTATTTCCACGCGACGTTCAGTCTGCCCTATACTACTAAATAAAATCGACGAAAACTCGGAGAGCTGGGGATTCGGCTCAAATTCGAAGGACGCACAGAATTCAGGACATTGTGAAATTCTTTAATTAAAGAATAGTTTGCCACTAGGGAACCATCTCCCACTTAATGATGACAAAGGTATCATCGAAATATCGAATCCAAAATTTTGGCCTGCATATCTCTAAGACTGCGGTCTCCACCTTTTGGAGAACTGCATCCGCGATAAAGCCTTAAAGCAGTCATCCCATCGGGGTCACCTTGATCTGTTCGTACACTCTCCCTTCGAAGGTAAAGAACGTCTTCAGGCAGAATTGTTGCAGTTGAATGAAATGCCTCCGTTTCACACTTTCGCCTGTCTCGTCGTACTTGCTTTCAAGCAGTTCGCTAAACGTTTCAACCGCTAGGTATTGCGGATCGAAGTGAAGAGAGAGGTGACGTCGAATGACACCATGACGTTGTCTTCGCTGAGTCGCACGCCTCTGAGCCGCTCTAGGAACTGAGACGTCGAACAGAAGGCGCTCGAGGTGAGAGACCTCAGTATGCGCAATAAACATTTTGCCAGATTATCTGTTGGTGCACCGCGCAATGATACGATTGGTTGGAGGGGGAGACGGGTTTGGTATACCTTCGGTAGTCTATAGAATCCTGCTGGGGCCGCATCTGTTGGCTCAATGGCCAGCCGTACCGACTCCCTTATTGCTTCGTTCGACTGCATGCCGACGAGCGTCTTGTCCAGTTGCGTCACCAGCTTCTTCATCGATTACTCGCCGCATGGGGGGCACACCTGTGGGTCCTCCAGCAGGTCTTTGACCTTTTGAATGTATTCTGCCTTGCAAAGTACGACTGTGGAACGTTCTTTGTCTGCCGGTGGTATGACAAAGCTGGTGTCAGTCCTGAGCGCCTTGAGAGCTCTCTGTTCCGCTCTGGTAATGATTGCACGTGGTTTGTGCGCCATCACCAAGGAGGTAACCTGTTACCGAATGAGATGCGTTGTCTCGTCCAGTTGCCCGGCTTGTTTGAGGATCGACTCGACCGTGGCCACGAGACTGACCGGATAGGCGTCTGCGGCGTTGAAGCAAGCTTCATGACTCAGCACGTTCAGTTGTGCTGGAGTCAGCTGTTTGGAGGACATATTATGAACAGGGTAATGCAGAGATCGCCTCTTCTCATTTATGTTTGGGGACGCGCATCTTCGCTTCTATCATATGCATACGTATATGAAATAAGAGAAGGCTTTTCGGAAAATCAAGTTGTACTCGTGAATTTTCAAGTTGGTGACACCAACCCGTCGTCAGACGGAATGAAGACAAGGGAGAAAGTGAGACGGTTAGTGACTAGACCAGTTGGCGCGACAGGAGAGAGGTAGACAGGCAGATCATTAGTGTGTGTGAGGGGTGAGGTGGGCACAGGGTCGCGATAGGTTCCTGAGCTGGGGTAGAGAGGCGAGAGGAGAACAGTTGTGGTTCTCTGTGCTGGAGGAGGGGAGGGATGGTAGGTTAGTGGGGCTGTGGGCAGCATGATTAGCGATCGCCGATGCAGCATGTGGGCTGGCTCAATGAGCCGTGATCGCAGGCCTTTATAATGGGCGTCCACCTCGACATGGCGGTTGATGCTGGTCGTGTTAGAATGCCAATCTTCGAGAAATTCTCGCGCCTGTTTGGTGTTAACCATTGTGATC
>CACRXP010000185.1:1005257-1025323 GCA_902702965.1 Spirometra erinaceieuropaei | reverse complement strand
TCACGCGTGAATGCGAATCCCCCAACGAACCATATTCATCAGCACACCTGAACGCCATTTATAGCTTGAAGGAAATTTATTGAACGAAAAAGATAAAATTTTGAAATGTACGAAATGACAGTTACCCGTCATGCCTCCTCAAGGGACATATTTGGTAATCCGTCCATGTCGGTGGCGGGTATCTACAATAAAAGAAAGCAGAGCGTCCTATTAATAAAACTGTCAGAAAACATACTATTGAAGTATGGCATTTTAGTAGTATATTTTACCGTGTAAATTAGTCTGGAGTTGATAGATTTGATTACTCTGCTACAACGGATATCATATTGATATTGCTTAAATCAACAGGCCATTATTCAATGATAATACTAAATTACACATTAAAACTTACAAAATATCACAAAAGATAGCAGAAGGACATTTCATTACATACCACAGTAACGTGTGCACGTTGACCGCAGTAGACAGCATTAGCACTCACGACGAGAGGAACGCAGCTCACGTGGGAGATAAGTGACGCAAAGTGACACACTTAAACAATTATGCGCATTATATCAAGATTGCCCAGACATGTTCAAAGCACAACTACCGACGTCCAAAAGTACTTTTTGCCATTTACAAAGCATATTTTAACCGAAAAATGCACGTTTATTTACGGAGTAATGCCTGTTCATTATGCATTAACGACGAGAAAACTTCCAGGGGGCTGGCCCCCTCATAGCCCCTTCTTGGCGCTCTTTCAAGAAGGGGGCCAAGTGCTGGCAGGGATGGTATCAGGAGGGAGATTCTACCCTAATACTCCAAGGAACAGCACCCCTGATTAGTCCTCTCATTCGCGCCAGTGAAGTATACCACAAATTCTCCATCAACAGATATTTCCAATTGTCCACCCATCTGTACAAGGCTCCCTACTTGACAACTTTTCTCCGAGATCAACATTGAAATTATCAACAGCTGAGTCGTTTCTTATTTAACTTCATAATTGGCAAAGTGTTTATTCTAACAATTGTTGAAAACATTCTGCACTACTCTAGAACTGATTGACGAGTTTGAAAACCATCAACAATGAGCCAATCACTTATAAAGAAACGCGTTCACAAAATTTGCTCAACCGGGATTTGACCTCGGTACCTGCGAATCCGGAGACCACAGCGTTAACCACTACACTTTGGATGGACGGTGTAAAGCTGGTCAGATATGTTTGTTAACCACAGTAGAGCAGCTGAGAACGGTGTTTAATTCATTAGCAGTCTCTTGCGATAAAATGTCACTGGAATCATTAAACTCCAGGGGTGATTAAGCACAATAGGCTCCACGAGATAAGACAGGAAATGAGAACCGATGCACTGCCAAGAGGCCTCGAAAACTGTTTGACAGACGGAACGGATTCTGCGCTTGTCGGTCGCTGTGTCGGCTGTGAGGAACTTGAAAAGCGAGTCCGGACGCTAGAAGAGAAGCAGGGCCTACTGACGGACATCATCATGGCTATTCTTAAGCACAGTAAGATAGAATTACCAAATAATCCGCCAAATTTCCGATCGATAAGCGACGAAAATCCTTCTAATAAAGGCACTAGCGCGGAAAAGTCAAAGCCAGTCAGGAAAAGGAAGTGAGTTATGTCTCCAGGGAAACTCCAGACAAATCAGTTCCGGTGGATAACGTGGCGGTCGACACTAATGCATTAATAATAAGTCAGATTTCATTACCTGCTTTAGTAACTAAACCCGCCAAATCATCGGACACTAAAGTTGGGAAAGCCAGGATGACCCTCAGAAGATCTGTTAGAAACTACAAGGACTCGCCGTTATTCTTGGAAGGAAACGCTGTTACTCCACTTCATCACAAGGCCAACTCAACTGGAAAGTGCCCTAACCATTCCGTTTATGGAAAAGGACACGATAAGCCTTCGTGCAGTACATTGCAACAGGGTAATGATTGTAAGAGCTCCACTGCCGGAGCAAGTACGTTACATGAAAATCCATGCCCTATACCCCCTTCGCCGGCCGAAAATCACTCAAATGTCGAAGTGCCAACATTCGTCGGGAATAGTACAGTAGCATGATGTAGTCCTAGCGCGGTCGGAACAGTAATGAGGTCTTCCATAAATCGTAAGCAAAATATTGTCATAAGGGGCGCCCCAGAGTCCACATCCTGCATTCCGAAGGAACGAGTGACGCACGACCTAGACCTTCTTCATCAGTACGCCAGTGCCGTCCTGAAGGATGGGGAAATATTCACCGTTAAAAAAGTTTTCCGACTAGGCAAAGCGGACCCATTTCGTGACCTAAAATCATTCCCAAGACCCCTGAAAGTTATTTTGGAAAACGAAGTCCAAGCAGCGCTTTTGTTAGAAAGTAGAGCCACCTTAAGCAACTCGCACAAGGAAGTGTTTTTTCAACCAGACTACGAACCGAGGGATAGACTGAAAATGAGAGAACTGAGATCAGAATTGAAGGAGAGAATTGACAGAGGAGAGAAAGAGCTGAAGATCAAAAATGGACAAATAGTCCACACAAAGGGATCTTTCCTGAGGTCAGAACCCGTCACAACGAAGGCCGGACCTCTCCAAAGAATCAGTCATTGAAGGTTATATCCGCAAATGTGCAAAGCCTCTTCAGCAAACTAGACGAACTAAGAGAATTAGTTGATGAAATTAAGCCAGACGTTATGGCATTCACAGAAACGTGGCTTACTGAAGATATCGCAGATTCAGAAATATCACTTAGAGGATATCAGCACTTCAGGAGACAGACTAAGCCGAGGAGGAGGAGGCATAATTTATGTGAATTGCATGCTCAGCGCTATGGTTGATGTACATAGTCTGGTACGGGATGCGGAACTGCTAAGCGTTACCATATCTACTAAGAATGTTCGATCACTGAAGATTTCGGTGGTATAGCGTTCACCTAACCATACTTCTGACCAAGATCTCATGCTCCTATCCGAACTGTACAAAGCAAGCGAGAAGAAAGATCTTCTTATCGTTGGGGATTTTAACGCTCCTGGCATTGATTGGCTAACGTGGACTGCACAAGGGCCGCAAGACAGCTTTAATCACAAACTTCTACAATGGGAAACGGACAAACTTCTCTGCCAGAATGTTACCTTGGGAACACGGGTCAGGGAAGGGCAGCAGTCGAACTGCCTTGATCTCATTTTTACCCGAGAGGGGGAAAATGTGTTAGACCTGCAGGACCGACCGCCATTAGGATCAAGCGACCACATCACGCCCTACTTCAAGTACTCACTGTTTTCCAAATCCGTTCAACCCGATAGGTGGGATAGGAACATTTGGAAAGGGAACTATTCTCTCATGGGGTGGGAAGCGGCAACTGTATCATGGGAGTCTGAACTGTATGGTCGAGCAAACGACAACTGGACCACTTTCAGTTCCTTACTGAAAGCGATTGTTTATTCCAATCGTCCTCTTAGAAGAAAGACAATCACAAACCGCCCAAAATGGATAAACCCGGACTTAAAGGCCTTTTTCAGAAAAAAGGAATCGTCTGTGGAGGCGTTACAGACTAACTGGCTCCGAAGAACACTTACAGGAATATAAGCGGCAACGAAACGTTTGTAAAAGTGAGGCCGCAAAGCTGCGAAGGAAGTTTGAACTGAACATAATTCGAAATGCATTGGAGCATCCCAAAATTCTATATGGTTATATACGTAGTACTAGAAGGACTCAGGAGCTGATCCCTGCTCATAGGTCTGAAGATGGAAAGTGGAGACTGATGACCAGGTTAAAGCGTCCCTCCATTCCGACTTTTTTAGTCCGTCTTCACCCGAGAACCTAGTTCTATATTTGCCCATACATTCGTTCGTCAACGAACCTCTCCTCCCAGTACCCTTCCCCCTCCTATCCCCTCCCTACCCTCCTTAACCGAGGAACCACTCTTTTCCTCTACCATAGTTAGGGCCGAGCTACTCCGGCTGAAACCTGCCAAATCGCCTGGCCCAGATAGAATTCCCACCCTGGCACTTCGTGAACTTGCTAATGAACTGTGCAAACCCTTATCCGCAATATTTCAGAAGTCATCTGAAGACGGTGAGCTCCCGGGAGAGTGGAAGTGCGCACTCCTTACTCTGATCCATGAAGGAGGCTCAAAACTTGACTGCGGAAATTATCGTCCCGCCAGTCTTACTTGCATCGCGTGTAAATTAAATAATGGAACGCATTATCAAAAGACGCTTGATGACATACCTGGAACCGAACAAAATATTGTGTGATGCCCAACATGGCTTTCGTCCAGGGCGCTCCTGCCTAACGAGTGTTCTTTACCCGCACGAGAAATGGACGCGAGCTACAGATAAGGGTTTTCCAGTGGATGTCATATTTTTTGACTTCAAGAAGGCCTTTGACAGTGTCCCACACAGGCTTCTTTTACAGAAGATCTGACATGTTGGGATTCAAGGAAGAATGTTTAAATGGATCAGGAGTTTTCTGTCCTCCAGAGTACAAAGAGTCGTCGTTGGTAACTCTGCTTCGGAATGGGCAAAGGTGGAAAGTGGTGTCCCACAGGGTTCTGTCTTAGGCCCAGTACTCTTCCTGATTTATGTTAATGACTGCATCAGCGAAGTGAATTGCGAGGCTCTCATGTTCGCGGATGACATAAAAATATGGAGTGAAGTCAAGTGCGATGATGACGCAGAGAAGTTGCAGTAGGACATCAACAAACTGTGTGCTTGGTCAAACAGATGGCTTTTGAAGTTTAACGTGTCCAAATGCGTGGTCTTGCACCTGAACACCGGCCGCAATGCCTCTCCCAAACACCAGTACTATATTGACGGGACGAGGTTAGAAACTGTGGAAAGACACAGAGATCTGGGTGTATGGACGACCACAAATCTATCGCCATCAGAACACTGTAGAAAGATGGTCCAGAAGGCAACTAGTACTCTACATTGGATCAGACGTGCATTTAAAATATTTCCTCCCGAACTTTTCGAAAGACTCTTTGGGGTCTTTGTAAGACCTCATCTAGAGTATGCAATGCCAGCAGTTTCACCATGGATGAGGATGGATATCAACTTACTCGAACATGTGCAACGCAGAGCGACAAAGATGGTCGACGGTCTTATGCATTTGTCTTATCAGGAGAGGCTGAATTTGCTTGGCCTATTCACTCTCATAAATAAATAAACTGCAGTCTTCTTTGGACGTTCCGGATTGTCCGCGGCCAGGGTTGCTCATTAAGAGCAGAGGACTTCTTTGAGTTCGCCCGTACAAACCAACTACGCGGCCATGCATACAAAGTCGGGAATGAGCGCACGTGTTTAGACCGACGAAACTTTTCATTCAGTCAGCGGATTATCAGGCCGTGGAACTCGCTTCCAAGCGAGATGGTGACGGCTAACACAGTTTGTGTGTTTAAAAGAAAACTTGCTCGTCTAGTTTTTGACAGAAATCGGCTTGCACAGCATGACTATGCACAACCAATTTTGTAAAATCTGTCATATACAATCCTTCCGCACTAATTTACAGTGACCTTATGCACTACCTTATGATTACGATTGAACTGTGACCCAATCCCATAGTAAATGCCTGCAATTTTACTTTTGAGTACGAATCTGCGAAAGCACTGTACATAAATAGGGTCATCAAGGGCTCTGCCTCTAACCCTTCAAATATATACAAATATACAGATAGAAATGATCTTTAAATGGCATACTATGAGGCAGCAAATTACACAGCCAAAGCGGACAGGCGCTGGAACATGCACATGCATCGGGTTGCTCGTCGATAGAGAACAAACCGTAGCCATAAGACACCAGGTGCACCGGTTGCCAAGGCAAAGTTTCCTACAGTTGTATAGCAGATCGCAAACTTGAAAATAACCACCTCAGGCAATTTCAGCATCGAAGAAATAATTGCTGTCCATGCCAGAAGGACACAATAACCAATCTGAAATTTTTTTAAATGAAAATGAGTAAGTAGAAATCTTTCGTCCTTTCAGTGTCAAGTCCTCTACGGAGTGAATATCTGAGCAATGTCTAAAAATGCAAATTGGCCGACAAGCGCATACTTTGAAACCGTTTCCCGATTTCATGTCTTCCGAACTTACGACCAACGCCTCAGATTACTCGGCTACGGTCCCATTGGCGGCTGTCAAAAGAATAGCACACAAAAGAAAATCCCTCTGTTGTATCCAGAAACAGAGGATCATGCCAATTTACAAGACAAGCCTTTATTCAGCGTAAGCATAAGTAAAGCCTCGGCTTATCTGTGGGCCCCTTTTACTGCCATTCTTGCACATGCTTCTGTGCGCACGTAATGGTGTGTGATGTACATCCGGGTTTCCAGAATAGTCGTCCAACTCTTGATCGGCGTCTGAGTATACCCTTGGGGTCCATGGCTCCGTGGTGACTTCCGGTTGGATGGTGGTGCCCCGCAATGGAGTAGCGTGCATTGTTTGTTTTACCATGCGGATTTGGCTCGGTCTAGCCTACGAGCAGTCTCCGTAACACCCCCAATCTTTGGCAATTATAGAAAACCTTCGTCTTGGGTCGGGCTGGAACCCGCACACTTCATCGAGAGGGCAATATCAGGCGCTCCTACACCGCCGCCTGGCACCAGCAGGGCTATAAAATATGACAGATCAAGCATCAGGGGGTTGTCAGGATGATCTCGAACGTGGATATCCTGCTATCAGTCTATCGCGGTAGCCTCAGCCGATAGTGTGAGACACTACCTGCCACGACCTTCAGTCCCGGTCGCGAAGAGAAAGAGAAGGTGAATGCCGGTTCGAAGGATGCAGTATTCTGTACAGAATAACTGTAGGAGTCTGAGTTGGCAGCCGAAAGAGGGCACGTCCGGCGCTGGGTGAGCGGCGCCACCCAATGTCACTCAGGGAATGCTTCAAAGCGCCTTATATCAGGACACGTCTGACTCGGCCTTGAATCTCATTGGCCAGTTGAAGAGCCCAGCGGGCGAATGCCAGACAGCCCTGGTTCGCACGTGTAGACACTCGCGTGAAACCCAGCGTCGCGACAGGCGCTCAGAGTAGGGGGTCACCACAAGTGCTCCCATCCCAGACTGAAGTTCGGGTGAGAAACTGAACGAAGAAAAATTAGTCAGATTGAGTGATTGCGAAACAAACCAGTATTTTTATTGGCGGTGTGGGCGGCTGCCACTTCTGGGAAGTGAGCAGGATAACAGGGGCGGCTGCAAAACGCCGGCAGTGGAGTTGTGAAGTTGGACGTCGACGGTAAATCCTTCTGCCGTGTTGGTATTTGTGAGATTGAGTAAGAAAGAACCGCCGGTAGTAGAGGAAGTTAGATAGTGGATAATGGGGAGGACGTCTAGATTCTGACACTAATTGCGGGGCCGCTCTGTTGGATGGGATCAGAACCATGGTCTGGATTCCATGGACTGAGGTTGTTTGATCTCACCCGGCTCACTTCACGGCAGGATGTCGGCAAATAAATTCTACCTATCATTGTCACACCAAATGACGCAGGAAAATCAAGTTGAAGTTAAGAGGGGTATTCGTTATGAATGATCATTTGCGTGTTCATATTGCCTAGGGGTCAGCAATATCGCAGAGGCCTCGGCCGAGTGTGAGATACTTGCTGCGACGACCTTCAGGCCCGGTCCCAAATAAAAGAGGTGGGCACCAGTTGGGAGTCTGATGTTATCTGCATGTAGTAACTGGAGAAGAAGTTGGAGAGAGTTGGTATCTAGACGAAGGCACGTCCGGCGAACGCCAGGCGGTCCTGATGCGCGCTTGCAGACATTTGCAAGGAGCCCAACGTTGCGACAAACGCTCGAAGTAGGGCCACTACAAGTCCGAATTCCGTTAAACGATTTTTAAGTTTGGGAAGCTTAATTAATGCCACCTACGAGAAAGAAAAGTGTACGGGATTTTTAAGTCTCCTTCAAAAATTCTTAAGAGTGGGAAAACAGGTATATAACTTGAATAAGGAAATGGCAAATTTGAAAAAGTTCGTTTACTGTACACTCGTTAAGAGAACATTATTTAAGGCAGAAATTGTAAGAGGAAGTAACGCATGCGGACATAACTTCCTCAAACAGGCTAGCTTTGAAACAAAAGATATACAATCGGCAGAACTTAGCATTGTAATTAAAATAATTCATGCGTTTTGCCATTGAAATTGATTCAAGCAGCATCAAAAACGTTTTGGATGCACAACTAAGTGCTGAATCATTCCTGAATGCTTCACCGAATAGCGATCTGAACTCGTGTCAGATGGAGGAAGTCGTAGAAAGTTAAGACGATCGCAAAAATATGAGGTCAACTTGTAGCAGAGCTCCTTCTTCTTGATTGACGTTCAAAAGGTGTCCGATGTCAGTGATACTGATGAAGAAGATAAAGAAGAAGATACGAAATCCACAGATGAGTTCTGTAGTGTAAACAGCAATTTAAAAAATGAAGCCCTGTCCGCATTCGGTTGTCGTAAGGTGAATGTTCTGGATAAAGTCCAGAAGACCCCGAGCCACAGTCAGTTATTGAAGCTTGTTGCTCGGGTGAATTCACGTCCAGTTTGATATGACCGAAAGATATAAGCATTTCGTGCCGATTGACTAAAAGTGGTTGAGGTGCATGAGTGCAGTCAACGAAACAGTGACACCAAGCAGCAGACGGACACAAAAACACGCTTTGTCTTAAGCCGAAACCAAGCGTGCCTTTTAGCAAAATTTAAGCAACAGTACAGAAGAGTTTAGGTGTACAAATAGGTGTAAAGTGAAAAATCGAAAATATACATAAACCTACAGTTCGTCACTAACTTTAGAAGGCGGCGGTAATACTGATGCTAATAGAACAGTCGACCAGAATATAATTAATGTTGATGCACAGTCCAATCAAAAAATCAAGGACACCAAATCTATAAACAGACATTTTGACCGAAAACGAAGTTTTGTCATGAAGTGCTCTCCTGAGTCCATTTTATCTATTGCGAAGGAATGTACCGAACACTCCGACAATCTCTTCCAACCATAATCAAATGTCGTCAATAAAAATGAAGAATACTTTATTGTGCACAAAGACTTCCGTGAGGGAAACGCAGGTCCATCGCTCGAGCTCTCATCCCCACGGTCGCTTAAAATCATTCTTGAAAGTAAGGCTCGGGCTTTGCACCTCCTACAACGGACAATGGCTCTTGGTGATTCGCATAGGGAGGTGTTTTTTTTCAGTCAGATCACGAACTGATGGAAAGACAAAATGAAGGCGCTATGAACGGAACTGAGGGAGAGAACAGATGGTGGGTTGGGAAATGGCTAAAATAAAGGGAAGGAAAATTATATAAACCAAGCGATGGTTCTTGTGGTAGATACCTTGTATAATTGAGGCAGGTCCTCAAGGAAAAGGCCGATACTGTAGGGGACGCACTCACGTATACAATGTTTTTGATGAAATGAATCAACTCAGGACTTTGGTAGACAAACACGCACTCCATATCATTATCTTGACAGAAACATGGTTTTTCTAAGCTATTTGACGGTCTGAGGTATCACAAGGTGTTTAAATTCCCTTAAGAGGAGTCAGAAAGAGCCGAAGAGGATGTGTCGTTTTCTATGTCGACCGCAATTTTACTGCCGTCTTCGAACAACATCCCACGATACCGAAAGTGGGATATTTATCTCTATCTATTCCCGCTATGTACCTCCATCCATTGGCATGCATAATTGCACACTATCCACTAAACCGGACTGCGGAACGCGATGGAATTGAACAAGACCCGCTAAAACAGGGGTGTCTTTTTGGTGAAAACTTTAACGCTTGCAATATTAGCTGGCAAGTTGGAATTGTTCTTAGTCCACCGGATGCATTCGGTCACCGTTTGATCCGAATGGACACGAAAAAGCTACTCTTCCAGAATCTAGCTCGTGTTAGAGTAAAGTGACGCTCAAATTGCCTAGACTTTGTGCTCACCCGATGTGAGAAAAGTGCGGTGGATCAACAAGACCTTCCACCAGTTGTCTTTACTGGTCATATTATAAGGACCTTCAAGTATGCCGAGTCCTTCTAGCCTGATTCACCTAAACGTGGAAAAAAGCATCTGGGAGCTAGATTATTCAACAAACTATCAAAATTCTTAGCAATACCGTAGACAGCGGCATAACAGGGCACAGTTAAGGAATACAGAAGTACGTTTACTTCACTGATTAAAAAATCATCCGCTCAGACAAACAAAAACGAGCAGTCGTCTAACGTGGATAAGCCGTAAAATTTAGATCGCCTTTATGAAAAGAAATACGACTTTGAAGTCTTTTGTCTAACGGGAAGTATTGAACACTTACATGAGTACAGACGACGACGGAATTTCTGGAAAATAGAAGCCAATAGACTGCGGATGACTTAAGGCACAAACATGCTGTAGGACTCTTTTGATCACCCCCAGATTTGATACGGTTACACATCTAACGGCAAAAGAAATCACGACACGATTCCTGCACTGAGCTCGTGAAACGGAGTACTAGAGACTGGTGACAAAAGGCGCCATTCATCTCAAAATTCTTTCTTAAATGAAGCATATCCTCTCCTCTCCAACGCACTAGAACAACAAAATGCTGCATTGCATGCACTATAAATAATGTTTTCTCCTCGCCAACATTTGCAAAAACAGATCATCTCGTCTAGATAGAAGTTATAAAGTTTCTTTTTGAGAACGGGCCGGCATACTGTGTGGACGGTGCCGGTGACATCACAAAAGTCTGTGAGAGAAGGCGTACTGTCTTTATCCCCCCAAACTACAAAAGAGGGTCCTGGCTGGAGTCCGAAAACTACCACCCCTCTAGTTTAACTTACATTTTGTGCAGGGACTTGAAGCAAGTTTTTAAGGCGTATTTAGAGACATATCTGGAAGAGGTGAACCTATTATGTTCTGCCTAGTACGGATTTTATCGTGGCTACTCATTTCCTGCGAGCACTCTGTATTCGCAGGGAAAATGAACAGAAACATAGAGCAGGGTCGTCCAGTGGATGCCGTCTTCTTCGACTTCAAAAATGCATTTGGTAGCATGCCTCGTAAACGACTCCCACAAGAAATTTGGTTGCACGGAATCCAAGGCAACATTTTAATTGGGCTAAAGGTTTCTTGTCTCCCAGGCTGCAAGGAGTACTTGTTGGTTTTACACCAAATAAAGCGTTATTCCACCGAGTTTGACATTGGACTAACATTTCTTTCTTTTCTATACAAACGAATCCACAAAATATTTTGAGTGCAAAGTCACCGTGTTTCAGATGAACAAAATATAGAGACAAAAATCTGTGCTGATTACGTGCAGAGATTGCAAGAAAGCGTTGAAGAATTGGCTGCATGGCCCACAAAGTGATTTCTACCTTTTAGCCTATTTCAAGGTTCAGTCTTACGCTAAGAACCAGTTTGGAGACGTTTCCCAAAACACTGGTACATTATAAATAGGATTTTACCAAAAGAAATGGACACGCACAAAGATCTAGATATCTGGACACTTTCGAACTTGCAGCCCTCCGAACACTGTGCAAGAGCTGCCAAAACGTCAACGAACATCATGCTTTCGATAAGACAGTTTTTGTTGTCCTTACCCCCAAACTGTTCGCTCGGATCTTGGGTGTGTCCGTTAGACCGACTCTTGAGCACAGAATGTCAACACGTGTGTCCTGGGTGAAAAAACACTGTTAGCCCATCGAGCAGGTAAAACGGCGGGCAAGAAAACTGGTGAATGGTCTCAGGAGCTCTGCCATATCCTGAGGGATTGACGAAACCAAATTGGTTTTCTTTATACTATAGCCGAATAACGTGCAACTTGATATTAACATTGTGCTCAAACATGCTTTTTTGTTAAGATTTGGGGATTTCGTGGAGTTTACAAGGGCGAGTCACCTGCGAGGTCATCCGTATAAGTCCAAACGTTACTGTGCATCTTCATCCTAACGGAAGTTTTCTTTAACTCAGCGAGTAGCTCGACCGGGATACCATGAATGTGTTCAAAAGGCAGTTACATTGTTCGATTTTTGATAACTAACGACTCTCATTGAGGTACTATTTAAGGGCATTCATAAACATCTCTTCTTAGTTTCATTTCCTATGTAACTCATCCCTGAATTCGTATCACTAACTACAGGATAGGATCAGATAAGGTAACTAACGTACTCCAATTTCGTTACTGTCAAACATTATTTCGAAAGGAAAAGACTGATATAGTATGAAGTTTAAACTTTTGGTTATCCAGCACCTTCGATTTTCTTCCAGAAAACATGAAGTTGAGTATGTATTAATTCGACTATGGCTCGCCCACAATGATTGTGCGAACGTCAAATCAGCGTCAATGTCCGAAGTTCATGTGTATCTTATTTAGGCTCCATGTTACAGAAAGGGAAATCAACGATATTTGAGATAAAGATTTTTTAAAACAGTTCTCAACAAGATGAGATCAAATTTTGCCAACGAAAGCAGTATAAACATCCGTGGAGAATTGGCACTAAGCAAACGTCATCTTTTTAAATATTTAACTCTGGACTGAAAATTTGGCCCTGAGACTCCGAGCCAGAAATAAAAATGAGAAAGGTCTCGATGTCCTCATTGTCACCTCGCTGAAACCATCGTTTTGACTAAGGGCAGCCAAACGGGCGGTACGGTGTTACCTGCGCTGACGCCAGGATTTCTGCAGATCTATAAGGAGCTGTTCGAAAAAACTTACGCGCCATTCGTTCGGCCTCAATTGGAGTAGGTCGTCCATGCCTGGACTTCTTGATTCAGGAAGAATTATCAATAGCTGGACAGAGTACAGGCGAGGATTACGAAAATGGTCAAGAAGCTTAATTGTCTACAGTACGAAACAGACTGACTAGACTTAATTTGATTCCTCTCAATTACAGGCAGCTGTGCGGCGGCCTCGTCAAAATCTACGGCGTTGTCAGAGGCCGTAGGTTTGCGCTTGACTTTGACGACTTCTTGCCCATTCCTCAAGCGGCCGTTTAAAAATAGGTATAGGAATTCAACAGCAGATATTCCGCCATGTATGCAAGTATGTATGTATTTGAAGGGTTATAGGCACAGCCCTCGATGAACCTATATATATGCAATGCTTTTGCATGAAGAACGTATTCGCTGTCTCTGGAAACCCTGTCTTCATATATACGGATGAAAGTAGACGCATATTTGGATGACAGTTTCGGTGCATTTTGTGAGTCATTAATGTTTAATAAATACTTGATCATCCATTAGGTTTAAATTTCGCGCATCTTTGCTCGAATGTCTCGTCGTTTATTGTTACGATAACTGAATTCGCAGCTTGCTCCACTTTTGTACTATTCAGTGGGGGGGGGGAGCATTTGCCCAGCATGTAAACCTTGGCGTAGATTGTCCTCAATGGGTATTAGTGACCTCGAAGATTTACCGTCAGTGCTAGTTCAAAAAAGTCACCAAAATGAAAAGCGCTAGTCTAAAGACTATTTTATGCGCGCATGTTTACTTTTAATAAATGCTTGACAGACCAGTATATGTATATGGGAACAAGGTCGATTAATGTTCTGTGACCATATACCTCATGTCTTTTTTTATCGGCGAAAGAAAATATTTGTTTTTTAACTGTCTTTCACTAGGTAAGTATTTTAATCCACGCAGACTATTTTGTCGCTCTTCTTTGCACGCGTGCCCAAAGAGCGTAATCCTATTTCGTCCAGGGACGCCACGACTTAGTGTCGTATACTAGCATTGGTCAAACTAATGTTTCAAACACTCGACCGGGATCCATTCAGAAAGGTAATGAGCGATCTTATGATTGTGATAAGGATACCCGCCGTCTTTTTGATATACTGTCAAAACTTGAGCTCATTAGCAAAAGTTGCCTTCTTGCAGCTCAGGCAGTCCATGTAGTCGTTAACATATATCGAACACGAAATAGTGCCCAGTACGCTCCCCTGCCATAAGCCACTATGAACGGTTCTTTACTCCGGTTTGGCGCTGCCAGTACGAATACGCTGGGACTTGTCTGTGAGGAAGTCGGCCAACAACTTTAGCAGACTTCTATTCACACCCGCTTGTCATAAAGCAAATATCTGTAGTCGGTGTGGAATATTGTCAAGGGTCGTTTTGATGTCAATTAAGACTGCGACTACTGATGAACACATTTTACTAGATTTTACCCAGCTTCCCTTAATTGTGAATAGGATTGGTGAGACAGATTCGACCCCTTCTAAATCAATGCTGTTGCACACTAAGCAAGCTAATTTCCTCGAGATGCCTCATCAACTTGTTTTTACCATCTTCTACATCAGTTTGTATCAGATGCTCGTTAGATTCACTGGTCTAAAACTGTTTGGTGTGGTTTTCTCCTCCCTTTCATATAAGCTTGCGTTGGCATTTATCCAGTCGATAAACGAAGCCCATTTCACCATTGTAGTTTTAAAAGCTTGGAAGTCCTGGAAACCAGCTGGGTCGCCTCTTCATTCAGAACTTTTGCGGATTTGTCGTCCGAAACAGGCGGTATAAAAGGTTTTATTTGTCTCACAGTATTACTGAATGCATCACTTGTGGAGG
This sequence comes from Spirometra erinaceieuropaei, assembly GCA_902702965.1. Taxonomy (NCBI): domain Eukaryota; kingdom Metazoa; phylum Platyhelminthes; class Cestoda; order Diphyllobothriidea; family Diphyllobothriidae; genus Spirometra; species Spirometra erinaceieuropaei. The sequence continues at coordinate 1,010,836 of CACRXP010000185.1, read as the reverse complement.
CGATCGTGCTAAATGTAAAAATAGATAGGGGACGTTATTTCTCGTCGAAAGCCATCTCCTCCATAGACAAGGACATGAAAGAATCGAATGAGACGTTGTTTTTATTGGGGATTTCGGATGGCCAATCTCCCTTATAATTTTTATGAGCAGTATGCTGGCCCGGCTGCGTTTTGCACTTATAACATAATTTAAGCCCTTTTTCGAATTCTTCATGTTCATTTGAGGATTTCTGACGAAAATTCCGAGAAATTCCGAAGTACACTTTGGCGTTATTTGAACTCACACAGATGCTTTGGCCGTTGACACCTGGCGTACTTTTCCACACTTCACTTTTCACCTTGGATTCTTGTTTATTTCCAACCCCATCCACTCAGGATGGGGAGCACACAATCTCCTCCTGAGTAAATTACAGCCTTCTACCAAGTACTACATTGCATTCTAGATTACGAACCTATCAGCCTTTGGGTCAAGTACTTGTGCGGGGTTCCAAAATATTTCCTCCAGCAAATCTGTTATTCTAGAATAAAATCCCATCCATACTTTCTATTCCCCGACTTCTCGAATGTCGCGTACAAAAAATCATTATATTTCAAAACAATTACACAGTGCTCACTGCAGCCAAGGAACGTGGTGGAGCCCTGTCGAGAATAAACCGTCGTCCCTAGTAATTATGAACCCCATCGGTCGGAGTGCTGCCCACCGTGGGATAGCGTATCCACTTTAACATGTTTGAAGGGGGTTCATTAGTTTCTTGGGTGTTTTCTGGTTGCGTGCAGTCCATTTATTCCACAGGATACCATGACGGTTGAAATCTCTGAGTAGCATTACCTGTTTACTACGACAAATTGCTTTTAGTTCTAAAGCGAGTGCATCGTTCGCATTCATCAGATGTCCTACAGTCCGTAAACATACACAATGCGGACACCCGGTTAACTTGTTACTCATATGAGACGACTAAGTTTTTCAGATCCAAGGTTTTTATTTGTGGAAGACTCCTCCGTGACGTAGTCAATGCCATTTCAGATGAATATCGTCGGCTTCGGTCCATAAGCATACGATGAAATTCTAATTCATGAGTCAATAGATTCAAAAGGTTAGACCTCAAATAAGGCCCACTCACTGAACTCCTTGTATTCTTTTGATGCTGTCAATATTATCAAAAGATTTCGCGAGGTATAACTGAATCACCGTATTTCTGGACACGAATGGAACATTGATTTCAAGAAAGCCTTTGGTAGTGTCCCAAACCACCGGTTACTTTACAAGGTCCAAGAGTCTGGGGATAAGAGGGGAACCTATTAAACTGGGTAAAGAACTTTATAACAGGCCGATCACGGCCTGTATGCATTGGCAGTGTGAGGTCAACGCCAATGCCAGCTGTGAGTGGAATTCCCCAGGGCTCTGTGCTCGGGCCAGTACTGTTTTTAGTTTATGTCAACGACTGTATGAACAGACTGGACCTCAATGGATTCATGTTTGCCGATGTCATCAAGTTATGGCGTATGATTAACGGGAACAATGATAAACGGACCCTGCAAAAAGGACTGAACCGCCTATGTAAATGGTCCGACAAATGGCTGCCAAAGTTTAACCTCGATAAGCGAGTTGCACTTCGACTGAAAACGAACGGAAGATCTGATGAGGAGAATCACCATCACCTCCTTGAGGGAAGGTGCCTTTCAAATATGGCCGAATAAAAGGCCTTGAGATCAACATTTTGCCGACTCTTAAGCTCTCCCCTCATTGCGTTAGGACAAACAAACGGGCAACCGGTGTTCTCCCTGCATTATTTGGAAAAGTAAACAGAGCGTTCATTCATTCGCATTTGGAATATGGAATCCAAGCGCGGCGCATTTGCCTGAAAAAATACTATAAGTTGCTGAAAAGAGATCAGAGGAGAGTGAGCAAAATTATGAATGGCCTAAATACTTTACCTTACAACTGCAGACTTGATGAGCTTAAGCTATTTCCTCTTGTATACAGTGTAATGGACAGCCATAATGGCTAAGTCGAGCCTCTCGCTAGCGCCTGTACCTACGTCCTAGCGACAGCCTGCTATGGCACGCACGTCAGCCCGGATTCGATTGGTCTCATTTCAATTCACTGTCTACGCCATGCACCTGGTCGATTCTCCGCCTGCACCATGCGAGGCTTGTCATTACCTTCGCGCGGGCTCGGGGCCAATCAACGCACCTCCTCTCGCTAATTGGTACATTGGCGGGCACAGCCAGACCACTAGCGTAAAGAATCTGCAACGACACTTTTGCAGCGGTGACCTTCTGCGACACACGGCTCGTCGCTCTCGCGGACGCCGCCTCCACGGTGCCGGACGCATCCTCGTCCGGTTGCCAACTTTCCCCTTCACTATTCTGTATAGAATAAAGTGTTCTAACCAAATGCCGTCCTGCTTCTAACAACTTGGGATATGGCCTGAAGTTGTGGCGTACTGAGCGTACACGATCACGGCTTAGCCGCTACAACAGGCAGATCCGAGGAGACCTCACACAGGCGTATCAGATTTTGAGGAACAGGGACAGTTGCCTACACCTCGATGATTTTTTAACCTTGGCCACACCAACAAACCTAGGTGGGAACTCTCTATAACCCAAAGGATCCCGATGTCGCCTGAACGTTTGCAGGTACTGTTTTTTCACAGCGAGTCTTCAGTGCCTGGAACCGGCTTCCCAAGGACATGATAATGGCAGACTCCACGGAGACATTTAGACAAAGAAAAGATGTATACTTTCCTGAAAGTTGCTGCTAAAATAGATAGAACACCTCTGTTATATGAAGCCAACATCATGCACACACCTACCGCTAAAGCTGTTGATTGTCTTTTCATTTTATAACCTACAACTGAGTGTTCTCGAGTTCGGTCCTACATTTTAAGCAGAATATTCTGCTATACATATATATTACTGACAGAATCTTAGTAATGTGTTATTGTATGCTAGATCTTGCATGTACCGTTTTCAATAGGGTTTTCAAATGTACTGCCTATGACCTATAAAATATAATGACCTGTCGGGACAATAGTCTTCTTACAGGCCACATAATAAGTGCCCTGATTCCATACAAAATCTAAAAACCCATCTTGTTTTGCCCTTTTGTCTCAAGGTATGTTGATGCATCAGAAACCTAAGCACAGTAATTAGCCGGAGCGGAACGCAGGAGAACACATTATTTGTTGCTTACGGAATTGTTCACATGAAAGATATAACACGTCAGTCAGTCAGTCAGTGTATTTGAGGGAAATAGGTTTACGCCTTTGAACTCCCTATTTGTACATAAAAAATCGATAAACAAGCAAACATGTGAAGAAATTACAGCATTAAGTGAATGCATACATTGATTCACATATGTCACTAGTCACATGGCTAAAAAGTCATATAGTCCGCTTGTTGTTGCAGCATATATCTGTCAAGGCGACATTTAAATGCCTCCACAGATTGAGACATAACAACCGTCCCGCGCAGGTTATTCCACGGTTCCACGACACGGTTGGAGAAGAAATATTTTCTCACATTCAGTCTACCCTGTGGCACACGTAGCTTGAAGGGATGTCCCCGGAGGTGAGTTGTAGTGGCGAGTTAGAAAAAGTCATCGCGCCGTAGGGCACAATCCAAGCCGCGCACGATACGGAAAGTTTGTATCATGTCTCCGCGCAACTGCCTATAACTCAGAGGATAGAGATTAAGGTTAGTTAAGCGGATCTCGTATGGCAGTGCACTTTGACCTCTTATTAATTTTGTTGCTCGTCTCTGCACCCTTTCGAGCAGATCGTAATCCTGATGCGTCCATGGTCTCCAGGCCTGAATTGCATATTCGAGATGCCGCCTTATAAACGTGCCGAAGACTTTGGTGAAGCAGTCTTCATCAAAAACTACGAATGCCCGCTTGATGACATATAGCATTGAGGTTGCGGCCTTGGCCGCCTTACAACATTGTGTAGAAGGCTTAAGGCTCTCTGCAACCCAAACCCGTCGTAGGGTGAGCAGCGTGATCGCCACTACACTATCGGCGCACGGCAAACGGACTGAAATAAATAAAGGAGTAAACATTATTCGTAGTACAAATGACTGCAACTCTTTATATATCGCTGTTAAGTCACCTCCCGCTAAACGAGCAAGGAGCCTAGTAAGTTGTATGGATATCAAATACGAAGACGAAGCCTGTACGACATGTTTCGGACTCCTTCAAAAATTTGCGGAAATGGAGAGGGAGATAAAGGTCCTTAAAGTGGAGATGGAGAAGCTGAGGAATCTCCCTCGCTATTCATCCAAAGAGAATGAAAGCGAGCGAACTTACGCAAACACGGCTTCCTTCGCTGTGTCGACGGAGGAGAAAGAAAATAGTAGGTCGCTAGAGCTTGATAGGAATGACACCCAGTGTCTTGTGCGAAAAAAGCGCGGTCAGACGCGATCTCAGCGAGCAAAAATAAATCTCAGGGTACCTCAAAAAGGCACAGAGAGTCAGACGAGGGAACAAGAGCTGGCTACGCCGCACACGAAAATCGCTCCGCTGAAAACGAAAACTGATCAAAAGATCGTAGTAAACAGGCAGTCATGCGTTAGTCCTGCTGAATCAAACCTTCCTAAATCGGTGGAAGGTTGTAGCCGGGATGCACGCGATGAAGACTCTGTAGGTATGATTATACCACAAGGCCGTCTAGTTGATCGCAGTAAATGCATCGTTATAAAGGGCATGCCTGAGTCTGTTTCCGACGCTTCAAAGGACAGAATACAACATGACATAGAAATATTCCAGGAATATCTCAAATCGGTCTTAATAAGAGACGAAAAAGTCACAGTATTAAAGGCTTTCAGGATGGGCAAAATTAAAGACTCAAATCAAGTTCCAGACCGACCGAGACCGTTGAAAATTGTCTTTGAGAATGACGAACAAGCACAGCTACTTTTGAGCAGGAAAGCTGCGCTTAAACACGCCCATCCATCAGTTTTTTTTCAGCGGGACTTTTCACCCGCGGAGCGAGAAAAATGGAGGGGGCTCAAATTGGAAGTCCTCAGGCGGTCGAGCCTGGGCGAGACAAATCTCCGAATAGCGGACGGAAAAATTATACGCGTCCAGAGGCCATTCCTCTGGAGAAAGCCCATAACTCTAACAGCTTAGGAGTGATGGAAAGCAGTTCATCCCGATCAGCTCCGACCGGCTTTTGCATGCAATCCCAAGAAATGGATAAACGCCTGTATGCCGGAGTTGCTCGTGCCAAATTGAGATTTTTGTATACCAATGCTCAAAGTCTCGTTTCGAAAATCGACGAACTCAAAGCGAGAGTACCGGAACAAATCCCCGACGTCATCGCCATAACGGAAACTTGGCTTAATGCCGAAATCATGGATGCTGAGATTTCGATACCGGGTTACCAGCTGTTTCGTAGAGACCGTCAAAATAGGCAGGGCGGAGGGGTAGTCATATAAGTAAGGGAAGGAATTTCAGCAGTTGAAAGAGCCCACACCCTATCCCTTGAATATGAATCCGTCTGGATAAAGATAAAGAAGAGCAATGCACAAAATCTAGAATTTCTGGCGATTTACAGACCACCAAATCTTCTGAGTGCA
>CACRXP010000185.1:983512-1002420 GCA_902702965.1 Spirometra erinaceieuropaei | reverse complement strand
CCATCAGATCTGATGCAGACAGGTACGCGCTTCAAGACAGTCTCAACCGCCTAAACAGTTGGTCAGCTCGCTGGCTCCTCAATTTTAATGTGGACAAATGTGTGGTCCTGAGACTCCGCACCAGACAGACCAGTAAGGAGGCCGATTCCTTTCAATATGTCCTTGGTGGTCAGTCCCTTTCAAATGTTGTGGAACAGAAAGACCTGGGAGTCCTAATGAGCTCCTCGTTGAAACCATCTTCACAGTGTCAAAGGGCAGCCAAAAGTGCGATAAGGGTGTTATTTGCGCTGAGGCGAGGATTTGTGCAGATCGACAAGGAGCTGTTCGGAAAAACCTATGGGGCATTCGTCCGGTCTCACTTAGAGTATGCAGTTCAGGCCTGGCGACCGTGGTTACAGAAAGATTATCAAAGACTGGAAAGAGTACAGGCGATGGCTACGAAGATGGTCAAGAATCTTCATCATTTGCCTTACGAAACCAGGCTGACTGAACTAAATCTGTTTCCTCTAAATTACAGGCAACTGCGCGGCGATCTCATTCAAACCTACAGGATTGTCAGAAGCCGAGAGTGTGCCCTAGATTTTGATGAATTCTTTGAATTGGCCCGGACTGACCGTCTGCGTGGTCATCCGTTCAAACTGCAAAGGAAGCGGGCTAATTCGGACGTCCGACGGAACGCCTTCTCACACAGGGTCATCGGGGCATGGAATGGACTCCCTGATTCCGTCGTTCTTTCCAAAAGTGTTAAATCCTTTAAGTGCAGACTAGACGCTCATTTGTTGAGAACCTACTGTACATACAATCATGATTGTTTTAGCGGCGGCAGTTTGCGCCTGGCTCACACTTACCGCTAACTTCTTAACTTTTCGCATTTGCTGATGTAATTGATGACTTTATTTCTGTTTATCGACATGAATAGGGTGCTCAAGGGCGAAAGCCTCATTCCCTTAATAAACTGACTTAAACTGACTTAAATAAATTTTTTTATTTAATGCTAGTTTACAGGAATTGTTAAGGGAAGCGATTAAACACAAATCCGACCAGCAGTGAAAAAAAAACTCCTGAGCTTAAGGCATAAAAATATAGTTGATGGTGGTTTTTGTGATTTGGAGGGCTCAGGAGAAAAAAACTGCCGGCGGTGGTAGAATATCGACCGTCAAGAAGGGGGGAGGTTGCACGGTATCGGAGTTTATCGGACGTCAAATTCCTTTCATGAAGTTGGGGATAGTCAAAGTAGAGGCGTTGAGGAACAGCTGGTGAGACCGGCCATAGTGTTCAGAGACCACAAACGCCATCGCTACGGTACAGTCGATCAGTAGATTCAGCACGCAAAATTTGTGGGAGCTTTTCTGAATACAAAAATCGAGTAATCGTTCTCTTAAATAAAGGATAATTTTGCAGAGTTTTCACACTCATGGGTAGTTTATTCCAAATAGCAATTGCATTTAGAGAATAGAACCGACGATATTTAACAGTACGTGCCAGAGGCAGAAATAAGAAGACCTCACGGTGACTGTTACGTCGTGGGTGGATATGATGTCTTAAAGAGGTGAGTGGGTTAAATGTGTGATTATATAAGAGTTTAAATAGCAAAAATAGTCCCTTTTGTAATCTACGGAACCATAAAGGATCGAGGCCTGTAAGCCGGCAACGTTCTTGGTAAGACAAATGTCGGTGTTCCGGGGTTAAAATTCTCTTGGTAAAAAAGTGTTGAACGGATTCTATTTTCTTCCGCTCAGTAGCACGCATGAGGCTAAATAAAAACTAACAGTATTCCAGACCAGGTCTAACGTAAATGTTGAAAAAGCGCATTCTGATGTCCCTAGTTTTAAAATTTCGGAGGATAAACCCGGTCGTTCTACGTGCTTTGGAGACTATCACGGCACAGTGCTCCAAGAGATTGAGACTCTTGGAGTATGATACGCCCAAATCCTTTATAACCCCTGGCACATTTATTGCGTGACCTTCAATACTTAGTTGAGGTTGGCGGTCGTCGCCAACCATCATGACTGAGCACTTATGCCAAGAAAGAGAAAGGCGCCATGTGCGGCACCACTGGGCGAAAGCCTGTAGATCGCCCTTTAGGAGCTCAAGCACGATGTCATGATCTGCCGGCTTATATTGATATGCAACTTTAAGATCATCGGCATACATGAAAGGCTTACCATTCTGAAATAAATCGGGTACATCATTAACGAAAAGGCAAAATAAAAGTGGGCCGAGTACACTACCCTGAATGACTCCACTCCTCACACGTGTGGGGTTGGAGATGGTATTGAAAATCTTAACTCGTTGTGTGCGAGTGCCCAAATAAGAGGATATAAAATTCAAAAGTTTGCCACCTATTCCGAAAGATGACAATTTCAAGAGGAGAAGAGCATGGTCAACACGGTCAAAAGCCTTAGTGAAATCGAAATATACTGTGTAAAGAGCAAAACCATGGTCCCTAGATTGGAGAACATAGTCAAAGAAAGAGAGTTGACAGGTGTCACAAGATCGAGCTTTGAGGAATCAATGCTGAGCAGCACTCAGTAAGTTATTCGCGGTTAAGTGACACATCATCTTATCCTTGATCAATGTCTCTAAGATCTTCGAAACTGCAGGGAGGGTGTTTATTGGCCGAAAGTCATCAAATGATGTAGATTTGCCGTGCTTAGGAATGGGCAAAATGTGTGATTCCTTCCACAAGGTAGGATAAGTCTCACTTTCAAGAGCAAGATTAAATATCTTGCATAAGAAGGATGGGAAGATCGTGTTTGCATCGGCTTTTAAAATGCTTACTGGGACACCATCAGGACCTGGACTATAAGATTGACGAAAACGCCGAATCGCAACAGTCACATCCCACAGAGTGAAAGTTCTAGTTTCTATAACTGCCCCGGTCAATGACTGGATGATCGGAAGCGGAGTGGTCGAGTCTTCAATAAACGTTTTGGACAGGAAATCATTGAAGCTATCCGCGGTTAACTGGGCATCAACTATGGGATTTCCGAGATCGTCTCGAAGAATGGGATACTGCGTCTTTCTCTGAGTTCGTATTTTTCTAGAGAAAAGTTTCGAGACACTTAACGAATGGTTTTCGGTAAAGTGGATCTCTTCGGCTAGCTGTTTTTCTTCAGACAATCTCTTAGCACGATCAAAAATATCACGAACCAAGGGCAGAACAGAAACATCGTTCTGCAGATGGAAACGACGATAAAGCCTGCGCAATCTGCGACGAAAGGGTAAAGGTAGGAAAACCTCATCCCCAACATTAATAATTTTCTTCGGGGGACAAACCGAGAAATAAGCGGAGCCAAAATTTCGTACAGTTTTGCAGTGCAAACATTTACATCCGAACTAAGGAAGAACTCAGTCCAGTCGTAGGAATTAGGGTGTGTTAATAATTCGGTTGAGCGAGTTGATCGGAAATCGCGGAAAAAGTTATACTTTTGGGACGACATTTCGTCAGCCTCGAATTCCAACGTTGAAACAACTATGTCATGGTCTGAGCCCCCGAGTGGGCCTAGGGATGACACTGAGGATGGCAAGCAGCCTCTACAGAAAATTAGGTCAAGTATAATTGAGCCTCGGGTGGGAAAATCAACAACCTGAGTCCACATCCCGACATCCACAGCCTCAAGAAAGTCATCGAACCTTCTGGGGCCTGAAGGCGGAGACCAGCGGACTTCAGGGAGATTGAAGTCACCCGCAACCAGTTGAGACTTAAAGCTTAAGTCGGCCGCAGCATGAAATGCCTGTGAGGGTAAGCGATCAAAATTGTCATTGGCGTTGGGAGGGCGATAGACGCAGCCAACGAGTAAGGAGAACTTATTTTTTAGTGCAACCTGGAGCCAGCAGCTGCCTTCTACTGCGGAAAAGTGCGGGAGGTCCAACGGCAAAAATGTAAGTGTTTGCTTAACGTAGACGCAGCTGCCCCCACCAAGGCTATGTTGGCGATCATTTCGAATGCAATTGTAGCCTAGAAGAGAGAGTTCGGAGTTAGCTACTGAGGCTGATGCCCACGTCTCGGTTACTAAAACAATATCAGGACAATAGACGAACACCAGAGTCTGAGGCAAAGGCATCTTATTAAGCAAGGATCTGGCATTTAAAACAAAAAGTTTGAAGGGAAAGACTGTTAGTTTTTGAGGGAGGTGGGCTACATCGTCCAGTTCTGGGTCGCCCACGGAGCAAACGGTCCGGATGCAACCATCCGGTTCTGCAAAAAATTTTGTGGCATCAAAAAATTCTGACGTGGATAAAAAGGGGTAGGACTTGGGGGAGGGAATGACGGGCAGGTAAACTGGTAACTATTGTTGGCTAACTTATTTTCAGCTGGAAATCCGCGGGGCAGATACTGCAACGTATTCCCGCCGGGACGAAACTGAGGATCGGATGAATTAACTGATTCAGTATGGACATTATCATGAGGAATAAATTGGTAAAACGGCCGTGGAGGAAACAAGTTAGGGGGTGGGGGACGCATTGTTCCATTGGAACAAGAGGTCTATTAAACGGTGGGAAAATCGGCATATTCGGCCTAACTGCTTGATATGAGGGCTGGGGGGCAGTTGCGAACCCGCTACGTTTTGAGTCGGGGTAATTGAGGCACTGTTAGCCGATTGTGGAGGAAAAGATTTTATAATGGTGCTGGATTTATTGGGTGTCCGAGTGGCTGAGACAGCAATTGGATTTGCCTTTGACTTAGACACATGCTTAGGCTTACTAGGGGTTGCTGAGGGAGTAGATAGAGGCGTGTGTATATCAGGCGTGGTGGTATGTTTAAAGAGGTCAGCATTAAAAGTAGTCGAACTCCCTACGGAATTGACTATGCCGTGACTTGCAGATGCCGCAGGTGGTGTTGTAGAGGACATATTTAGACTGACAGTAGGCGTCATTATCTTGGTGATGGTTTTTGCCGATTTTAGTTTATTCAGTCTTCGCTGCAGGGGTGTGAGGTCTGGCGAAACGGAGCAGCGCCATTTACGGCAGAAGTCTCTAGTCATCTCCCTACTCGACAAGATAAAATCGACTTCTATCATGGAGAAAAGGGTAACTAGTATCGGCGCATTACGACTAAGCGAGCGAAGTCGCTTAGGTTGTGCGACACTGAAACTCAAGCCACAACTTTGTAGGAACAAATGCGCTCCCCCATAGCGAAAATTCTCGCGGTTTGTGATGTCATCTCCCGAATTCCGACCTCATGCGGTCTGTCGACACTCACGGCGGAACCCTCAGTCTTCACTGTTTACTAGTAGTTCGGTCGTACCTCCCTTCCTCACTGCTCGGCTGAGCTTGAAGCGTGCTGTGGCCGATCGCATCTGGGTTCCTCTCGTCTGGCCTCTTTGACGCGGCGTACCAATCAGGCCCAGACGATCTCAATTTGAATCCCGTATACAATGCCATTTGCAAGCCAGTCCTGTCTGACCCACATTCGTACCCATCAAGGCGGACATTTATTGATACCCTGACGATGACCGACAACATTCCGTTATATACCGCCACCTACAGGCCAGTCCTGCTCGCTTTTTTCTGTTATTATTTTTAAAGAGGGGTTTTTTTTCTCCTGTAAAATTAAGCCAATCATTTTTACCTTTTTCTAAGGAGTTTTTTTTCACCCCTCAATCATCATGTTTCTCAATGGACTTCTAATTTAGAAACTAGGAATTGCATTTTGTAAAGATCCGGCCTACCTCGTCTAAAACTCGCATGCAAATTTATTTTAACTTGCTTTGATGGGACCCCGACGGGTCTTTAATAAAAATTATCTTATCTTATCTTATAAGTGGCTCGGAAAGTTTCGCAGTACGAAATTATGCTTGCGTTTAATTCGTTCCTCAGTTTCCGAACTTATTACCCCAATTAGTTTAAAAGTTTGTTCAAGCACGTTTTCAGAAGTGCTGTTTATGTCTCCATAAATCAGCTGATCGATTTTTTCGCCGGCTGATGGCCTGCTACGACTAGCAGAGGCGCATTTTTGGACGACTGTAGGGTCGAGAGGTTCTACATGTACTAAAGGGATTTGTGAGTTAATCAGATCTGCAGACGGCGAAGAACATACGCTGGCACCTGCCATGTCTTCAGTCACGATTTTAGCACCCAGAGGCGGTGGGGAGGCCGCAAGCTTTCGCCTTTTAGCACGTGCTCTGCGGGGCATTACAGACAAAAAAAGTTTTTCGTTACAGAAGAAGGATCAAAACGTTGCCAACGTAAGGAAACGCGCACTGAGTAGCAAGTATTACTGTTTTTTAACTACGAAACTAGAAAGCGGTAGTAGGGAAAGGATTCATGAATCCATTGTAGTGCACTATAATGGATTTTTTACAAGATACGACTAGTTTGCCAGACTGTCAAACAAACTGGGAAAAAAATTTTACCTTATATAGAAAGGCGACTTTTAAAACGGACTCAAGTAAAAAACAGGCATTAATTACTTAAGAATATCCAGATAAATGCAGAGCTTCACTTATCTTTGAAATTGAGCTGCGCGCCTTGACCTTGACGTTTCTGCTTCTCGGAGTGGCATTCCGTTCAGATGGTATTTTCGCGTACTAGGGGTCTGATTTCCGAGGCGCAGAATGGTGCCTTTGTTCAAATTGAAGGACAAGAGCCATCAGCGGGACCACTCGTCCAATCGACAAAGATTTTCTTGAAGTTGGTCTCATCGGCGGCATTCTGGATGAATTTCCAGATTTTTATGTCGTCCGCAAACATGGCACAATTACAGTCCAACCCATCTACACAATCATTGATGAACAAGAGAAAGAGGGTTGGTCCGAGCACCGAGCCTTGTGGGATACCACTTTCTATATGAATGTGCACCTTGATTGTTGTTGTTCTACGCAGACAATTTGGGAGCGGCCGACAAGGAAATTTTCAATCCATTTGAGAAGTTTGCCACCGATGCCCATAATTCTCAGCTTGTGTAGGAGACGCTGGTGCGGAACACTGTCAAACGCCTTCCGAAAATCAATATAGGCAACATGCACGGTGTGTTTTGCGTCCAGTGCTCGTGTCCAACTTTGCATTGTGTATAGCAAGTTCGTAACACATGATCGTCCCCTACGGAAACCATGTTGTGCATTGGACAAGAGGTTGTGGCTTTCCAGATAAGTCATCAACTCCTTTTTGATGGTTTTCTCCATCACTTTGCAGCAGATTGATGTCAGACTGACGGGTCTATAGTTTGTCGCCAGAGCACGACTACCGCTTTTGTAAAGGGGTGTAATGTGGGCCATCTTCCAGTCTGTGGGAAGAATTCCAGCATCAAACGATTTCTGGCACAGAAAGGATAGTGGCTTGGCCAGCTGCTGGGCAAGCTCAAAGAGCAGCTTTGCTGGGATCTCGTCCGGACCGGAAGATTTACATTCCTTCAAGCTTTTCAGTTCTTCTAAAATCGCTTCTTCTCGAAACACATTACTTTCGATAGTGGGATCTCTCATGTTCTCAGAATTAGATGCGGTAAAGTGTGCTTCTCTTGTGAAAACGGATCGGAAAAATTGAGAAAAGTGCTCAGCCTTATTTGTACTGTCCGATATCTCCAAGCCGTCATCACCCCTCATAACAGTAATGGGATTCCTGTTACGTGTGCTTTTCCGCAAATAGCTGTAGAGCAATTTCGGATTTTTAACGGCTTGGTGGAGCAAATTACTCTCAAAATCTCGTCACCTCCTGAAAATCAGACTTTTCACCTTATTTCTTTGAACTTTGTATTCTGTAAACGCTGCATTGTTGTTGTTCTCACGAAATTTCTTCCATAATCTTCCTTTCTTGTTGATCTCCATTTTGAGCTCTCGTGTTAGCCACTGAGGGCGGTTGGATATCCTAGGCTTTGATAAGGGACAGTGGTTGTTCATTAGATGCAGTAAACGATCCTTGAATAAATTCCAGTCCTCGTTAACGTTTCCGGAGAAGAGAACATCCCAGTCTATTTGTGATGCCTCAGCTCTCATTTGGCGAAAGTCCCCTTTCCATATATTTGGCCTCGTATTGTCTTTTGTACACGGATCAGAATACAGCAAGTACTCCCATAAAAGCACTGCATGATCACTTCCACAGAGCGGATGTAGGTAGTACACCTCGTCTCTACTGTCAGGATCTTTGGTAAAAACGAGGTACAGACAACTGGCCTGTTGCCCTCCACGACCTCTAGTTGGAAACAGGACATGTTGCGTGAGTAGAGCTTCTAGGGTTGTCTTTAGTAGATGGTAATCGAAGGTATTCATCGAGCACTTCGCATGCATATCGCTCCATTGAATGCAGGGTGCATTAAAATCCCCCATGAGAACAACGTCTGGTCGGCTGGCGATCTCTTTTATGCTTTCAAGTAGACAAGTATCTGGATCGGGATCCGCCTGCGGGGGCCGGTAGATAGTTACGATTTCGAGGGACTGAGATCCCCGCGCCTTTATAGTCAGCCAAATTGCATCTGTGTCGTTAGAAATCTTGTCGGTCCTCTCACACATTGCTAAGATGCTCTTGACATACATGGCAACTCCTCGACCCCGGCGGCCTCTCCTGTCTGTCCTAAACAAATGGTATCCTGTTAATGCTACCTCGCAATCGCCAACGTCCTCTGACAGCCACGTTTCTGTTATTGCTATAACATCGGAAGGAGTATCGGCTACCTGTATTCTCAGTTCGTCAAGCTTGGAAAACAGACTCCGAGCATTAGTGTAAAAGAATTTTAGTTTGCAACATTCGACAGTGCTTCGTTCGGTTTGTCTCGGGTTTGCCAATATTATGTTGCTGCCGCCATCATGATGACCGGCTGGTTCCAAAACAACATGGCGTTCCTCTGTATCACTCGTCCCCTGAAAATGGCCAAGTTGCTCTCTCCCGCTGCACGTGCAGAAGGTATCACAAAAAACGGGCAAAACAGACAAATTGGTGATAAAATGAAGGTTTTGTATAATCTGATTTTTTACAAAATTGCTCAATACTCAAATGCAGATAGAATATGTGATTCTAAATCTCCGCTTCACTTATCCTTCAAGTCTCACAGGGAAAGCGAATTGGAGTTCCCCGTATTCCGAATCTTATCTGTGAGCTTGCGCACGTCTTTTTAAGCATACGCACCTCGTTTATTGCTGCTTTTATCGTTTCCGAATGCCTGCTTACTACAACACCCACAATGCACTTTAAGATTTCTGGTGATTATTCCAAGTATTCGCGAAATACGTATGTTACCGCGGAATTTGGCGAACAAGTATCAGAATATTCAATAACCTTTTGTTTGTTGAGGTGACCCTCCTTTTCACCTGTCACTCGCTGAAACGTGACGTAGCTCAATTCCATAAAAGCATTGTTTAAACCCTTCATGATGTCCAACGTTTTTGGTGCAACCTCGAAAAGTGAAGTCTGCGGTTTGTCTAAAAGTCGATGGGAAGCTGAGTCTTGCGCAGTAGTTAACACGGCTTAACATGGGTAGGTTTTATTTCCAGACCTAGTCGCCATATCTTTGAACTGGGGTTCTTAATTAAGATAGTTGTGCTTGCTTCCCCATGCTATATTATTTTGTGCATATGTGCACAAGCACAACGCATAATCTTGTTTGCTTTTCCTTGGAAGTATTAGGATTCTTGAACCGATAGGCAAAATTCTCCACACCTCTTAGCTTAGGAAGTTGTTAAACCGAAATTGGTGGAATTCCCTTCAGACAATGCTAGCATTAAGATTCAAATTTGAAGCTTAATGCTATCATTCATGTGAGCAAAATGTATTTGTCCTGACTTTATTTGGAATTTGACGCCTTAACGAGTGACTCGTCACTTTGCTTCTGGGTCCCTTCTCAAGTTGATTTTGCAGAATTTTCTTTATAATGGGTGTCATTCCGTGAGTGAGAATCAGTCACATCTGGCCTCCAGCGTATTTTAAAATACGCTGTACACTCTGTGGATGTCCCAGGTGGCCGCCCACGTTAAGGATTAAGTTTTTTAAAACTTTTTGTTCTCGATGCCTTTTACCATTTAGTTTTTTTTCTGTCCACTAACGGACATCGGAAACAGGGATCCCCTTGAAAATTGATGCACATTACGCTTTGGTAATTAAGAGTCAATAGTATGTACACGCTTCCATAATGTTCGGACCTTAAAGTAGTGCCTCACAGCATATGTTGTGGATGAGCATGTGTACTTGGAAGTCGACTTTTCGACCGTGACAACAGTAGCTTAAATATGTTTAAATATATATTTAAATAACTGACGTGCTCTGTATTCAAAAGTGATACAATAAAAACGAGAAGACTCTTAAGTAGAATCGAGTTGTACTCGTGAATTTTCAAGTTGATTACACTTACTCGTTATCCGTCGTCTACGCTAGGTGTTTCTGTGCGCAGGTTTATGCTTCCGGTCCCAGCTGGTGGTCAAAGTTATGATTGGCTGAATGATGGGAGACAAGCCCCAAACAGTGCTGTATCATTCTACCACCATACTCTATCACCTCCCTTCTGTTATCACGGCTTAGCATATTTTGGCCTGGTGGGTGGTGGCCTGTTCGGGATCTTTATCACCCAAACTTAGCGTCGGGAAGCCAATGGATCGGTGTGCACCTATTTTTGAGTGAATATATGTACATATGGGATCAGTTGATTGCTGTTCTTATTATCTGCTCAGGCAAAGTAAAGAAGGTAGGGAACTCGCAATCCGGAAAGGTTTTTGTTTGATAAAGTGAGGGATAGCTGGGCAAGTTTCACGATTATGGTTCGACAGTCTTCTACGCTGTTGTCCACTGGTATCAAATTTGCGGAATTTTAACTAAGATGGAAAGTACATTATGATTGCACGTGTGCTTTAGACTAAAATATTCCGCTTATGATTTTGCAGTTTGTCTTGCTATTTATCCAACTGTTGACTTGGACGGCTGCAGATGTTCATTCAACCTATCCATTTGCCGAATTAATTAGTGATTGTACTATCTGCTCGCGCAAAATAAAGTATGTGGGAAATTCAGACGATTAAATACGTTTTTTTCTGATGTATTGAGGAATGACCGCGCAAGGTTGGTGAAGATAACACAGCCGTCGCTGCCGACGACGTCCACTGCTGTTTCGTTTTGGGAATTCTAATTATAAGAGAATAATGTAGTATAATGAATGAAAAAGTATTGAATGTATGCGTTTTAGAACGAAAAGTTCTATTTGTGGCACTACAGGCTGTTCTTTTATTTACTATCTCACTAAATAACTTCCCTGCCAGCACCAGCCGCACTTGGCCGCACTTGGCCGAGGCAAATATGGTGTGGCCAAGTGCGGCTATGCTGCGGCCAGGTGTGGCCAAATGGTGTGGCTGTGCGCTGGCCATCAACGCATTGGCCGCACTTGGCCGCACCTTGGAAAAACTTTTGCGCGCGGGCTTTTTCTCGTTTTTTCCATTCATCGCGGCCTCGATTTTTTGGCCGTAAACGCCAACCATGACGAACGGTCGCCTAACGTAAAACCCCGAAACTAGCCACAGCGAACCCCCACGTCCCGAAGATGGTAAAGTCGGAAGGCGGTATTGTGGAAGGACGATTTATTGAATACGTAAGTCAAAAAATGTAAATGTACAAAGTCCGTCTTGGATCAGGGGGGTTTCTGCGACCTTCGTATCCAGAATGAGAAGTCACTTCCACTGGCCATTGGTAGTTCCTGCATAAAAAAAAATTTCGTAAGACATACGTAATGCAGGTGCAACGAAAGTAATTAAACACTGTATCTACTACGTACGATTTTACAGTAGATGTGCTAACTCATGAAATGTCAACCACAATTTCGAACTGCGTTCTCGTTTCAAAAAGATGAATTAAGTAGTGTTGTAAAACGAATCATGATGCAGCATAAATCTATAATGATCCAGTTACCTCAGGGTGTCGGCTTTCGAAAGAACTTATCTTCGGCTGCATGCAAAATCTATACTCTGCAAAAAATGACTACTTCAGTAGTATGCAATTTTCTCATTTATTTTCGATGCCCTTGAAATTTCCATTATATTTCGTGGAAAACATGCATAAAAATATTTATTCTTTTACTTATTCCGTAGAAAATCACGTCTTCTTCCAATTACATACTCAAAAGAAGAGTATAATTGGGCTTTAAGAAAGTTTCTAATTCCCGAATAATTTTGAACCCGACCTGCCGTTACACTTGCATTCAGGGTTTAAAAACTACAAGCTGTATAGTTTCCGTGTACGGAAAACCATGCATATCTCCTCGGTGTTCAGAGGAGACCATATGAGGTTCATAAAAGTAAGCAGTGGATTTGAGCAATATTGTTAACTTTACAAGCCGCATTCGTAAATGTAGATGCATGACGTATCATGAACGGTCATTTAACGGTATTACAAAATCTCACAATTGGAAACTTTTTTAAAACCGAATTATACTCTTCTTTTCAGTATGAAATTGGAAGAAGACGTAATGTTCTACCGAATAAGTAAACGAATGAATATTTTCATGTCCGTTTTCCCCGAAATATAATTGAATTTTCAAAGGCATGGAAAATCAATGAGAAAATTGCATGCTACTTAAGTAGTCATTTTTTGCAGAGTATAGACCTTGCATGCAGCCGAAAATAAGTTCTTTCCAAAGCCGACACCCTGAGGTAACTGAATCATTATAGACTTATGCTGCATCATGGTTCGTTTTACAACACTACGTCATTTATCTTCCTGAAACGAGAACGCATTTCGAAGTTGTGGTTGACATTTCATGAGTTAGCACATCTTCTAAAGGAGACAACCTCAAACAAACAATCCGAGCGGCTGTTGGGGACCCGCACGTATTGGAAATTCCCAAGAAACTCCATGCAACATGTCCGATCACAGTACTACGGCCCAAGCTACGGCGTCCGCGGGAACTGCGGGACTGCCTCTCGGTATTGGATGCTGAAATGTACGAACGTCACGAACATCTCCATCGTCGCTGTGTACGCACCAACGTCGGCTGCCGAACAGCGCGATAAAGAGGCGTTTTACTCTCAGTTGCAAGCGCTAGTTGAAAGACTGCCTCGCCGCGATCTGCTGATTGTCACCAACACATGCTTCCAGCATCGCAAAAAACATCTGCTGACCTGGTATTCAAACTACGGTCGCACGGCCAGTCAGATTGACTACATAGAAGTCAGCTGAAGGTTCCGCAGCTGGGTTCACGATAGCAGATCGATGCGTGGTGCCAAGACTGGTAACGCCCATGGGTCGGACCATGTCCTCGTCCGTACACGCTTGAAAGTTCATCTCTCATCCGCACCAAAAATGCCACGTCCTAGACGCCTCAATGTCGCAAAAATCCGGCAAGCCAGCACTGCCGAGGCCCTAAGCAGAGAAATCCGGACCTGTTTTACAGCCCGAGCCGACGGAGAAGTCAGTAAGCAGTGGTCGTCACTGAAGACATCAGTCTATGGGGCAGCTGATTCCGTTCACCGTGAGTCTCTGTGGCGGATAAAGGCGCTAGATGGTGTACCGGCAAAAATCATCGCCATGATCAAGGCCTACTATCGTTCGACGACTGCGAGAGTCGTGGTCCGTAACAATCTTTCCCAACCGTTCGGTATTCTGCCTGGCGTCCGACAGGGTTGTATCCTGTCACCCATACTGTTCTACTACGCTATTGACTGGATCCTCGGGAGGACCCTACGCGACAGTGAAGGCGTTGAATTTGCACCCCGACATCGACTGACTGATCTCGAGTATGCCAATGATATCGCCTTACTACCGTCAAGTTTTGGTGATCTGCAGTCTATGGTGTCATGGGTGAACGAGGTCGCTAAGTCGGTCGGTTTGTCCATAAACGCTGGGAAGACCAACGTATTCTACAGCTGCATACCTGCATGCCTGTGGAACCGACGTGACCTCTCCATCGCCACTAAGTTTCGCGTCTGTCCGGTCTGTCCTTCTCTACGGTAGTGAATGCTGAGCTTTGCGCGTGGCGGATGAGCGAAAACTGTAGGTATTTGACCACCACTGCTTGAGGATCATCCTTCGAGTGAAGTTAACCGACTTGGTCTCAAATGAGATAGTTCGCGCTCGTTGCGACAACATCGCGAGGATAACGGAGGCCGTATCGAGTACAAGTACAAGTACATCTACTGTAATAGTAAAAATCACATGAAGTAAATAGCATGCTGTGTAGGATTGGCAATTTGATAAATTTGCTTACCGCTTCTTTCGCGGGGGATAATTGTGGGCATGTGGCGGCAGGTGTGGTGATTTCTGCAGTCTAAATAAATGTGGATGAAAATCCCCAAATTTTGTACCTGACGAATGCTCCGCCGACGTGTCGATCTTCCTCCGTACCGGTCCTGTGATCCATGAAACCACCTGATTGCTGTCCGTCGAAATATCTCTGTAGTGCAGTTGGCAAAACGGGGATGTTGGGCAATTGCATCTGCGCGGGAAAATAAACAAAAACTGGACTTACCTTTAAGGACAGAAAAAAGTGGACAGGCCATGAAGGACTTCTTCTCCTTGGATCCGCCCGCCCAACAGAAGTTGTGGCATAAGGGCGGGCCCAAAAGAATCGTCAGTAGGTTTCTGAGGAAGTCTGCCTCATTTCGACCACCTACCATGGCCAGTTGCCGGACCTGAAAACAGTCAAGTAGATGTGCACATACCGCCTCGTTTGCAAAGCCGTCTTCTACGCTGAGCCGACGAAGAAAGTTTTCGTATGCCTCCTCGGTACACAGCGGTAAATTTAGGGAGGAGGATGCGACAGAACCGGCGCTGGAGGCTCTCTGCAATGCATTGACAACATCTGATAGTGTCGCCTGCATCTGCTGCACACTGCTATGAAGAGCCATAAGTTGCTCAGCTAGGAAATCGTTCCTTCTCCTAATAGTTTGTTAGGGAGATTGTTCACAGTCTTACTCAAGTGCCGCTAGCCGGACATTTGTGTTTATTAACTGACCTTTTATGTCAGCCATGTCCTTTTGCACCTGCTGGCTAAATTCCGTCGAAATTGTAGCCGTGGAAACATATGACGAAATGGCCGTGGAGTGTCTAAAGTAAAAAATGATAAGCGTTGTCTACTCAAGTGAGGGCAGTGGTGTTGACTGACTGGGTCCAATGGACGCAGTGGAAAACGGCCAATGTTAGAAATTTCTAACATTGGCCGTGTAATTTTGTTCAACTTAGACTGTGGTAGGTTGCTCACCCGATTTTACTTACAGAGCCCACTTATAGCGCTCGCAGAGGAAATTGCGCACATACATGAGGGTTAAGACGCCTGCATTTTAAACTGTCTACTTATGAAATTGCTTTCATGCCAGCACCCACAAAATAAGAGGGTTGTTGATAGGAATTCTGAGGAAACACTTATGAGTCGTATGTGAATAAACATGTGCCAATTTGCACCACACACATGTCTTTCGGAAAGGCCACTGTTTAGAACTATTGATCTCAGGAATACTTGAAGAAACATAGCCTTTTAAACTGACAAATTCTTATTTTATGTCTATAAGTGGGATTTTAATATTTATCTCTTCATCCTGCAGGCAAGATAAACTGCCTCGTTTGTCACCGGCGGTGTAGGGGCACTGTCCTAAAAATTGACCAGGAACACGTTCATAAGGGGTGTTTCAAGTGTTCAAGTAAGCACGCGGTTAGTGTCTTCACATTTTGCCGCAGAGTGTGGCAAGGCCCTAGAAGAGGCCAAATTTCACATGAAAGGGAAGCAACTTTACTGTCAGGAGGACTTTCGCCGGGAATTCAGCCTAAAGTGCAGCGGTTGCGGCATGGCTCTGGAAGGCAATGTGAGCACGGCCTTAGAGAAATCCTTTCATCCTGACTGCCTTCGATGTCATGTGTGCAGGCAAGTTGACGCTGCTTACAATTTTTCTTGGACTTTGTTTTGCACTTTGAGGTCAAAAGCGTTAGAGAATTTCATCATATAAGCTTTTGTTAGCTTAAACTTTTGCAAATGCGTTCCCCGTCTAGTACGGCAAGAAGGAATGTCGCGAAAGACAGTGATGACCTTCGCATGATATTTAGACTATCATGAGGAAATTTGCGCACGCTTGACCTTAAAAGCATCTTAGAGAGTAATCACGATTCAGTAGTACGATGAGATCAAGACAACTAGGAGAGGATTGGTAGTTTTGCATAGAAAACCAGTCAAAATGAAACAAGATACAACTGGTTCCCCTTTCACTAAAGGGATTCGCATAAGGTTACTGAAGCCTTTTCTTATCTAAGCAGCAGGAAGTTCCGGATAAGCATCTTTCGAAATCACCATGAATAGATAACTCATTTAATCTGAGATGGTTCCATTTGCATAATTCGATACCTTTCACCAGGAACCTGCCCAACAGGCGCCTCCATCGATTAGGTTTAAAACGTTTAACAAGCTCTTTAACTTTCCCAGTTCTGTATCGCTTCTGTATTCTGAGCATACTGTAAACGCTTAGCTTCAATACGAACACGTAGATATTCGGAAACTGATGACACCTGCGGAGCTTTAACCCCGATTTTGACGAGTTTATTTTCACTGAAGACGCGTTGAGCTTCGTCCCCGTTCAAAGGCCTCTTCATGCGGGCTTATGATGTTAGCCTGGCAGAATGAGGGTTTTTGCGCCCATAAGAGTAATTATCATTTTCTAGTTAACCACAACATGTTCGTTACAAAGCCTTAAATACAAAAGAAATAGTTGTGAGGCCCAGCAGTTAAAGGCACTAAGGTCTCGCTCAGCAACAGCAATGCCAACCAAAACGTTAGGGAACTGGTACTGCGATCGCATCTCCAATTTTCTTCAAATCATCACCCATTGAGCCTTTAGAGTGTTTTGACGAACAAGCAACTCTATGTACATGAAGAGTTTGAGTGCTTTAGTCACCCACTTTCCTACTGATAGCCTTTAATCCCTACTATCCTTTCCCCTCTAAGACGGCTTCTTCACACGGGTGAGAAGACAGTGGCCAAGGATGACAAATTTTATTGCGTCACTTGTGTCCCTCCTTCTTCCCTACATGACCCTTTCGGTCATAATGTGGTCTTGCGGGATGATTTTGGCGGTCAGAACGGTGACAATTATTGGCATGCCGCTAACGGGAAAGAAGCTGGCAGCGGCGATGCTCCTAACTTGAAAGCGACCACTCCCAGCCTCGGAAGAACCGAGAAGGCGACTTTTCTGCCCCCAAACACCGTCAATGGGACGGGCGAACTGACAGTTAATGTCGGAGAGAGCGACATCAATGGTGAGTGATACTTAGCAGTTGTTTTATGTACGAGTGTCGATTTTATTTTGCTCAGCTGTTTTTCTTCTGGTTTTCTTTTTGACGATGATCATAATCATCATTAAGTCCCCCTTCATTACCACTGTCTACTTTGTCTTCCAGTTATTTCAGTTGTCCCACCTTGCTGTAGCTCATGGAATCCACCTGATGACCCGGTACGGGGATCATCCGCTTTAATCCTGTTTTTTATTATTGATGTTAGCCTTAGCATACAGACTTACGACGTTCTGCCATGCACTTGGTTACAGCAGCAGAAAACTGGAAAACCAATAGTTTCGACTTGATTTTCCGTTGTGGATGCAGTGGGTTAGATCACAATCCTTAGTTGATGCCTACATAATTAGGTGAAACTTTTCCGTTCATCGAGCAACGATGTTGATCTTTCATGTTCTTTTTCTGTGTAACGTCGGCAAATTGAATATAAAGGAATGTCAATATTATATTATCCTCGACCGACTCGTTACGCCTCATTTCCTGATCATACGACCTCATAGGCAGATCTCTCAAGCCTTTTTCTGAAGCTCCGAGACAGTACTTCGAGGCTGGAGCGGCATAGGTGGCTCCACTGTCTTCGATGACTTCAGCATTTTCCTTAGAAGACGACTGGGACCTTTAGATTAAAGTCATTTATGGTGATAATAAAGCTAACCTAAATAGAATTATGTACACTCTTCGGCGTGACGCTAAAACGCAAAATACAAAGACAACCATCCATCAGAACACTGTATCTCGCTCAGTCTTCTATAGTCCTGATAAATCGGTTCGTAATTTATTAAGGTGTCTTATGGTTGCCACTTTCTTACCACAGCCCATTTTAAATAAATGCATAGGTGGTTCCCGTACTCGCTAAGCTTGTTTTCTTCCTGTGTCGACTTAAAATGCGCGAGCTAAGGCACTATATTTGCCTACTTAGAGATATGTAGACTTCTGTTTCTATGTGGTAAGACCCTAGGCAGCAGAAAACGAGATGAAGTGTGTTAATGTGAAATAGCGCTGTTGATTATACTAGTTACTTTTTGCGGGCATGGAGCTGTTCTTACGTCTAATGCGTCACCACACACTAAGTCCAGTATGAGGGGAGTTCTGCGAAAATCCCCACTGAATAATTCAGAAGATCGATTGACAGCCGCAGGCATCCGACATAGTTGAATCGACCAGACTTTAGCATGTTTACCAACTGGTCTTCCCAGCGAGGAGTATTTGACTGAGAACACCGATAGGGTTTCGTGCCCATTGTCCGAATTCTAGGTTGAATGCATGCAAATCCCTTTCGAAAGGCCACTAGGCTTGCTGCTAATTGTCATATTCAGTTTGATGTGCCACTTGCCGGTGCTTGAGGACTCTGCGTCTGGTAGGGTAAACAGCGCCTTTTGCAGGGAAAAGGGTCACTTGAAAATAAACCACGAAATAGACAAAAGAAAACTGACGACAGAAGATTCCTCCTTTCTACACCCAGGCTCACATGAATAACTCAGCAGTTACGAATCGGTCCTGAGGAATGTGGGCTGAATTCGCCCATATAGTCTGTGTACTTGTTCAGCCCACGAAAAAGAAACCGGGTATAGCCTTTCAATGTGCCGGAAATTTTTGTTTATCAGTTGCTGGATGTATGACTTGAAACCATCGCCATGTCATCAAAGTTCTAAAACCAGGACAGAATGTGGCGCCAGTTTTGTGCATTGCCTGCAGCGCCGATCCGATTTTCCGCAGACATCTTCGCGGAG
>CACRXP010000185.1:933113-983240 GCA_902702965.1 Spirometra erinaceieuropaei | reverse complement strand
GGGATAACACCCTCCTAGCCGCGATTAAAAAGTATCCCAACCCGCGTGAGAATGACGTTTGGCTCTGTGATTTATTTGTGGGACGGTTTATGGACACTCCATCATGCCGTTATGCGGTGTGCTGGTGTCCTTACAAGTCGCTCATGTTATTGATTTACTGCCGTTTTGCAACAGCCCGAACGTAATTTAGATTGAACTACCAAGGCAAATACAAACGGCGGCATTCCCCGCACCCAGGCCGGAGCGATAAACATCACATCCACATGGTCCTTTGACTATGCTCCTTACCAAAATGCTACCTTCTGTGAGTTTCTCTTTCTTACTTGCAGTTGAACTGGGTACTGCTTTGATCATGCTTTACCTAGTCGGCTCTTCTGATGTCCCACATAGTTCCCTCCTTGCGCAATACCTGTTGGAACAGATTCGGTGCACTCAACTCACATCACCAATGAAGAAAATATGGTGGCCTAGGAATCACCTAGGGTGTTGAGCGGGTTCCTTTAAGTCCAGTCTTGCGCCAGTCTCCTCGTCGCCTGGAGTTGGGAGTAGAGGCATCGAGCTCGTTAGTGTAACAACGAAGAGCATGAGAGTTCTGCCGTCGCATGCGACGATGTCCACCGCGTGCCCCACAGCATAGTGAGCACAGGATGGTAGCTAACGTATGATCTAGTTTGTAGTAATAGCAGACTTCCGCGGAACATTTTTCACTCTCCCCTTTGCCCACTTGGGCCCGATGGCAAGGCGGAGTCAGGACAGCAGGAGGTGAGCACGGACCCAAAGTCAATGGATCCGTCTACGCGTGCCACGCATGGTCTTGTCTGCGCGCAATGTGCCGGCCTTTCACAAAAAGGGGCGGATCGGATCTCACGTTCCTGGATGTCATATAGGCCAAAGTAAGAGAGAGCCATTGAGCCTGACTATCAGCCGTCTATCCAGCCACCCCACGTGCACATACAGTTTTGACGAAGAGGACACAGTTACCCCGTCAATTGGCAGCATTCCAAGTCACACCTTTTGGTACATCATGGTAGCCTTTTGCCTGCAGCCTGATTACAGTGGGGGATGCACTGAAGTGCCGTGAAGATGACTTTTCCGGGAAGAACAACATACAAAATCTGCGCAACCGCCCCACGTAGATAACATGGAATACAATAACGAGCTTGTCATAGCGGATTTCAGCTGCCTAATTTCAGACAAAATTAAGGCACATAACCTTTGATATCGTTCGCAGTCAACGATTGTTCCTTCTTTCCTGTGCGCGCAGCCGGGCATTAGCAACCGAATGCGGATGACGCACACGATTTATGCCCGGTACAGATGGAGCTTTGTGACGGGCGAGATACTGCATCAACTTAAAAAGCCGACGAACAAAATTGATTCGGCCGTTTCAATTCACCAGATTGGCAAAAGCTTGGCCTCAGATTCCTTAAGCGCTCAATCGATTTAATATATTAACTATTAAACACGAAAAGCACAATCTCTTTATCGGAAGTGCAATTAAGGAATGCTTTCGTTTTGACAGTGTTTTTGAAGGAATTAAGTGATTTGCCAACTTTGAAGAGTCTTCTGTGTGGGGCGCCAGTTCCTGATGTTAGCAGGTCAACATAGTTGACCTTCTCACGGGTCCTTATTTGATTATTATCTTTTTCTTAGATTCGGCTAGCAGAAAAGAGCCCATTTTTATCTTTTGTTCCCTTGATTGTGCTCACCTGGCGTAATCTGACGACATCAACACTTCTGTCCTGAGACATCTTGAACTTCAATTAGGGAGATCTCAGACACATACGAAGTAAGATGTAATATGACAGAAGTGAACTAACCTTTTCGACACTATGAAATAATCTTTTATCATGCGTCTACGCAAACAACTTTGAGCTTCTTAGAATATGTAATTCTGGCTAGCTACAAAACAGTCAGAATACCAGACGAATGTCTATTTGTAGCAATGCTGCAGGAGTTAATTGTTTGCAAACAACGAACTTTGATCAGCAAAACACCTCGATCTTTCGCCTTTACCTCCCCGAGGAACATTTCTAAAAAAACCGGATAGTCAAAGAATTGTCCGACCGCATATTACCATTTTATTCGTCAGCAACATAAAGTACATCTCAGCTTGGAAATTGGCCGCCCTTTTTCTGATGCTGTCTGTAGGCGTTCGTAGTAAGCAGCTGAAAGTGGTTCGTAGACAGAGATAACAGCGTTTCCGTGGCGCCCCTTCAGTTATACGTAAATTTGCCGATCGTTGGCCAGTCCTCAGTCATAAATTACATGGTTTGTTTATTGCGAGAGAACGTTCGCCATACGGCGTCTAGTACAGTTGTAATAGTCGCAATTTAAATGAGAGACGAACCACACCGGCGGTTTAAGTAAACGAACAACATGAATTAACGCACAACTCTGTCTGCCTCGAGACTTGCTTCCAGGATTCGAACTTTGGACACTGTATTCGTGACCACTGAACATTTTCACGCTTGGTTGCCAAAATTGAAAGGGGCTCGCACAATTCAGCTCCCAATGCCAAACATTCATTCCTGACGAAATAGTTCAACTTCCTTTTTCCGTCTCCACTACCCCACTAACATTGCAGAACGTACCAGTTGCCGCGGACGTCATAATATGCGTCCCAGCGGTATTTTCGGATCTTTGATTCACGGGGTATCTTGTAAGTCCTCGATAGAACCGGATTTTTATCAGCCGTTTAGTTTTCACATAAGATCCGTCCCCATGGTTCTTTCAAAATAAATCGCCAAGCAGTTGTGGCAAAATCACCAATGTGCCAGCTCTGCACTAACCGTCTCAGTGTCCACGCCGGATGTTGAGTTATCTTATGGAATCAATTAATACCCCGAGTCCAGTTTGCACCATTTTTATTAGTCCACGATATCTTATTTGTCGGACAAACTGCATTCTCCGCAGCACGCCGGTTCCCTCATGCGCAGCTTATTGACGTGCCAGGCAGTCGGCGATCATGTTAACAGGCAAACTGTCGCCATCTGTGTGGATTCGATGCACACAAACCTACAAATTAGCACTTTGTGCCTGTGATAGAAGAGTTAAACCTATCTTAATTAATGCATTAGGAAAGCCCTTTTGCCATGCAATCCCAAGTGCGGAGATTGCAAAGTTAATCTAGTTACACAATTCAAGCCCCTGCGATAATTTCATGAGCAATATGCCACAAATGACTGGGATGGACCAATTGGTTTTTGAGTTCAGATGTTAGTCAATTTTAACTACACGTTTTTCATTTACACCCGACGCCTCCAAGTGAAGCTAGTTAATTTTTCGTAGTCTAAGGAGAAACACTCAATGCAACGAAAATATGAGCCAGTCCGACACTATAGTGACTCACTCAATGCCCCATTACTTGCAATGGTTAAATTAGTTGCTGCTGATTCAGACAAAGAGGTTCCCTCCGATAATGAAACAGAGTAACGGGCATACATGTCCTCCGCGTCCAAAAGCGGTTTTTGTTGAATTTCTCTTCAAGTCTCTTGACCCATTCATTTAACGCAAGGACCCAGTTGAAATGAATATTGCTATCACCATCTGGACAGTGACATGCTTGTGCAGTTGATATGGCGTTAGGGTTTCGTAGGACGGTCAGGCGGTTTTTTGCAGGTTTCACACCAAATTCAGCGTTTGCACTTCAGCAAATTGTCACAAAGGTTTGAAAATATTATCTCAAAAGAATTGCGAATGAGCCGTCTTAGTCATTCTTAATTTCTTTTTTTATCTACGACAATCACTTCGACACTTCTTGCACCTCCTTTCAGCAGTCGGCGCAGCAGAGCTCGCATAATGCCTCAGATAATTCTCGTTGCCACCGTCCACCAATATTTATCACAAGGGTTTATTGCTCCGCCGCTCTATCAAATTGGTTGCTAATCATAAACTTTACGCTCACTTGTGCGTATCCCTCCCGTGACAATACCCATGACCATGACCGTAGTGGTGGGACTAACAACTGCTCGCGATATTAGTCACACCTGGATGAACCAACTGACAGTCCTGGCCATTCGCAGCCTAAGAAGCAGTACAGCAGATAAGGCATCGTACATTTCTCGTAAGAAGGATCAAAGGCCCCGAAATCAGGGAAAGGTGAAACATTCCATATTCTATAGGCGTTACTGACCACGACCGCGAAACGCGATGGCAGATTCTAGTTTATTTGCTGTCAACACCCAACCGACAGTCAGACCATCACGAACAACGACGTCAACAGCTGCCGCACGAGTTAAGCCCGACAGCAGCGAAGTATGCGTGAATTTTGTTTTAAATGGGGCATACTTCGCTTCATCCACTGCATCCTACGTTCGCTGACCATGCTTCAGTGGCAGGACAAAGTTAAAACAACCGGAGTTGTGTGCGAAGGCAGTGATTGACAAAGCTAGCCAGGCATTCTACGCGCGCTACACACGACCGCACCTGCGATCCATAGGTACTTGGTTACGGCAAGGACGAATCAGATCCCGCATAGGTTGGAATGCCACATTAAAAAGGACCCATTACAGACTAACCTTCGGGACAGAGACGTATCTAGTTATACTGCCAGTCGACAGCCCTCCAAGTCACGACTTATAGCGCGTCGTGATAGACTGAGATGCATCAGATTTATCGTGGTGAAGAATGCCCTGACGTGCGTGGGTGTAGGTTCCTCAGTGCCGACCTCACTTTCTTTTCCCTCTTTTGTGTACCGGTTGACCGTCTGAGCAAAAAACTTGTGATTAAATTTGACATAGTGACTAACAAGATCGAACTGCCCGTCTGCGCGTGCCACACGCGACCCGGTCCTCACTTCATGCACCAGGTTGCGTAGAGTACCATGTTTCCCATTTAAGTGAGACGCACGTGTTTTTACGTGCAGCGTTTCTGGCGAAACGGATCACATAACTACAGCAAAGGCGATGCATTGTGTGTTTTGGAGCGGTGTCGTGTATGCGCGTGCCGTGGAGTATTTTACTTCGAAAACAAGATGCGTGGGCGCAGGTAGTGCGAAATGTTATGGTGAGATTTGGATTCTGCTGTTTACTGAAGATTTGCACGGATGCATATATGGCCCAAATGGCTCAGGCTACGTTCGAATATTCTGGGGCCGTGCGACCAATGCCCACTCTCGTTAAATCACAGTGCATGGGAAAAATAGCCGAGATGGATCGACAAACTAAACGTGATGTTTACCGTAAAAATGCCTGCTTAGTAATCAAAAATAGAATCAAAGAGCATGAGGGACTCAATTAGTGTAGGGGAATACGTTGGACATTGAATTTTGAGGGGTCGGGCAAACTGATACTCGCATTTGTTGCCTGCTGTCGCGGCGCGATTTGCGACTCCCCAGGTAACCTAGTCTTCCCACGCCGTTCGCTGACATTGAGAACGACCAAAGTGGCGGGGTGCAGGCCTGTCTGGCGCGCGTTACCCAACCGATGAGACATCAGGGTGCGAACTGGTTCGAGCGGCCTTTGCCTAGAGGAGCTGCGGTCCAGGCAGGAATAGGGTTACGGCCGTTCCTCTTTGATAAACGTTCTACGGCAATTTTTGGGCACTCGGAGGACACACGATGGGCTGTGTAGCGTTCAACAACGTATTTTCTCGTCTAGTGGATTTCGCCACCCAGCCGATCCCTGAGGACACTCTAGACCGGATCTTTAAGGCCCTTGTACCGTCCTGACGATAGGATAGATTTAGTGAACCCCACGACCGCTTGATGTATTAACTTCCAGCAATGGCTGCTGAACAACTCTGTAAGCACTGTGCCACCGCCCTTATGCCCCCTACGGCATCCTCCATTCGCCGTATAAGTGGAACCTGATAGACCATTTTGTCTCTCTTTATGCAACAAATAACCCAGGTAGATTTGACTATCAATACTAATGAACTGTAAGCCTTTTAACGAAAGCTCATTCGTTGTTAGGAGATAATGCGGATATCCTAACATAATGCACATACCAGGGCTACTTTGCGCCAGCGTCATCACTAATAGAAGCTAACCAAGTAGGTCCAGGCTAAATTGGGACCGTGTCTTCAAGCTATTTGACTTGAGTGTGACTGAATTTAAATGCATGTAGGGTTGGCTATCAGCGGATCCGTGGAAAGCGCCAGAAGAGTTCAACTGGCCGGTCAGTTACCGCGCCTCATTTTGTCTGCGATCGAACTGACTTGGTCGTAACGCTAAAACACGACGAGTTACCCATCTGACTTTTGATCGTTTTCTACTAATTTAATTCGTGCGTAAGTTACTCCTGCCCTGACATTTGTGGTCATACCCGAAGACGACCGATTACCTGCAGTGTCGTCGTCCGCTAAGATGGAAACGCTCCATACTAAAGAGCTTGTCTACGTTTTTTAACCAGGTTGTGATGTGGTATAGAGTAAGAAGAATGCTGGACCGGTATTTGTGCCCTATCTCCTAACTGATGTCTACTTTAACAAGATAGGAAGGAGAACATGGGAAAGAGAGCGTTCAATCCTGCACTGCACTTCCCCTTTATGGAGTAACTGGAACTCATTTGTACTGTAATGGCATATTAGAGGTTGAGACTTGGAAGGGTGCCATTTGGCAGTAAAATAAATTCCAAACTGCGAAACTAATCTGCAATGGATCCATCTAAAAAGAGCTTTTATAGAAACCGTCGATATCAATGTTCGAAAATGCGATTTTTTGTTTATTCGGGGCGGGGGCAGGCTTGACCGTCCACCGCTCCCGAGTTTGACCCCAGCCGTCTTTATCGAGTCTTGAAACTGCAGCATAGTGAGACTTCGTAGAGGAAATGTCTCAGTGCTACGTAAGTCTTTCTTAATGTCATCTTTATATAAGTCTTCATCACTTAGACAGTGGAGTTTATCACACAGTTAAGCGAACTAACTATTGTTTCGGTCAATATTGTCAAATTTTCCAATAGAATTTCCGCTTGTTTGTAAGAAAAATCCCAACGCAATCGCTCTTTC
This sequence comes from Spirometra erinaceieuropaei, assembly GCA_902702965.1. NCBI lineage: Eukaryota > Metazoa > Platyhelminthes > Cestoda > Diphyllobothriidea > Diphyllobothriidae > Spirometra > Spirometra erinaceieuropaei. The sequence continues at coordinate 976,292 of CACRXP010000185.1, read as the reverse complement.
ACCTTTAGCATCATCAATGCCGTTTATAACCCCACCATCCGGCCTTTCTGCTTGCAGTAGTCCACCCGAGACAAGTATTAAAGGTCGTATAACAGTTTTGGTGCGAGACGCCAAATGTGCTTACTTGTACACATCAGTAGTTAGTGATGTAGTTAGTATCGCGACACTGTCAAGGGTGGCTAGATCAGGTAGGTAAACGAAATGTTAATTTTAATGTACTTCTCTCAGATTTAAGTTCGCATTTCCTACGAACCAGCCTAAATACACCATAGAAGGCACTAAGGGAGCTTATAATGTGTAGGATTAAAACATCACAAAATTAATTATCTCCCACCTGTATCAACTGCGTTGAAAGCATTAAGCCAGGCCAATCAATTCTGATGAAGAAACTCGACGAAATTTTCACGCAAGGATGGAAGCGCACATTTACAGTGAATTAACATAGCAAAAAAGCTGCAGTTGTGCGGCAGAGGTCAAGAACAGGAAACCACCTGCCAGGCCAAACTCGACTAAGATGCGATATCGAGAGAGAGAGAGAGAGAGCGAGAGAGGGAGGGAAAGGGAGATGCAGGCAGACCGTTAGAACATTGCTTCAAGCCTATTTTGCCTTCGTCCAACCAATCAGATGTCTGACCACAATCTGGGACCAAAACATGGAAATGCGCACGTACACAGCGCAGATGGTCCACAGACACAGTTTATCAGATGGGTCATAAGCACATCCTAGCAGCGACGTTCATCACTCCCTTGCCATCTGGCACAAATATATACTTACAATTTCCACAGATGACGGGCTGCGTTGCAGGTGCACTGGACGAAAGTGCGTGGGTTAGACTGTATCATGGCACTCGTTTTTCGGATTTCCCTGTCTGTTTGCGAACTTAACTACTGCCTAACACGCGTGTGTCACACCTTACGCGGAGGCCTTCATCTCACCTTAGCAACAGCACCCAAGTTCACCACCAGTTGTTAAACGTGCTTGGTCAGTCGACCGGTACACGTAGGCGAGGGAGAGAGCCAGACTGGTATTGGGAAACCCATGATCATAGTAAATCAGCGCCTGAATTTATCAGGACAAGATACCAGTCAGGGTTTGAAGGGCTGGCTGTGTGTGACACGCATAGAATGGTCGCTCGCGATTGTCAACTACTGCGCCCTCACCCACCTACGATGGTATTGGTTTTGTCTTGCCATCGGAACATGTTGGTGAGGGAGGAGAGAGTGGGGTAGGTGCAGCGAAGTCTGTTTTATTGTAAAAGAAGTCATGCGCAAGAAACGCCCGCTATGCCCATCCAACGACTGTCCACTTGTCCTCGTCTTCATTCCCCCGTCACCATGCTGTCTTAAACGCACAACTAGACGACCGGTGGCCTTGCGTCAGATATCAAATTCTACGAGATTTGGCATCTTCTGCCCTTTATCTTATCGTATTCAGCCTTTTTGCGATTATAGCATTTTTATCCGAGCCAATTGTGGAAAGTCCGACGGCCTGGGTGGGATTCGAAATTACGACAGCAAGTGAAAGGCATCTGAAAAATCTCTATCGTGTGTTCGGTCTCCACTGAGGCTACCGAGCTGTTCTCGGTTGGGTCATATCAAATATGCAAATATGCCAAAACACATGGGCAACGATCGGGTGAGGTACTCCAAACACACACGACCAGCCAAAGGTGCCTGTCTTACGGGAAAGGTGGTAATAGAGATTTTACAGGTGTGGCCTATGTATGCATAGAGGAATTGCAGAATAAGTATAGCTGATTGTTAAATACGTTTTTCGTGTGAGAAGGTTTTATTGCATTGACATATCGCAACCGAAATTAAGCAAGACAATCAAAAAAATAAACGTTAAGCGTCTACACCGATCGCTTCACAACTCTCTGAGATGAGGTCATTGTAGATAATGCACCAGACCGTCTACAACAGACGACCCATGTTTGGACGATGAAGCACCAAACCGGAATAATCGTGGCGGACTAAAACCCACTTAAAAAAGTATAGTAGATATTCCTTGTTTGCCAAAAATTACTAAGGATCTTTCTTCCGATCCTTACCAACACATGATGCAAGACTTACAAATTACATTTTCGGGCTTCGTCTTGGACGAGCAATCATAAAGGGCATAGCTGAAGTTTATGTTAACAATTTGTTTTCAGACAGTTCAGCGCCTGCTTTCACTACGAGTCTCATCTTTTCACTGACTGACAGTCGAATTACTTTTATTGACTTTTGCATATGTTTACCCCGATAATATTACCTTGGTTGACTTTTATTTAACATTTAACCTGTCCTTATCATCAAATCAATCCTCTGTTGTAAATGAGCGTTAAATATGTCGTTCTTTGTATTAATTCCCTCACATAGTGAACTGCTTCATTTCTTATGCAACCTGCCCTTGATAACTGCTGGATTAACTGCTGACAGAAATGCGTTTTATATTTTTAGTTGGCTACAAGAAAAGTGATGTAAGTATCCTTTATGTTTTTCGTAATGCCATGTTCTGTTTATTGCTTGCAGAAGTTGTCTTCTTTGCATTTGCTCCTTAATCCTCTGTATTTTTACTTATTGGCAGAATATTTGACTTATGTGTATATCGGCCCATAAACCCTACGAGGCCGAGGTACAAACAGTCAAATAAACCTTAATACCATCATTAAATGCTATAAGAGCAATATAATTATCTTGGGACCTTTACAGTTGATATTATTATTCCGCGTACATTGTATGCATTGACTTTGGAAGTATATTTAAGGAAATACAACCTCCGGCGAATCTTAATTGCCCTCAGTCAGGCTCCACTTTTCAGCTTTTTAGTCGACACGTTTCCACAATCCCTTTATTGATTTGGTCAGCATGTACAACAGATATTTTCTGTATGAACTCCCTAAGAGTTACGGGCTACGGTGAAGACGATCAAGCGTTCATTAACCAACAAACTGATGACAGGCATTTAAGACAATATCATGAAAGGCATCTAAGTAAGCTTTTGGGTAATATTTTAATATAGAAAGGCTAGGTGATCCCCTTTCTCGATAGTTCAACGTCGTAAACTACGGACCAATGTGCCTTAAGCATGCCTGTGTGTTGAACGTCTGAGACGTCACCCAAACCACAATTCAGCAACGCCATGCGTAGTCGTCGAAGTTTCGCCTCTCGTTGCTTAATGATATACACGCAGGAGGGGTTTTCAGGAGTCCGGTCACAGCATTATTGTTTTTTATGATGCGAACCCATGCTAGGCACTCTAATTGAACTGTAAGACGCGATTCAGTGATTAATTACAATGTCATAGCTATATGGCTGAACGACGCTCGCGCGTAAAATAATATGCCGTTAAAAACCGACGAGATAACGGTCCAGTGACTCAATGGTGGGGCCTTGAATTTAAACCTTTCTTGGGTCATATGCTCATTCATGAAAATTTTCAGTGAAGAATAGAGTACTGACCACATTATAACACCTCGCCTTATCTCTACCCACTCATTAAGGCTATACAGCAAACTACTCCATAGTACACGCCTACGTAACACCTCTCCAAAGCACACAGTTCACCACTCTTACGAAGTGCATCTGGTCCACTTTGCAAGAGTAGGTGCGGTGACAGAAACTTCGTATATCGGAATATAAGCACCTCATTTAAGTGGAATGCAGGGCATTTGACCTGACTTGATACCTGCTGCGAGAGCCGTGTCGTATGCGGCAATTACCGACGAGCTGCTACCTATCGGCTAGTGCACTCTATTCCATCGTGCGCTGTTTGGTAAGCTCGGACAGTGGATTGGTGCATGTAAGAGAGAGAGAGACCTGACAACGGGAACCCAGACCAATGACAAGTCCTAGTTTTCCTCATTACAATAAATAGGACTCACCTGAACTTATCACTGTCCACAGAGTGATCCATGGGTGTCTCATTGGTCTGGCAACGTGTGCCCGACAGGCCTGCATTCATGACAGTTTGTTCGTTTTCAGTGCCAGTCAGCAGAGTGGAAGGGCTAGAACACCTAGCGGGGTCACAGGTCGAGCTGCGACAGTTAATGGCATATCCGAGCTTCATTTTGTCAGGCCAATCACCACACTTTGAATTACCTGCGTCCAGACATCCAAACCACGCATTAAACTACGTCACAGCACGCACCTACACGACACCACTCAAAAGCTCGTAATGCATCGCTTTTGCAGTAGTCGTTTGGTCCACCTCGTCAGGGACGTTGCATGTCAGAACATGCGCAATCCACCTAAATGGGAAACATGGCATTCGACGTAGCCTGGCACACGATGCGATGATCGGGTCCTGTGTGACACGCGCAGACGGGTGGTTCATTCTTGTCAACCATCGTGTCAAATTTCATCCCCGGTTATTTTCCAGACTCAGACGTTCGACCAGTATATACAAGAGGAAAAGGAAAGTGAGATCGACACCGGAGAACCCACGCTCACACACTTCAAACGCATTCCTTACCATGATAAATTAGGTGCGCCTGAATCTATCACGATGTGTTATCAGTCGAGACTTGGAGGGCCGCCGGCTGGCAAGGTGATTAGGTCTTTCTCGGGCCCGGGGCCAGACTGCAATGGGTCATTCTTACTGTGACCTTTGTGTCATTTCACCCATGTGGGATGTCAATCATCCTTGCCGTAATCCAGTACACGTGGATCGTAGATGGCACCGTGTGTGACACACGTAGAATGGCCGTTTAGCTTTGTAAACCATTGTATTTGCACACACCTCGATTGTTTTGATTTTACCTTGCCACTTAAGCATGATCAGGGAAGGAAACGTATGATGGATGAGGCGAAGTCGGTTTAATTTAGAACAAATTCGCGCGCAAGTCGTTTCTGTTGCACGCACTTCGTTGGGCGTCGGTTAACGTCGTCGTTCACGACGGTCAAGCCGCTTGTGTGTGCATTTATTTTAACCTGATGCTATCGCAGCTTATCTAAAGTAACCTTTTATGTTGACTCTCTGGGACACGGTTTTTCGGGACGAGTCTGGAAATCATAGGGGGCATTTAATCCTTAGATAATCAACTTTTTAAGAGATACGGTCTAATGCAAATTCTAGAAAAAAATCGTAGTATTAATGTGCTTTCAGATGCTAATGACTTTTGACGCTCGACCAAGTGTTCCTTTCATCCTCACTACTGAATATAACAGATCGTGGCACTGGCATTTATTCTCAGTCCTTTCCGAATTATGTACGAATTAACTAGTTTGGCGCTCTTGTCGGCAGCTCTCATGCTGTAGGACGATGGAAAGGTCCAGTTAGGTGACCGGCACTTTTAAGTTTTTCGTGCATCTGTATAAACGTAGACAGAATACGCCCCCGGGTTTTTAGCCAGTACCTATCTTGAGATTATCACGTGTATATTGTAGAAGGGGGGTTTTGTGCATCCCAAGCCGGTAATATTGGTAGAGCTAACCTCCTTCGGAAAAAAGCAAGCTGCATTCGTGTATCGTTCGATTTAGTGAGATCAACCCGTCGTCAGTCAAAATAAATGAAATTTTGAATTATCACGTCAGAGCGTTTGGGATCGTTAGGATTACACAAGTAGAACACTGGTGCGTGAGAATGATGGTCGCAGATTGGGGGCAAGTTTCAGATGTGGGGGAATGCGGTTAAGACCCACTGTTTTCGGGATATTGACGCATTGGCAGGCGAAGACACTAGAGGAACAGATTTTCCTTTACCGTTCTAGCAGCCATAGCACCCCCCTAAACTTACTTCGCTTCAGACCGACGTTGCCGAATGAGATTGAAGGTTATTTGCATGCATATATGTACGGAACATTTGAGTGTTATTGTATTAGACATTCGCAATGCTCGACGTAGGTACGACTCAACAGTTATAATCTCAGAAACTAGTGAGACCATTTTTTCATAGGCCTATTTCCGCAAAGTCTTCAGACATGAAGAAATCGATGACGTACCACCAACTCGCATGTATCTAGTTTTGAAAGTCTGGAAACTGTTTCTAGTAAAGAATCGCCGCATGCATGGCACAAAACGCTAACGTTCGCCATTTATTCTCTGACACGGCGACGACATTATAATACAATAGGGTGTGAGTGATGGTGACTTTCTTATCACCAAAGCTTTGTTGATGCTCTGATCGTCGACTAAATGGACCCTCCACGTAGCTTCAGTGTTGCCTGTTTGAGTAAGTAATACTTGTCTCCAACGAATGTCCGCAGTTAGTGCTCTTGCAGATGGGTGAAAGCAGCATACTCATATTCACGAATGTTGAAGTTTGCTTAAAATTTTCGTGCACCTACTCTAAACACCCTCCCTGTCGGAATGTTCAATTTCATCGCGAATTCCAGCGGTTATAGTTTTTATTCAGCCTTCCTTTTTCAACATTCAGCCCGGACAAAGTCCAACGTACAGCCTTTACTCGGGGGACGAAACGGCTCTCGTAAAGTCCAGCGGTTTACAGTCCACGGTGAGTAGACGCGCTCTCAAATGCATGAATTCAGCTCATAAAATAGTTATTTCAGTGCCTTCAGTTTAAGTTAATTAGTCGAACTGGAAAGATTTATAAAGCCGAAAGTTCACCAACGCGGATCTACACCTGTGTAGACGTGGGACTATAAGCTACAAAAGGCATTACCTATGCCCGTTTATTAAATGGAATTCTAAAATACGAACAAAACAAAGGAGACTGGAAAGGTCATGTGAAATTTATTGATAATTGGTGAGTTTCATCCCATTCTCAGGCTATCGCCTGACATTGAAACCCAAGTCATTTGGTTATCAGACATTGTTAAGTCAACCGCTCACTCATTTGTGCTGTGGACTCACTTCCGTCAGTTAAGATTGGAGACATTTGAAGTCACGTGTGAGTGCCGTTTACCGATTTGTCCTGTGTACTGGATGGGCTGTATGAAATTCTGTCTGGCTCCGTAATTCCGGATCTACATAAGTCGCACCCAGTTACGTGGCGACCGGCACTAAACCGCCGAGCAGCCGGACTGACAAATAATGCGCAATCTCACTCCGACTTTCCCAGCACATGAAGCATTATATCTCAGTGGTTCGGACTATGTGTCAGCTAATTGACTCCAGAACTCTGTGTAGACGCTTCATCTTGACCTAAAGCCAGAATTGTTGCCCATGAACTTGGGAGGGACAAACAATCGCCCACTTCCTTCTACACAGACCAGTTGACTAAAGCAGAAATCGGGCTGTCCGTTTCTCCTGTTTCTACTTGACGTAGCGAGAAGTTTAACTGTCCTCGCTAAGTTGTGCTCCTTACATCCGCACAGCTGAGTCTTTCACTTCAATGACCTGCTCCGCTCTGTCCTTTACACAACTTGTCGACCGAAAATGTTACCTAATCTATGCCCATTTCACACGGGTGCATGCAAAAGAGGCGTGTCGTACGGGCTCTTCCGTGAGGTTGTTCACCAGGGATCATTATGCAAGCAAAAAACAACAAGGACGCTGTTTCAGCTGTCACATCCCTACTTTCCCCACAGCCAGTCTTCAGCGAAGTAGTACCCTCGTTAACCTCTGGCAAGCGGTAGTGATGATCGCTCCTCTGTTCCCCGTCATGTTATTTTTTTAAAAAAAAGACAGGTAAACGTTGGATCAGTTTGTTTTTTGACCACACGGGCAGCTGGAGAGCGGCGTGGCTTAATGCAATGGGGGAGTATTAAGGCGAGATGTGGAATTCGGCTTGTCGGTAAAAATATGTGCCCAGCATAATCGGCCGACCAGTCGTGGAGCTTTTGCATTTAGAGAGTCGACGTTTACAGCAGAAATTCCGCTCGCGTGTAAAATGGTATGCGTGGTAAATGCGAACGCAATTAATCACATCGTGGATACCGCAACATACTGTTACTGACAAAATGTCTAAAGGGATTCTAAGGCAGGCTAGGTATTTAATGGAGCCCTTACACTCCATTCCTACCCAGCATGGACCAGAAACAACTAACAACGATCATTGGTCACCTAATTGTTCCGAAGAGCCTGTACATTTTTATGTCCTCTTCAAAGCTCATAATTATGCAATCGAAAGGATGTTCTCTTACCCTCGAATCATCCAAAATTTTTTGCTGCATGCTTGTTTACACCGATCTGTCAAGTGTGGGTGTCTTCTTCCATTGTGGAATGAAAAAGGAAAATATATACGGTAGATACTTTGCGTGAATGTATAGGAGCGTCGCTGCGCTCACGCATCAATATCATTCGCGCTGATTGCGGAAGTGATGACGTTGCGAATGCGGCGGTAATATTTGTAGTATTGATAAAAGTTGCAGTAATAGTATAGCGGTTATAGCACTGTTGGTTCGAGTTACACTGCTACAAAGGCCAGTATCACTGGTAGTAATAATATTTGTGGAAATAGTATAATTCAAATATTTGTGCGTATCTCAACAAAAGCAATCCTTAGAAGGAACACTTAACGAAGGAGCACCAAAAAACGCAGAAAGGGGGAAACTATATTTTTCGCTGTTCATGGATATTACTGAGTTAACAGGACGGCATTAGGTAGTCTGCCGAAGCATTAGTAATCAGGCGTGTTCTCGTGCAGGCAACATTAAGGAGGACTTCTTAATTTATTCAAGCTCTCCTCTCCCTTCCGCTTCCTGTTTGGTTATCTCCCGTCACAAAACCGCTTTAACTACGTCCGGCCCAAGCAACAGCCTCAACAACTTCCCCATACTCAACGAATACAGCCAATCGCCGTACCGCTGAGATTACTGGACGTTAACTACGGGAGGTTTGGTGGTACATAGATTTAGCTGGAATGTCTTATTTACCTTAAAACATTCGCTTGGTAGCCTTTTATAAAAGCCTAGTTTTGCCCGCGAGCTAAATGTGCTAACTTTCTGAAAGGAATTCTTTCGATTTTGGAAACTGTGGGATATTTAGTAAGCACACGCAAGCAGATATCGCAGCACGGGTAACTGTTATTGTTAGACTGTCCCCACTTTATTTTTACTGCAATATGTGCAGCCTGTGTGCCCGCATGCTTTCATTTGTCTTTTGATCAGCAATTATGAATGCAGATTTTAACTTCGTGGTCGAATGATTCATTTTGTCAGTTTACCAGGCGATTCAGACGACCGGACTTTTGGCCAGCACGAAAGTACATGGCTATCTGTGGTAATTCTGCTTTCTAACCAGACCAACGAACTTCTATTTCAGTGGGGTTGTAGTTGATGGTATCATTTAGCAGCTTTGACTTTCCTTTTCTTAGATAGCGCTGTTTCGCTTTCTTATGTTTCCAGGCCCTACAAGAAGTGTTTTCCTCTTCAATAGCAGCGACAGGCGCATACCAACATTGTCTAAATGCAAGGAATATGGACTAAGTGTTCGGAGTTGCTGGGTGTCCTAGACCTACTGTGATCATTAGTCAGGGCGTTAGGTTTTGCTTGTTCAGGTAGTCTTTAAACTGGATAGTAGGTGACATATTGCACGAAATCACCTATTGAAGCGTTCTTAAACCTGAGTATATACATCTGAATTCGGATTTTTTGGAATTTTCCTTGTCTGATAAGAAAACAACCGAGTCCTCTATGATTTTTCCAAAAAGTTTTCCAAAATACATGAATACATCATAAAAAGGAATAGTACTTAAGAGATTTCTCATTACTGCTGCTCACAGAACAGATTTCTCTGTTGATTCATGTACTATGGCTTGGCGAGCTCTCACAAGCAGTTGGCCCACTTACTTACCAAGACAATTCCTCATTAAACCGAATGCCTCCGTAGTGAATCTTACTACTTATGGCGGTTCGTTGTATGCGACAACATAAGCTCGTATTCGGTGGTTATCAGTATTGCACTCCTAGCTAGACAATATTTACTAGTTGAAAGATGATCATAAGTCTCATCCACAGTGTTTTTTCCCCTATCTCACCGTGACATCTACGCCGTGTGCTATTTTTTGTATCCGTCAGCAACGCAATTTTGATCTCTGTAATAGGGTGCGTTTGGTCGAGGTTTGACTAGCCTGATTGCGAACGTTTCAGAACATGAGGATTTGTGGAAAACATTGACTCGCTCATTCTGTATGATATTCGATGCATTTGCTACTTGAGCGAAAGTGAGTGTGAGACATACAATCATCGGCTGTGACAAGTTTCGGTTTCTATACCAGTCCTGTGCGATCACAAAAAGTGATAACGTAAGGATGTGTTTGGATTTGAACGAGCGTCTAAAAATACGATAGTCAGGAGGATACCATTCTTAGAATTCATTTTGGTGATCAAGGTTTTATAAATCGAATTCAGTCGATGCGCTTTGGTCATCGAGGTACGAAACCACCTTACGGTTTCGGGTTATTTGTTCGGCGAGAAGGAAAAAGACGTACGACGATACCACATTGATGACATTGAACACATATTATCCAGTACGATTGATTGGATTCATTTTAGTTGGTCGGCACATTTTAATCTCTGTACCGTTGGCGAGACCCTCCTCCCTTCATAACCATGCAGTAAAACAGTGGGGATCTCTACCCGCTTGCAGCATGCACTTAGATCAATTAAACGTCTTGTCGTATATTTCTGAAGTGAAACCTGCGATCGTGCTTAGCAACATAAGAAATCTCGACGCATTGAAATCTAAAAACCAAACAGAAAAATCAGGGTTTCTTGCTGGAGAATGTCAGTGCTGACTGCTTACCGGCGGATCAGTATTTTGCGTGCTTTCCAAGTTTAAAGATGTTACGAGCATTTATTTTTGACAGGTTTTCGATAGGTCTTTCAGTCTTGTCTTGGGAAATAGTGCCTACAGTCATGATCGGGGATGACTAGACGAGTCCTGAGGACGTGATAATTACGTCCGGTTATCGAACCTTACGTCCCCACCTATTCAAGCACGTGCACCATCGCATAGCCCGACTTAACAGTATGTGTTATTCCAACAAAAGTAAGGTGTTGTGTGCGCCAAATAAATGAGACTAGTTCGTTTTGACTGACAATCATGCGTGCATCAAACAAGTTCCGTGCGTCTGGCTGCTGAGTCGGGTCTTGCGCATTTGAGTTTATGTTAGCTGAAGTTCGACCAAGCAAACTCCGCTATTTATTAGCCAACTATGCGTAACCTATAGGCAGTCACCCTGTACTCTTTGCCATTCGTAGTCCGTTGCTGTGCGGCGATACCCATGCAAGCAAAATAACAAGGCAGGCATTGGAGATCAAGGTGTAGGTTCGCCATCGATGCAACTTTGCATGTACCTGCACGTGACGTGTGCCAGCCATCCGGACAGTTAGGAAAACGTAAAAAAACGTGGATGATTCGCCACAAAAGGCGATGAAGTAGGCGAAACAGGATTAGCAAATCTTTAAAATATGAAGTGCAGAAACTACAGACGTTGAATTTATGGAGAACCAGGTTTTGACTGGAAACGAGTGAGAGGATGGGCTGAAGGAAAAAGGCCTAGTAGTTCCTGCGGGAAAAGGCACCCTGCCACATTCAGCGTACGTTAGCGGAAAACTTAAAGAAGAAATCCCATATTCGATTCCCTCCTTTGTTCGGTCGATAGCCGGAAGGTGATAATACTTACTAAATTCAACATTTGAAAATGAAAATAGACTCTCCGGAACAGGTTTATTTAACTGCTGACGTTTCAAAGAGCTGGGTTGGCTCTTCATTGTCAAAGCAAAAAATGCACTTAATCGATGAAAGATTTAATTAAAAGTGACATCTTCTGTTGGTCGGCCTTATGCTGATCGATTTTTCTCCTAGCTGCCTCAGCATCTCGGGAGATGGTGGATGGGCGTTTAGCCTGTGTGCTTTGTGAGTCACCACTCCGTCGAGGGGAGTTGAGTGAACCTCTGTCGGGCGGTCGGTCTGGCGGTTCTTCTTCCTCCTCACCGAGTAAACTCAGCGGCGGGCTATCTCCGTTGGGCCTTCATAAGTCCGATGGCGTTGTTTGGTCCTGAGCTCTACGATTGTGATGACGTAGGACTTTGTAAGCTGCAGGAAGGTCCAGATGCCTGTTGATAGAGTGGGCATCGGAGAACCACGCCTCGAGAGTTAGCCGTTCTGCTTTTGTGTTGCCTCGGCCTAAGATGGTAGCCCTCTGTAGGTCAAAACTATACCCTGATTCTCTAGCGTGTGTTGCTAATTGCGAGTTAACCTCCGAGTCTTACCTCCGAGTGGCCGATTTGTGCTCTTGTAGGCGAGTTTGCAATTTCCGCCCAGTTTCGCCCACATATTTGCAGTCGCCCTCATTGCAATTTATTTTGTAGATGACTGCTGAGGTTTCAGGGGGTGGCAATTGGTCCTTGGGTTGCATCAGGTGACGTCGAATTGTTGCTTGGGGTCGATGGGCTGTGCGTACTCTGGTTGGTTGTAACAATCGCGAGTCCGTTTCAGAGACTTCTTTGACGTAGGGAATGACCCTGCGGACTTCGGGTTGCTGCTCATTTGGCGGTCGTCTGGGCGCCAACGTCTGCTTCTCTCAATGAAATGTCTAGGATAACTATTGGCTGCAAATAGGTTCACAAGGTACAAACGTTCGGCCCTTTTATCTTCTGGCGTGCTGCAGTGTGTTTCGACTCTTTGGAATAGAGTGCGGACACAACTACGTTTGTGAGACAGAGGATGGTTGCTGTTGAGGTGTAGGATCTGTCTCGTGTTGGTGGATTTTCGGAATACTGTAGTTTGCATCTGTCCAGTGGTACACCGGCGCACAAATACGTCAAGGAAGGGGAGTTGGTTATTTGTTTCTGCTTCCATCGTAAATTTGATATCCGGGTTAACCGAGTTCAGTAGTTCCTTTAGGTGCTCTATGTCAGTTGTTCTGACAACGGCGAAGGTGTCATCGACATAGCGGGCCCAGAACTTTGGTTGATACCTGGCGAATACCAAGTGTTCTAACCGTTGAAGAAGTACTTCAGCGATTAGGCCTGATATAGGGGAGTCCATACGAGTGCCTGTTATTTGTTCGTTCATCTGTCCACCGACGGTGAAATAGGTCTTGAGACAGTATCGCAGAAGCTCGAGTAGATGCTCAGACTTCAGGAGTTTGTCTCTCTCCTCATAACACTCTGCCAATATTTGGTCCACAACGTCTATCGCTAGTTGCTGGGGGATGGAGATAAAAATCGAAATGATATCAATGGATACCATGGACTCGTCTGGCTCTGACTTGAGATGTTTCATGCGTGGCAGCGAGGAGAAAAATTGATCAGCATAAGGCCGACCAACAGAAGATGTCATTTTTAATTTAATCTCTCATCGATTAAGTGCATTTTTTGCTTTGACAATGAAGAGCCGACCCAGCTCTTTGAAACGTCAGCAGTTAAATAAACCTGTTCCGGAGAGTCTATTTTCTTCTTCGAATAATCTTCCCGGATCTCTCAACTTTACCAATCTGATGTTCAGCATTGCATGAAACGTAATACTCAACATTTGCAACCACTTCAGTTTCTTTTAAGCTTACCTAGTCTTTTCCCATTCCAAGTGCGAGGGTACGGCTGCCTCAGAAATTATTGGCAATTCCATTGGAAGCTCCTCATTGTTATTCGGGCTGTGGTCACTTTGCGTGGGGTGCCAGGAAAGTATTTCCTTGCTACTGAACTGTTTATGCCACTGTTGCGATTACTGCATGATCGTCAATGTCCATCCCTTGGATTTACAATAAACGAAGCTCGTATGTCAGATGGGGGGACTGTCTGCTCTAATTTAAAAAATTGCCTACATGGCGTTCTGGAAATTAGGGTAAGTATGCGGTAAAACAGAATAAACAACTGTTGCCTTTCTGCGTACTTCCTTTACAGGGGTTTATATTTTAACTCAAAAGTGTAGGTTTACGTCGGTTCTATAGGCGCCTTAACAAGCAAATCGGTCTTGACTAATCCACTGACGTTCATGTACTTACCTTACTCTGTCGAAGACTTTTATCACATCTACTGACAGTGAACTTTAATTTGGATCTTTCTGCATATGAATTGCTTCAGTAGACGTCACGTTCCGATAAAGAGTGCTGTCAGTGCTGCCCATTTGGAACTGATTTAGGTCAGCTGAAGTTCCGTCGTAAAGGTGGCGTAGCTCTGATAATGAGGCATTCCTTTGAAAACCGGAAATTACGAGTGAGTTTCGATACTCGCAGCAAACACGTATTTTCTGTTTCTTCCGATGCAGTTACTGAAGATTTTTAAATTACCAAGACTTTCATCCTGAACGACCGCCAGAATACCGTGCACTTTAGAAATGGGAAAATTAATGTCGAAATATTTCGTTAATTTGGTGAAATTTTGTGAGCCTCTGCAATTACTGATATTTTCCAGTAGTGAGTCCTCTGAAACGCATGCCGAAAGCGAAAAATAAAAAGCTCTAAAAGTTTGTTTTCATCTTCACACGCTCTCTTACTCGTCATGCTGCCACTCTTACCAATCGGATTTAGCAACCAAGACGCATTCTGACGCAGGACAAGGACGTTCGCTCGCAGTCACTATTTCAAGCGCGGACGTCTGAATCTGACCACTCCAGATGTCAGCTGGTAATTTGGTCTGACAGTATCAGAAGTAGCCTCAGTTTTCAATTCTCGACCGCTCAAATCGCAAATCTCCCTTTCAACTTAATGGCAGCGAAGTTCTGTCTTCTACCATCCTGTGCATAATGATAAATCACGAGGAGTAACAAGCCGTTGGAACAGTAGTCATTTGATTAGGCATTGTGCGCAAACACAAAGCACCTACTCTTCTGCAAGCGCCTAGATCATATCCTTATCTTCCCGCAAAATTTGAATGCACTCCTGTTTTATTGTCCCACGTGTTTTAAAGCGTCACGTCCTTTGCTCGGAAGTTTACTTTTACAGATCATTTTCGGACCCAACTGTGTAGTTTTGAAAGTAAGCAAAAGCTTCACCAAAAGTCTCAGATGTTCCTGCTGATTCCCGTCAAAATTTAGGACAAGATCCAATTTCGTAGCCGTACCTGTTAGGGGTTGGGGGTCATGGGTTGGGCTTCGGGGTTAGGACCTGTGGTTAGACTTTGGGGTTGGGCTGGGGCTTGTCTATGCAGGTACGACTACGAAATAAGGTCCGAACAAATTTAGGTCATTGATTGTCAGCCCAGATCAATCGGGAGTATATGGGCTTTATTCCTATGCTCCGACCTGGTGTCTTATATAGCTGCAAACCAGTCATGCTGTCTAAAGCAACAAACCAGGTGAACTTTCACAGTGGGGAACATTTACCCCAGGAAAACCGTCGACCTTACAGACTGATGATTTCTGATTAATTTCGGCCAACTGGCATATGATAAGAACCCAACAACTTCCTTTCGCACTGTTCGCTGTAAATTTCTAATACATTGCGCTGTTTAACGAATTTCCACCGCTCACGCCTCGAAGTTTGGCTTTCGAAACTAACGACCTTACTGTCTGACTGAAAAGGGGAATTTTTAGTACTTGTGCCCAATTTTTGTTGTCTGCGTTTCCAAAAACTCGTTTCTGCAAATTAGGGCTTGTCGAAACAAGACCTGTTTTACTACATGTGTTTGTAGAATATTTGTGCATGTAAACTGACTTGATTTACTCTAAAATATTAGGCACATAACTTAAAGGTCATTCGTTGAGCATGACAGTGACAGTCAGTAAGTCGGGAGGCAGTGGTAGCTTACGTTTAAATGTAATTAAAGGGAGGATAGCGTTTGCAACACTTCTTTTTTCTCTCTTGCCACACCTACATTCCATCGACGAGACGTAAGCAGACCTACATAAGATGAACTGGAGTTTAATGACTGACGTGGCATAAATACCTGTCTACAACGCGGTCGAATACTCTCATTTACTTTCGTCCATCAGCCAAGACGGTTACCGTGGCGTGACTGTTGTACTCAGCACACCCTAATCGAACCAAAACAGCTAGCTGAACGCCGGGTACCGGCCAGATCATCGCCCTAGGCGTTTAGTAAAATTATTCATCAGTCAAAATGACTGCCTCTCCATGGACATCCCATGCAGACGGTCCGTCTGTGCATATTAAGGTAAACAATCATAAAACGAGTGGCCTGCCCCTTTTCTTGCCCTCTGATTGCCCAACCTTGCCCATGCATGCCCGGTCCGGTGTGGCTGAGGTCAGGCGCACATGAAAGCAGCAGTGGCGTGCGTGTGGGGGAGTCGGGTGCCCAGTTGACTAAAAAGCTCGTCAGACAAGACGCCATCCGTATACGCTGCAGTCCGAAATATGCCTGGCCAACCCCTAAAATTTAACTGACTTTCTCAAGGACGATCCTGACGTCGCCGCTAGAAGTTCGGGTTGGCGGCGACAACATGGATCCTACTAACTCCACCCAACATGCAGGCGACAAGGAAGTGATAAATATAACACTCATTCATAAGGATGTGCTCTCAACCTTTAACTGGGCACTTTAGTTTCATTAATACTACGCTGGTTAAGAATAAGTTCTTTGCTATTGGTTGGAATGTTTGAACACACTGTTGGCAGTCATCTTAATCTCTCAATCATCTTAGTCTTATCGACTTTCACTGAATATATTCTAACGTATATTTTGCCTTTTATGAACCTTGATTGATCCAGGTCGTTATTGTGGCCTTCTGTACAGCGTCTATTGTGGCAGAGGATCTAGTGATCTAGATCCTACTGATTCAGTAGCCAGGTTAAGATTCTGAACACCGTGCTTAGCCAAGTATTGATTTCACTGCCATTGTGTCGCTTTCAGTGAAGTGTGGTTCTTGACTCCGTAAAACAGCACTGAACTCATGGCTTTTGGTTGGGCACCTCTTTACCTTCCCGTGTAATCTACACTCGAGACAAATTCGCGCTCAGGCAGTATGCGTTTATCCTCCTGGTCGGCAATGATTGCATGCATTTGACCGTTTTTCACAAAGGGCTGCATAGAACACATGGGATCATTCGGTCGGACACGGGAATACGACCTTTCAAGTGCTACAGGCGGCCTCGTGCTGGATTTCAGAGTTCCTATTTCCGTGTCCCAACTTTAACCCTGCCTCCCTCACCCTAACTTTCACCAACATGGCTCCAACCCCCCTAACCTTAACCATAATCATAATCTTATCATTTCGAACCCTAACCCTAGCTCTTACGCCCATCGAATTTTTGGCAAGGCCCTCCGTAATGCAGAGCGTCCATATTCCCTCGCCCAGTCGTTTTTAAAAAAGGCACTTATTTTTTTCAATGACCTAAAACATGCATTTTCCCTTGTTCTGGAGATCTCCAGAGATATTTGCATTATCTGTTCTTTAAAACTAATTTGCCTATCACTTCATTTCGTAATGAAGACGTCTCCTGATATTGCAGTGTGCACTATATTCTGTATGAAGCACTTCTTCGCCCGCACGGAGGAGCCCTATAGTATTGGAAAATCTCGTAATTACAAACTTACTATCAATTTCGGTATACGATTCGGTCCCCTGAAAACTGTCAGGGTGAGGTGTAAACTTCATATGCGTCTTTCTCAATAATTGAAATTGAAAAAAATTCACCCTTCATATTCGTACATTTTGTCTGGACGTTTGCAAAGCATATATTTTGCAGTAAGTCATATAAACTTAGAGTTTTTCCCCACAAAATTGCCGAAAAAGTTAGCAGTTTTTAAGGCCACTATGAAAATAATTGCGCTTTCAGAAAGCGTTTTTGAGAAATGCTTTTGGGATCTATGTGTTTACCATTCACATGCGTTTTACTGAAAGGTGTTCAACTCGTTTGGCTTACGGCCTAAATCAAAGCTCTGGCGCAATATCTAGTAAATTAGTCTAACTTCCTCGAGATCCAGGTGTTGCGGTGGATTACCAAATCTATAATTCCGTGGAAGCCAGAGTCGCACAAAGTGCTGGACCACAAGATAACACCTCACAATAATTCGGCAAGGTCATCTCCTACTTCCAGTTACCCTCCGTCTTCCTTTCATCGCCCCAATTTCCCCCTACCAATCTGAATCAGGTCCTCTAGCCTGACCTACTTGCTTTCCATTTTGTTTATCACCCTGCCCGCCGACTTACGCTAGTCCGTTTCTCACCTCTCTTCGCGCCCACCAAAGCGCATGTTCGATCAGCATCTCTC
This sequence comes from Spirometra erinaceieuropaei, assembly GCA_902702965.1. NCBI lineage: Eukaryota > Metazoa > Platyhelminthes > Cestoda > Diphyllobothriidea > Diphyllobothriidae > Spirometra > Spirometra erinaceieuropaei. The sequence goes on along the minus strand of CACRXP010000185.1, from coordinate 958,291 downwards.
GTCATCTTACCCCCTCGCATGCTTGTGTTTCCCAGGCTGTTTTCATAAATAGCATAAGCCGTTGAAAAAGAGGTAACGAAGCTTGGGGACGCAGTAGCTCTTATGTTTTTAAATTTGTTCTGAGAAAATAATGCTTCCTGATGGGTCTGTCCATCAGAAAGGTGATGGTTACCTGCTGGTGCGGATTTATTAAGTGTCTGACATTTCAGAAAGCAGTGTGTCAGCTAGCTGTGATCCGAGACCTGCGGATATAACGTACAGGCCGGCAGCAGGGGCAGTCAATGCCAACTGGCGCTTGATATTAGCATTTATGTCTGTTATCTGCTCGCTTCGCTGGTCTTCGGTCTTTCTTCGCATGAGCAGGCATAAGTCTATGTAGCTCCTACCCAATTATACGCCAGAGAATATACCTCATCCGTCGCGAGAAAGTGTTCAGCTATTCGGTCTCTACACTCCTGCAGTTTGAGCAATACAGTATCCTGCCTCATAATAGCCTTTGTGTTGGCGACGGTGGACCTACTTTGTTCTAGCGGTTCGTCCGCTCCTGGGCGTGCCGCATGTCTTCTTACCTGTCAAAACTGGTTAGAGCTCTAACGGCTACAGCAGCAGTGGCGGTAGCGCAGCCAAAATGCCTGGTCACATGTGACGCGCCACTGCCGTTGACGATACCACCGCAACCATCGCCGCATGCGCGAGATGACGAAAACGGCAGCATCCCATTTGCGCTGCCGACCAATTGCCGCCAATTTGCAGGCAAATCTGTACTCACACAGACCTTTTGCTTGTGTGAGGGTGAGGAAGACTGTGCCTACGCATTTGATGATCGAGTTGCCGTTGTGACCACTACCTCCGAACTCCTTAGGCTACGGCAAATACTACTTTCGGTCGCCTCGACAACCATCGGACCTTAAGACTCCGTTAAAATAGATTATACCTCAGAGAGTCGGTTCCTTAATTGTACTGCAAAGAGGCAACTTTAAGAGTGTGATTTTGCCAGGCTCCGGTTAAACTAGCAAGAGCACACGTGATCTTTCTCGCAACCATCAGACCGTAATCATAAGTTCCGATACAAGACTGGCCAATGCCTTTTTTCTTGGGCAGGTCTCCTATAGAGCATGACAAGACAAAGCCTAGGCCTAGGGTTTCGAAAAAAGCTCTCTTTGGTGCTAGTTTTGCTGAATTACTAGCTGGTTCTGTCTTTTTATGGCATTTTGTTACATAACTCAGTCTTTTATGTTTGTTCATTTGTTATGCCGTCGGTGTCTGCACTTAAAAGTCATTGTTGGCCGCTTTTTCCGCTTTCAAACGTTGGATGTATCTACACATCCGAAGTAAGGGTATCACTGGACGCTTATGGCTAATAAATCAACATTGACCGCTCCAGGCTTCCTGTGCCCTATTTAGGACGCCTTCCCGCATGCAATATCATTAGATGCTGGTGACAAGCAGAAATGTCGGGCGTAACCATGCCCTAGTTGAGAAAACCTAGAGAAAACGTTTTGTTTCTGGTAGAAAACAGTAGGTCCAAGTTCTGGCTAATAACTCAACAATGAGGATCTTCTCTATTGGTTAGACGAAGAACGGCACTTTTGACACTGTCATCAGCTTTTAAGTTGTGTACCTGCAAAATCAGGGACAGTATTCATTAAGCGGAACGCTTTTACAGTAGTAACCCTCATAACAACTGTCAGGCAGCCTCCATGCAGGCTTCATCCTCGCCCTTGTCCAATGCGGACCATCTGGCGATCACGCGCCTGACTGGTTGTCACACCGACCCTGCCCATTTTTAACTCCGGCGAACATATGTGCAACAACGAACCCAACGCGAATGCTGAAAGCAGCGGAAGGTCTAGCCACGATGCTTATTGGACGCCCATGTTCATACTTGAACTTGTTCCCAGCACGTTCAACTCCGAAATGACCTTAAGCAATGCAGAGGTTTTTATAGTGTAAAATTTTGTTATTATGAACTACCCAGGGTATCATACTTGAAACCCTTCGTAGTGGACAATGTGCTAGAAAACGGATGCGAATGGGGAATAGGGATTGAGAATGAAGGACACGTCAACAATCGAAAATATCCGAGAGTGGGATGGAAAAATATGTCTCAGTTGCCTCGCTTGTACTTAGAATTCGAGCTTGAAGAAGGCGCAGGTGGTAAATACCAGCAAAATAGGCACATGCATTATCCACAGCAGGGAGTGCGAGTTTCTTAAGGTAAGTCTTTGCTTTTGATTTTGTCATGCAGCTCTGAAGACTCATGTGGTGTACACGGTATGAAAGGCTGTCCGCTGACTGCTGAGTGTTAAAGCCAACGCTCTACCACTGACCCACGAGTCGGTTGTCCTGTCAATTACTATCGGAACCATTTACCATCATTGGAAGGGCGTTCACCGGTCGGCGTCACAGTTCACTTCTGCTCTATGCGATGCAAATAGTAAGCCTGGGCTACACGTCCGCCACCCAAACTGACGGTCAGTGCGGGCTGTCCCATTGCTTCCTAGCTATTGAATGATCTGACTTTAACTACGGCACCTGTCACCTATCATGTAAAAGGAGAATGTTTGGGATTACGATAGTACAACTTAATGCAAAATCACCCTATCAGCTTGGAAATGAGATTTTAGGGGCAGTTATCCAGCACAGTCCCGGTGATAGTTGACCGTCGTAAACGACGCTGTCTTGTGGTTTGTGTGAGAAGTAGTGCTTTAATGGACCCTAGTGTTTACTTCTGTGACAGACCTGCCTGCGTCATTTGGATAGATTTAATTCTCACTCCCCCCTTCCTTGTGTTCATTTCCCGCCATGCCTCCCTCAACTGTTACCGTAGGATTAGCTTTTGACTTAGGGCTGAACTTGGGGTTAGAATCATAGACTAAAGTGTCAGGGTTAGGACTTGGATTAGTTATAGGGGTTAGGCTTAAGCGTTAGACATAGGTTTAGGGTCAGGCGTCCCCCTATTGACGTTGTCAAATTCACCTATGCCTTCAGTCTCGCTCATCACGAGATTCCGATTTAACGATAAATCCTTACAATTTCTCATACAGTGTGATTGGTTATCACGTGCTGCAATCATTTCGCTCGGAATATGTAAGCAATGCCTTCACTTTCCATTTTTCCGCTCGTTTGCAGTTCGTAATTCCCAGTACCGTTCTCAAGCTTTGTTGGTGTATTTAAATAAGCTAATGGCATGCTGAATTCTGCGCCGTCACCTCCGGCCTTGCGCCATCGATCGATGATTGGCTAGCATCCCCTATAATTGCCGCTCGTTCTGTTGTTGCTACTATTTCTGACGATGGACTTCCGCACAAGCTGGAAAGTCCAGAACAATAAACAGACTGTTTTGGTGCTCGACCGGTGTTCTTTACTTATGTATTCACCTGCAACACGAACTTTCGCCTCCATAGGTAAACTTTTGACTTTTACTTTGCGGAAACAGTCAACTATGAGTTTTGTTTGCGCCATTCATACCTCCCGTTTAAGGTCACCGATCCCTACCGAGCAATCAAACGAACTTTCACTATCTCTAACCATATGTCGAAATAGAGATACGAGTGGACGTGTGGCGGTGGAGGTGGCGATTTCTTACTACTGCAGTCTAGACAGGCTTCATGGAATTGAGCTGCTTTACGACATTTGCAGAGCAAGGTAGCGTTTATCATAGTTGGTGACTATCATGGTGAGGTTAGACTAATATAAAGCCATTTCCGGCATATTCTACCTTTATTTAGCAAATTATTGTCTCGACAGCCATGTGGAACCCTGAACACACACGTACGCACATGCAACCACCCACTAGAGCATATTTGCTTTGAGAAGCGAACAGTTAGAATTTGATACATTCCTGTCTGAAGGTTCTGATTATCTGCATTTACAGAATCAAGGTTTCTAGTTTATATCCACGTGCCAACCCCGAAACTAACATTTCACTTTAAATTTGCAGGCACACAGTTAAATTCTGTAAGAACAAACCGAGTCCTCATTCCCCCAGAAAAATTAATCAATCGACGGGAGTTTTCGTCACATAACCATGCCGCTCTTCGAAGGAGTACTAGAGCAAGGTCAACAGAACATTTTCTGCCTGGCCTATCTCGTCCAATAGCGAGTATTGCCTACTACTGTTTCACATTATTCGCAGATAAAATGTTTGCACCTGACTGGGTGATTGGGCCCGATGAAGGGGATTCGCCCAGAAGAAACACAAGTAAATATTCCAGGATAAAGCTTCAAAATGAATACATCTCTTCGCCGCCTGTTCCTTTTACTGGAACAAAGACCTGGAGTTATTTACACAATACTAACTTCCCTCCCTAGGCCTAGTCTTCGTTTTTTTTTCTCGGCCAGAGTGTATTCACGCGGCGAGATTAAGTGGGTGCCTGGCGTCAGTTAGCGTTCCATGAAGGCTTTTTTTAGTTTCCAATCAATGTCCACTTCTGTTCAGAAGATCTAAAATCGATCCCGATGTGGATTTTGATTATTTTACTGCCTTCCTCGACAGACATTCTGTACTTGGCTTGCAAAGTTCGCTAGGCAGAATCTTTCCTAAAGCATTTTACCTGTGACTCTGTCGTTTTTGTCGGATTATCGTTCCTGTATAGAGGGAAACTTTAAAATCTGGGCTGCAATGAATAAACACTAACAAATAAATGCTCCCCCAAGTGCATTCAATGGACTCTAACAAAATAAAGCCAGAAAGTTTGATCACTTCAAATTATTTTATTTTGAAAATATAATTACAAACCACCCAAGCAGCTACCCGGGCTGCATTACCGTCAGTTCTTCACCTATTGAAAACCATGCTACGCCAAAAGTTTAAAGGTTAGTATTCAAGTCCAATACATGATTACACACGCAGCCATTTCAAAAATTCGCAGTCCCTGATGTCTAGTTTCCTTCCAGTCTCTGCAATGTCCATTACGGACGCAGCCGTTCTAGCTGCGCTGTGTACATATTAGTAAAACTCCCTTTGCTGACGGGCTTAAACATAAAAAAATAAATACTGTTAAGAAATAAGAATATTGCGCATTGATTCCCATAATGCAGTACTCCCAGGCATACGTTCTTATTACACGGTCGATTTTTTTCCACGGAAGCCTCTCACTAGTTTGATGGTGTACCATCCGACTTCCTTGTACCACGTCTACCGGTTGCCTTAATTCGAATGATGACCGAAACACCCCGCAGCCTTGTTCATTAGGTGATCAAAGAAAGCTGCGTTTGCAGGTCAGTCAGATCAATGGCTGATTCCATGTATATTCCTGCTGAAGACACCTTTGTGTGTAGTTTCGATCCATCGTCCTGCCTACTTCCGTGGCTAGCCGTATGTACTTCCAGGGGACCGAGACTCGTAATGAGAAAGGTGACTATTTAACTGTTTACACAGTTTGCGCAGAGCTTACGTCTCATGCATAAGTAAAATGTTATTTGCTTTCATAACCATCCAGATTCCAACTAGTTGGTTAGGCATAAGCGCTCTCAGAGTATCTGCTCACCATAGGTAATTTGGTTACAAATGGTAACTGTTGAATATGGGGTTATAAAATTTATTTACGCAGACTAATTAGTGTAGGCTGTTAAGTTTCCTTTTTAACATGGTCTGTACGTCCGCTCTTGCCTCGCTGGATTCCTGATTCGGAGAAACGTTGACTTACTAATTGTCCCAATTTTAGAAAAAACAGCCCCATTAGCAAAAGGATTCACAATCTTACACCTCATTGGAATTATCCGTGACTCATTGGCACCCTCAACCTGGCCGTCCTCTGGTCAGCCGTATTTTCAACCCCGCCATTCACACTGTTGCGGTTGCCCACACGACGCTTTGCCTGCCTGTCACGCCACTTGCGTCGGTTCGTGTAACACCGCGATCGTTCAGGTCACGAGGTTGCGTAGACCCATAAAAAAGGAGTAATTTGGTAGAATTGAAAAAGGCGGAGAGAGGGAGAGCGCTCAGGGGTTCTCAATTTCGAGTTTTTTTTAGATCAACGCTAACAAGGGAACTTTTTAAGCGTGGATGTCATGAAACTTAGGAAGAACTGGATTATCTTCTGAATACACAATAAAGGGATGATAAGCACCTGCATCAAAGGATGGGGCCTCTGCCTCAGTTGCCTGCCAAATCCGGCCCAAACTCTCATCCGCGGATCGTCATAAAGTTAATTAGGACAGCAAATCAGTCATAGCCGATCATTCAACTCAGCCTTCTCTTTCTGTCAGCAACGCTTCAAAATTAGTGTGGATTATAGGAGAGTGTTATGCTTGGATCGCAACTAAAGAGTAGGTATAAGATTCACCTAACGAGCTTCAAACCTTTGCAGTTTCTCTGAAGGAAATTGAAACAGCTATTACTTTCGAACGAGATACTGTCTACTTTAGCGGAAATCGCATACTCGAAGCTTTCAAGTTATCCTTAATATGGGTTATATTAAGCGGCTCTTAAGCTGTTCTCTCGACAGACACTAGTTAAACGATCAAACAGGTGTTTCTCAGATTTTCTATTTCTCCTGCATGGCGGAAAGGGTAAGAGTCTGACTCGCCATGTGGCCGCAGAAACCGACAAAACACACTAGTGGGTTTTCAGGTAGAACCTACGTTGGAAGTACGGTCGAACAGATTTCTGTGACTTTAAGATCATTGTTGTATTTCTCAGTTCGATGCAGAGGAGTCTCAGCTTTGAACACAGTTGAAGGCAAGTGCCTTTAAGAATATTGTTTTTTAAATAATGTTAGCATCATCTTTGCTTTCCCGTCCAAATTTACTTACCAAGTTCTGCTTGACGGAATATCTTTTCTTCCATCGACCCTTATAAGTAAGCTCGAGCAAGTAGACAGGGAGTTTTAGATGGTGGGCCGTTCAGCTTTTGTGGGTTACGAGCTCCAACTTCCTCGATTCTCTGCTTTCTTGACTTAACGCCACCATAACAGCAGACGTTTTTATATTCAAAAAGACATATTGTTCGCTAGATCTGTTTAACAGTTATTTAAGTAAATCTAGACTTATTGCATGCAAAGTCCATTGCCGTTAAAGCTACCCCTTTTATTGATTTAAATGGTCGAAACTGCCAGAAACACTTGACAGGGTTACTAAGCCGTATCCGCTTTTTGAATTGGAGATGTTGACGTGTCGAACTTTATCTGCCCGTCGTCCACATAATTTATGTGCAACAGCTTATAGGGAGGGGTAAATGGAAGCGCAGCACTCCATCACGAAATACACTCTGCAACCTGAGTGGCTTAATATAGGAATACGAGAAAGAGACCTAGAGAGATGACTGAAAAAATGCCTAAAAAGTAGTAAATAGCGGTAATTTCCCCAGATAAGTACTTTTCCAGTTTGCGTGGAATTGACTTTCCTCTACTAAAGCGGGGAGGGTGCGGGAGTTCTCTTTAAACAGACTTGTTGTCTGTAATTCGAAAACTCCTATAAATACCACACTTGTTACGCGTTTTGATTTTCTAATTACGCAGGCCACGAGCGCAACCTCTGCCTTCCGCGGCTACTCTCTGCCAGCAAGTTACGCAACTGACGGCGTCCTCACCACTCCCTCTATGGCTCACACACTGTCTGGCGGCACATCCACTCTGCTCTACGACTCTTCCCGGCGAATTTGCCCTCCTGGTGTTGATTATGGCCGCCAATATCCAATCTCCTACTTACGCCTAGCGGAACAGGGCCTCACGGCGGTTACTAGCATTGAGGAACTTCAGTCTTTGCGGCAGCAGAGTGCCGACCGCGCCCCTTCACCCGGCACCGGATACATGCGCACTGAAGCCAGTCAACGCATGTCACGTCGTGACACCGAGACACCTGATGGTGCCCTTGCACAGAGTAGAACTCTGCCTTTGGAAAGGCCTGCTACTGCAGACGCCTCTTACCGTCTCTCGAGGGTAGACACACGCTTCTCTCCTCAAGTCTTCGGAGAGGGTGGACGACCCGAGAGAGATCGCTATAAACGACAACGACAACTGTCACCGAGCTCCTCGTCTGTTGGCAGAAGCGTGGGCCGCAACACCCTGCCCGGTACCAATTTTATTGCAAGGCGTTCGCGTAAGCTCACTGGACGTTTCTGGATTTTAGTTTACTCCTTTGCAACTTTTATGACGGCTGTAACAGCAAAATATGACGATTTATCACCTTTGTAGTTGTGCTTGCCTACTGGAAATGACTATGCGGAGAGACATAACAATCCTGAGGGCTTTTCAACGAGAGATAGCGCCTTTACAAGTGTCCATCAGTATGAGCAGAGTATATCAATAGGGTCGAAGTTGGCTGGAAAGGATTTGGGCAGCCTAGGTACTTGCTACACCCAGCCGCGGACTGGCGTTATCTCAGGGGATCCAGTACTTTGTTTGCCGTCTTCAAGAAATGACAACTAACAAAGCGCGACAAATGCTATAAAAGTAATTTCCTGAGCCACAGACCTCAGGTCCCTCATCCTTAAAACCAGTCCATCTTTTGACATGACGTTGGCTATATACTAGGGGACAGTCCCAGCATTATTATTTGAGTGGCGCTCATCAGCTTGTCCGAAATTCAGTATGAAATGCGGGTCATCGATTCAAACCCCTACTTTTCCTGAACTGGGGTTGGGCTATGACTGGCTGGCAATGGCAAATAAGCTGAAATTGGAGGTTTGGGCGTCTTTTCTTTTTGCGATCAATAGTTTTATAACCCAAATATTCTTCTCTTGGGCCATATCATGTAGACTCCGTCAAATTCGTCGTGAGGCATGCGCTACTTTCCTAAGCATAGTAATTTCGTGTTAAGCTCTGATGTTGGTTTTTCTTTCGTAATCTTTCAAGTTCCTTTAGCGCATAAGAGGAAATCGTTCGCGATGAGGAACCTACCAACCACTACCTGAAAGTGAGTGGAAGAGCGTTCAAAGCGGAAGATTCATGCGGCGAAAGTTAATAATCGACTGATGTGATAGACCGCAATGTGTTTTATAAAGGTTCAAACAAATAGCTAATTCATTTGGCCGAATTGTAAAAAAACTTGGCGGTTGTTTGTCCATTCCATGGTACAAAGGAAAGCAGTTTTCCTCTAGCTCCTATGCATCCCTAATTCTTCTCCACATTCTTTATGGAAACCAAGCAATAATTGTTTTTCATTCCCATCCAATGCTTAACAATCTTCTGTCAAATGGAGGTTTTTTAATATTTTCAACAAACCATTGGAATTAAGTAATTCTTAAGTTAAATCATCTGGAAAGGATCTCCTACGTCTTTGAAACATGAGTGATCTCAACATGTGACGCGGAAGATAACCAATTATCTGGTTCCATGAAAGACCCATTTATTGGAGTACGACCTCGACGTCATATTTCACCACGATTAATCCCATATGGCAACCTAGAATAACTGGCTTGGTCAATTTAAAAACAGACGGACCCGCGTACAAATCAACTATCTTTGCTACCAAAAGCAAAAGAGAGAATCGAGCAAAGCTGATTTGCTTACTAATCTATCTCTGGTCGGCATTCCGTGTGCACGTACGAAAATGCACAGCGTAAGTCGAAACTCCTGAGGCACTAAACAGACTTGTCCTATTCACTTTTAAACAGAAAGGGCTACTCAATTGAATTCACCCCTTCAGGTAAACAGGAATATTGTGACAGGTCAGCTTCCTGTCGACAGCATGCTGGCTTTTGACCGGAAACGTTTACGGCCACCCGGAATGAATATTATTTCTATAATGCCTATTCTACCGATGCCCGTATAAATTTAATAATACCTTATGGTCAATTAGTGATAACCTCTTCATTCGTTATACTCCTGTTATAGCAGGCTTCGACCTCGTGAGTTTTGCATTCTTAAAGCAAACACCTGTAGCTCTCGCTTACCTTTGGCGCGCACAGAGCATCATTCACAACCGTATAAGAGGAGTGGCTAGGCGGACGCCCGGTACATGCGAATCTTTGTGACGATGGAGATATTGCGTTAAGCCCATATACAATTTAGAAGGAGTGTGAAAACCTTGCGGCAGCATTTACTCTGCCTACTTAGCAATGACATCGCCTTCAGGTACTTTGAGTTGTGCGTTATTCTTATTTGGTAAGCGCTGATTGTGAGGGCTGCCTCTTCCTGGTCAACAGTGCAGCTTGGTAACATCTTGGTCCTCTCAACGTTTATGGATAAGCGGACCGGTCTGCGCCTTCGCCACCGAGTGGAAACCACTCGCTCTCCACCCTTGTCGCACAATGGCGTAGTCCCATGAGAAGCTACCTATCCCCCCAACGTACCGAAATAACATAGAAGCAAAATTGGTGGAGGAAACGGATTTGGTTCCTATCCAACCCTGCTGTTTGTGAAAGAAGAATAAGAAGATGCGATCAATGGAACAAGAAATTTATTGGCCTGACGTTTCGGATTTTCAATCTAACTCATCATCAGAGACTGCTGCAGATAAAGGTAGGGGAGGCACAAAGACCGCTGGGGGTCGTAATTAAAGCGATGCTGACTCGTCAGTACGATTCCAAGTCGTTAATTGCCGAAATGTCATCATCCGTGTCAGGCGTCAACGTGATGATTACTTGGCCATTCGGCCCGCTGTCACCAGGATAGTTGAGCTCTCGTGCCATCCCCAAGTGACTGATTCTCCTGCTCAGGGAATGTCTCAGCACTGAATATGGTACAGGGAGGTCATTGCGCTTCGCAAGCCCTTCAGAATACGTCATGCTATTTTTACCTAGGTTGGTTTCAGCCCCTTTAACTGTCCTGCAGGACTATGTCACCTCACGGCTATCGAAATTGGAGGCTTCTGAATACAGCGCAGTAATATGCACGTAGTGCGATAATCATCTTACTGGCTATGTGTTTAAAAGTGCAGTTGCTATGCGCCTGTATTCGTGTCCAAAGTATTCCTATAGAACGATGACTTGGAGGCCACCATGATGTCGGGTCGCCTATCTCTTCGCAAGCCCTATAGAATACGTCACTGTATTTTTGCTTAGACTGGTTTCAGGCTTTCTGACTGTCCTGCAGGACTATGCTTTGATTCCCGAATTTAGGCGCGGCACCCATCGGCTTTTGTTCTGCTTCTGGAGGTCGGACAAATGTCATTTCTTTCATCCACAATAAAGTCCCACCGTGTCCATCCCAAAATAATGCTGACTAGCCGGATTTCGTTTTCAAAAGTAAGCCTTAGGTCCATAAGTATCCTGACCCCCACAACCTGTTCGCATTTTCATCCATCCAGCATTTGTTCGGGCATCCTTAACACACACAGTCGGCGACCGATAGGATCATTCCTTGAGTGCGTGTATTGGTGAACCACTGCATACGATAAGCAAATGGGCAGTGTGCGAAAGCGACCTGGTTTGCGCCTCTTCTAACCTTAATTTGGCATTCTTGGTAAGTTGCACTGGTGAAACATTTGAGTCGCTCCGAGGCCACGCTAAGAACATGTAACTCAGTGTTCGTCTACATAGTCAGAATTTCCATTCTCCCTATGGAATTCTGCTCTCTTCTAAACTGAGACAGATATTGAAAAATCTCGTGCAAGTTATAAGTCTAATGATAGCGTGCTTGTAGTATTCTGTTTTTAAAAGCGTTTACGGATTCCTCCCGATGTGCGCAACTATAGGCATCCTGATGATGTTCATGTGTGGTTACTTTTTGTTGAGGCTTTCGTTGCTTAGATGCGAGTAGGTTGGGTGTGCCAGTACGTCGGGTCGCCACATAGTACATCCGGCTGAGTCTTCCCTTGATATGCCCTCACATTGACAGTAATATATGATCCTTTACAATTTTACCGGAAGAAGTCATCCCGGGGGCATCTTTCTGTCCGCTTGAACGCAACACGACTGAATTCCGGTAAGCCGGCCATGCACATGTGACGCGCATAGCATCTACAGGGTTGGGCCTTCCGCAAAACCTATTGTAGTCCCATGCAATCCTGCCCTCGACCTCATCAAGTTTCAGCAAGAACAGTCGTAGTGCTCACATATTTACCCTTCTATCGGTTAAAGGGCAGACTGTGTCGTTGTTGCACAGGGTTGTTATTACTGAACAATTTTGATAATCTGTTTGCAGGGGCAAATATTTCCGTCTGTCGTTCTGGCACACAGCAATAGGTTTTTGCAGATGTTTTTATCCAGGCCGCAGGGTGCTTGAAGCATGACAATCTTATTAGTCAAAAACCCTCTTGAACCGTCACGGGAATTTCCTTTCATCCCTAAAGATGGATTTGTCTATCCGCCTCTCTAATACCACGTTCAGCTTTCTGGATGGTTTTGGCCGCTTACATTATTGATAATAGGGGATTCGAAATACTAGTCAGTGAGTAATTTTCAGTCTTGCTGTTGACAGTGCACAATGTAGTATTCGTAAGAGTTGCACATACAGCTGGAAGCTGGGAGATCCCCTACATGAGGACACTGAATTTCCAAAAAATAACTCTTGGAATTCTATCACCGAAAAAATACTCCGGGCGATACAAATTTTCCTAAGATACGTGGCAACATGTCAGTCACAATATATCTCATTGTTCAAGCACTGTTGACGAACAGTTACGACTCACTCATAACGATCAAACTCTATTGGCTAATTTGATGATTATAACCCCAGTTGCACGTCTACATTCACCGCAATCCACCTAATTCATGATTTATTGTTTGAATAAAGACAAGCTTCCGTTTAACTGTATCATATATACGGCTTGATTTCAGGTATAACGTCTAGGAAATATTTTTTAAAGCAACCTCAAAGAAGCTAGAAGTTTCCTTTACTGAGGCACTATGAGAAATATGAAAATGCTTGCAACCCGAAAATAATTTCCATGAGACCGACTCTTCATAGTCGCGCCGGATGCTCTGCGCGCAAGAAGTTTGCCGTGAAGACCCTAGGAAACAGTTGCAGTCTGGTATATGGATATACCTCGCCAGCACTAAGGCAGGAAATATGGATTTATTAGCGCAACCGTCAACCATGTCCGTGATAATTCTGTAGGCAGACCACCTGCCACTATTCCAGCATGGACAGTGCGATTCAATCCTAAGACGAATGTCTTCTGGTTGTGCGAGTTTATGTTTTTTCCCACGTCCTTCCCAATAAACTTGATTGGTATTCGTATTTATAGAATTTTCTCGTCGTCTGAAGCATTTTTGAGTACAATCGCGAATGTTACGCCCTTCCCTAACAAATATATCATCCGAATTCATTGTACTCACTCTCCATTTGCCGTTTTTGTGCTTTATCGAATTTTTATTTTCACATTTACACATATGGTTAGCATCGTTATCAAATCGTGTGAGTTACTGTATCTTAAATCAAATAGTGACGACCCTGATTAAGTAGGAGGGACAAAACTGTCATTGACCTCATGGGTGCAAATTGTGACCGTAAACTGCCTCTGATGCAAAATCTGTGACTGCATCCAAACCTTCTTTAAATATGCTAATTAAGAAATAAACGAAGAACCGCATGCCCTAGACTGACACACGATTGTATGACATAACTCAAAACAAAATGAATAATACCCTTCGCAAGGTTTTCCTGGCACTTATTGGATACAGTGGAAACCGAGATGTGTTGGCTCTCAAAACAATGATTTCGGAAATTGTGAAGTGCGCCACTTGGATTTAAATGCCCGGGCCATGACTTATTAGGGTCAGCCCCGAAAATGTAATTGGCTTTATATCTATCTGAAGTTCATATACGAGGAACTAATCCAGGGGACGTTGCGGAGCCCGCTTAGAAGCCGACCATCACAGTCACGTCATGAAGCATGAGAAACATCGACGAAACACGTGCCTGGGCTTGTATCTAACACCCATAATGAAAATGCGGTATAGACGTCTGTATTCATCTGGTTTATGCTGCGCGTAAGTGCCCTTCTTTACCGATTGATGTCCGCGACAATAAAGACGAAACAGATTTCCGACGTAAAAGGATCTGTTCTTCCACCTTTTAGATACCTACTCGTCGTACTCTACGCCAAACGTAAACTCCAGGCGTGGTGAGTCTTTGAAGTGATCTGCTACTTTTTTCTCCTGTATTTCATTTGTTTTATAGTCCAAGGTAGGAAGTATAGGACATATCCGCTGGTGCCTTAAATGATGGGTCAGCATTTAGACGCTTATTCCCGTCATAAGGACCGAATTTCCTATCGCGGAGCACTGTGAACAGAGTACCGAGGCATTATAATTAGCATATCTGGTTTTTTATCGTCACCAATTATATCTAACCCCGGAATGGAACCACGTAGGAGTTTCACCAACGCTGCGTGAATCCTAATCTGCAGCTCCAAGGCAAAACAGTATCTTTCTACAGTCCCTCCTGTAATCATTTTGAGTGGAAAGCACCACTATCGCATTACATATTTTACTCCGTGTTAAGCAGCCAGCAAGAGGCGGTCAAGACGTTAGGCTTGCTTAAACAGACCTCCTACCTTCATAAAAAAAAGTACCGATGGCGGGATTTGTAGCTAAATCCGAGTTATCCCGTCCTTAATTTCATGTGCTTTTCAAAAACGTCCCTGCAGTTGCCGCACGTCTCTAGTCATACTCTTCGGTAAGTAGGGCCTGAAGGTTATTTTAAGGGCTTGAGGCGCCCGCTAACAGCAGAGGCCTTATTTTTCGTCCGAACATACTACTCTGAGCAAGCACTTCGAAGATTAGTTTCACCAGATGCCGCATGATTAAAGGAAAATTAGTTCATCCAAATCTTTACGGCATATACGTTGACAAAAATCCTAAGGAATAATTTTTTAAATAGAACTGAATACTTAAAAGGGAATGTGGAGACTGTAAGAATGAAAGGTTTGTGAAGCTTTAAAGGCTCCGAAATGCTCTTAGCAGGTGGCTACATAGATGACAAATCACGCCTTCCAACAGTGCACATGGAAAACTTTCCGCCTCGTCAAAACCCATTTGAAAGTCTTGTTTCATCTACCAAGAACGGTGCACGAACTAGAAGTTGCTTTAAGTACAACCAAAGAGTCCCTTTGTTTAAGTCTACTTAGCACTTCCAGAGGGACCACATTTATTTCCTGAAGGCTTGCGGTTAGTATCTGATTTTCCCCCGACCTCTACTCGACTAGAACCAGTGTCGATTTACTTGACTCCGGCATAAGTCTTGAATGATCAGGAACATTTGCAGACATACTGTACTGGTGGGGTCCCCCACCCTGATAGGCCTATGGCCTTCATTCCGCGCTGTTAATGAGAATTTCCGAGAAGACTCTGCGCAGATGAATGAATTACCATATTTATAATCGCCCTTTAAACCACATAAGGCAGCACATTGACGAAAACTATGAATTTGTCCATAGTTAGTCTGCACTTGTTTTCCGGGGTAAGCCGGCATTTATCCCGTCACTACAGTCAATGGAGTCACTTGCCACTTCCTCTCCGTCGTGTTTCCGCAGATGACTGTGAGCTGATTACGGATTCTATCCTTCCTTTTTACGTCGCGAGGACACTGCAGTATGCTAATTGTAGCGCACTTCTGAAGACACGAGAGAGAGTTATTCATTTGCACCCACGAGGTCAGCTCACAGTTACATGTGCTCCTACCGGGAGCGCATGCTGCAGTAAGTTGTTCTTTGCATCCGCTATTTGAGCTAACCGCAAATAAGCCGCTCTGTTTACGCGCTACGCTAAAAGGTGAGGTGTAGACAGTCAAAAGAAGTTTTTTCGCAAACTTTCTTGTCCACTTCGGAAGCCCTACCTGCATCGCCCTTCAGTGTCGTAAATACCTGGACTAGCTTTGCTACACTTTTGCGTCCGGTCAGCGCAGATACCTCTTTTCTGTGCAAGATGTGTCTTTGTTTGAAATACCGGTGGCTTTTCTAGCCGTCAGGACTCAAGTCCGAGAAGAGGAGCAGTTTCTTAGGCTTGTACGTTAAAAACAAGTGCAATTAGATGAAATAGTTTGTAAACTCTAGGATTTCAGGTATACCCACAATAATGCTGTTGAGTTAACTAGCGGTCTTATTTTGTTCTACACTTCTGCCACTGAGATTTTTTTCACTGACCGGATCCATGTTGAGTGGGACGGCGACAGCCGACTACAATAGATAGGTTATAGGCCTCTCCCTTGACGACGGTTAGAACTCAATGGCTAGAAGTCTAAGGAGATGGTCATTGTATATGTGATAGTAGACAACATTCGGTTCTCCTACAGATAATTCGTCTTCCAAGAACTGAAACACACTCAACTAATAGTAACGGGAGAGTAGCAGCAGATACTCAGGACACCTCTCTGTTTTGAAATTGCTCAGCGACTAAATTATTATCTGTGTTCATACAAGGAATGGATGTCACCTAGAAGCTGCGATGAATCCCCTGATCTGATTTCAAGGTCAAGTACAGGGTTTGTGACATTAAAACAACCAAAGAGGCCGAATGTTGTAAAGCGATCAGCATTAAACAATTTTGCCCGACAAATACAGAGAGACCTTGGTTGGCCACTGCTGTCCTGTCTGTTTTCCTTCATCTGGCACGACCCAGGCCCCGAGGACCTGACCTTTACATCCAAGTCAAACTAAGCATTGGATCCAGACGGCTACCAGTTGAACCACCATCACAAGTTCAGATGGCCGCGATTGGGAATATTTTGAGTCACTTGGGAGTAACTCCTATCGAGTTAACTCGATTGTAGAATGGAAGAAGACCGCTACATTTTCTCTTGGAGCTCCGATCTGGGGGCTTCGATTTGGTCACGCAGCAGAGGGATGATCAGGGATTTAAAGTGTCATTTTTACTGGTTCAGCATAGAATATTATCGCGGATATGCATTTAGGGAACTCTTGGTGTGCATGAAGTACCGAGAATGGATTTGCTGCTTTGTCCCCCGCTAATTAAATTTCTCGGATCAGCAACACAAGTCTTTCCCAACAGGGCCGTCAATTTCATGACGTCTGTCAATGAAATCCTTTGTCTTACTGCAGGGCATTCGCCCTTTCGCATTTCGCGCCTTAGTCTTTCGTTTATACTCGTGCCTCATGTGTTAATTTTTATGTTTCTCTTACGTTTGTCCTCCCCGCCACCTCACACAGGTATGCGTGTACTTGGTGAGATCCGCGTTGTTATACGTCTCTACTTTGTTCCGCTTTTTTTTTCCTGCATGCCTCTTGGAACCTGTGTGATTCAATGGCACTGTTCTTATAAACTCGCCTTATCTATCATCTCTGCTTGACCGCGCTCATTCGACATTTGCGTGTCAGTGTTCTCATAAGTGGTCGCTTGATTCTGGGTGCCTTTGTGCGCCTGTCTGTTTTAGTTTGTCTCTTTCGTTTTACATTCCGTTTACACTACAGGCACCAATTCGCTCGAATTGTACCGAAAGTTCTTCACACATGGCGTGCCTAATTTTTCTTATCGCTGAAACACCGAGTATCGATGAGCCCAGATAGGCCGTCACTACATTTAATTGTAAGAACGTTTTTTATCTGCGGTCGGGCTTCGGATGCTTTTACGCCCTACGTTTTCGTCGGCTCGAACTCAATACCATAGCCACCATAGTACAGTTACATTATCATATTCGATGATATGCATATATTTGTACAGCTAGTTTCAGTTTGTTTTGCAGACTCCCTGCAGTTTCCACGTTGCTTTCGCGGTTTTCTCGTTTCAGTGTGCTGTTTTGTTTTGCAAGGCCGGAATAAACACATCCGAGTTCCTTTTTACTTTGGCATATTGGAAATAAGGCCATATATGATCAAAAATCATGTTTTTGTACCTGGAAAATCACCACTTACTCATTCATTTCATGGATATCTCGAACTTCGGTGCTTGCGATCAAAGGTTACTTATTTTACTAATACAAAAACAATCTACTACTACTTTATTTTGTTACTTTTATCACTTTTTGGTTTCCAAGTGCTCTTTCTAGCGCATACAGATGATCAGAGCTAATGGGGAATGGCCCGATGCTTTTACATTTATTTACTACCTAAGATGAAAATTTCCCATAAGAAGGAAATTCACCGAGAGTACGCCAGTTAAGGAATTTAAACACGTTTGAAAACCGCATGCGGTTTTAGCGAAAAAGTAAGAGTGATAAAAAAGTCTGACAGATAACTGACGTGGTCCCCTATTGCAACAAATGTATTTTACCTATGTCAGTTTCTTACAGTCTGTTTTTAGGAAAATTTATTCATTTATTCTGTCTTGCCGTACTGGCGGTACCTGCAGCCAGCACACTGTTTTCGAGCGTATGCCGCCAGGTGAACAGATGATCTCGATGGACCGAGAGCTGCGATTACCTCGACCGGAATTGACAAAAATGATGGCTTTGCTAATTAACGTCGCGCCTGTGATGTTGCTTGGAGAACCAATCATGGGCCTTAACGAATAACAGGTTTGCACGCTGGGCAGGAACACATCAACCAGAACGTAAATGTGCGAAGCAAAATGCCAGATCCTTGGTGCGCTAAGCGTATGTACATCGAAAACCTTGCGCTTGCCAACACGGATGGCGGCAACAAACAAACGCTGCCGTCAGTCGAGAAAACACTACAATCAACTTTCGTAGGCAAAACTTTTCTCTCTCAGTGTTTTGTAGGAACTTAAAACACTACTGCGGTGGGCCGTGGGAAGCCCATGCCGTTGTCCATATCACAGTTATATGATTGTAAGTAAATGCGACCAAAATAGTTGCACTGAGTAAATAACGGAAATGATGCTATCATATCTTGACTTTTTCGTACTCTTGAGAGGGTTATTGTCTAGGAACCCGCTAAAGCAGTGACAGATCCAATAAATTATGGGAATCCCCGTATGTCAAAAGGCTTCAGAGGACGATCTTTAAGGCTCCTAAAATGACTACTATATCTTTGAACTTCGAATAGTCTAGCATAGAGACTTTGCCAACATTCTTTTTGATGGAACAGTTGTATGCACTGAAAGCCATGAGATATTGACCCACATCTTTTGATGCACTCTCGAATAGAAACTATCATTCGGATGAGGTGTGCAAAACTATAAAACGGATAAAATTATCTCAGGTAGATAGTGTGTACTACTCCATGAGACCAATCCGACTTTATAACGAACAACTTTTCAACTTTGTGGTCTCAATTACCACTTGAAACGGAGCACTGCTTATTTATGTGGTGTTTTCACAAATTTCACATTTTTGCACACAATTAATAATATTCTATAAGATCAATAGTCAAACAGTAATTTCGGATGCCCGTTTTAAAAGAGCTCTTCCAAATTTACAACCGTAACTAACGGAATATACTGGTTGTGCGAAGTCGTGCAACTGCCTCTATGTTTTCCAAACAACCCACATTTGCAGTTGCTCTTGCCCAGCCGGAGCTCGATTGAGGGTGAATGCTGCACTGGACTCCTTAAATCTAAAAATGGAGTTCGCTTTATCGCTTATCACTGTTTGCTTGCCACTCTTCGTCGTTTCATGACAATTTCATGTTGCTTTCAAAAGAGAAGTTCAAATTGATTTTCCTTGTTTATTTCTCCTCCACACCGGAACGGCCATTTAACTTATGCACCTCAACATGTTTGCATGATAACTGCACTTAGGTAACCAATCACCTATTCGGTGAGACTGTCGTAACTGTCATTTGCACAGCAAATATCATGGTATTTATTTACATACATTTTCTTCTCACAAAATAAAGCAGGATTATCTTATGAGTGTTAATCGTCGGAAACTGAACCTGAAGGATTCCACTATTAAAAATAAAGATTCATTTGGCCGGCTGGTCCAAATAAACTACAAGTGCATAATGACAACTGCCAATGACTGACCGTCAGTTTATCAATGACCGACAAGTTGTGTTGCTCAGACGACCCATGCTGGCCTTTGCAATAAAGCTTACTAGAGGACCTTGTAAACAGTGTACGCGATGTAGTCTCTTTTTTCGCTGGAGTCATTTGTTCCAATTTTATAACCCAGGGCAAAGTTGAACTGGTGTCTGTCTTCACGTTCTTCCTTAACGAATGGAAAACCAGTTAGTGTTGGACTCGGTGACCAGCTGGGTACCACATGTCGGACCCTTCTGTATCAGAAGCATGAAACGTGTATTTTCTCCGTAGCAACTAACTGTCATGTCACGAACAGTTGTCTTTTAGTTGTTTAGTGAAAAAATGCTTCCCAAAAATCGCCGAAATTATCCTCTCGACTTGAACGTTTACCAGGTAGCATTTGAACTTATTCCATCCCACGAGTCAGCAGACTGAGTTACATATTGTCTACTGCAGAGAGATCGCATTCTAAAATAGAGGGGGCAATTATCTTCCCTTTCGTGACTCTTCCGGGCCGAGAGATTCAGTTTCGCGTCCCAGCCGTCAAGAAGCACCTGGTTATCTAGAATGCCACTGGATGCTGATTGGGTCTCTAAACAGAGTAAAATAGGTAAGGTATATTGTGTATTCATTTGGACAAACTGTTAGAGCGGATTACGGACACTGAGTTTCCTATTTTGATATAAAGAGAACGTCTCTCGTCTGCCCCACGCAACAAGCTTATCTTTTTCCACTTTGCTTTATATATGGAAGCGGAGCAGCCGTTTATGAGTTGCAAAGACTTTTCCTGTGAGTCAGATGCTGACGATCTAAGATGTCAGTCATGTAGCCTTTTACACATTTCTCCAACATTCGTAGACAGACTGCAAACTCATGTAGCACATAAGCTGTTTCTGACTTGTTTTGTGTGCCTAACCCATATCCTGTTTAAACCTCTTACAGCTTTTTTTCCTAACGCACACAACCCGAACATCATTATACGTATGCGCTTTGGTAGATTCCATATCGATTAAAAATTCGAATGAATCCCTTTGTAACCTCGGGGATCTTTCTTTTCTCGTTTGGTAACATGTCCGACCTTCTGCGGTTGCTCCAATCAATGAGATGAAAGGTTAATTCCAGGGCCACAGTATTTCTGCTGCCCACGACAAGAGCAACTCAAACGAGGGACGTGTGATGGCGCTGCAGGTGATGGCCGCTGCTGAACTACGCTTCAGATTATCAGAACGTCCGACGTGCAAAGGAAGCACTTTTTTAGAGAGGAATGTTAGTGGTCGGAATGCACCTGAGGAATATGCTGGAGAGGAATGCATGTTTGGTGCTGCACTCTCTTTCAATTATTAAGAAAATTAATTGTTATGTTATTTAAACGTGCCTTACACTTTCACCGTCACCAATTGTATTGCAAGATTTCTGGCGTTGGGATGAACTAGGCTGCTGTTTCTAATAAACGGATTTCTACCATCGTACAAACTGAGCGTGTTTTAGGATGACTTTACATAATTCCTTTCGACTAATTCGTCCAATTATACGCGTTTTGGTGCAGCCGATTCGATTATGCGGACACCACGGGAGCCGCGATCTTGCAGTCCGGAGACCGCAGCTCTCTACCAGGCCGAAGCCCGACGTCTGGCTGCCTATCCGAGCGCTCGAATTCCTGATGCTAACAGTCTCCCCGTCATTGACCGGTATGACTGGCCTGCACCCCCGTCACCGGCCGTCGTCATGATTGACCGACGTAAGTATGATTCATTTACATGCTACTTTGTATATTGCCGCTTGTTCGGTCTTGCCCTTTCTTTGTCTGTCCCAGCTGGTCTTGTATGCATCCAATATACCTTTACGCACATTATTCTGCCGTCCATTTCCGCACTTTTCCTTATCCTTGCTCAACACTTACTCCTCCTCCTCCTCTCGACTTCTGTCTTCCCAATAGTCCCTTCCTAGTTCCCTTTGCGCTTCGACCTCCTTTTAATTCTCTCGTAACTACTTCATGGCAGATTTGTTTTGCTTCACTTTCGACTACATTGTTTTGTTCTCTTCGCGCGCTTATTCTTTAGTATTTTTTTCCTCACGCATACCATCTTTTCCCGTTCCTTCTTCGTTTAATCAATTTATGTCTTCCGCCGGTATCCGTGTCTTAGTTTGTCGTCCCCTTTCCTCGACTTTTTGAAGATTTCGCGCTTTTTCTACCCACCCATCATCTCTTTTCTGAAATGTACACGGTTCGGTTCTGTTGTTGATTGTCAGAGAAGGTATGTCCGTTCTGTCTTTCACTCTTTTAACCCTAATTCCTCTGTGCGCTCTTCTGCGCACAGTGGGCGCTCAGTAGTTAAAAGAAAGTGTATACAGCATATTTTCAACGGCTTAACTTGGACTTCTTAAAATGTCATCCAGAAAACTTTGGCAGTATCCGGAATACTTTATTCTGTTCCTTACTTATTTTTAGTAAAGCCAGTAACTGTAGTAGCAGTTTTCATAAATTCAAGGACCTGACTCCGTATTTGTCCCATTGTTAAAAATTAAGCCTCCACATAGATTATAAACACTCACGTTTAAAGCATGCAAAATGCAGATAGAGGAATATTTGAGTTAGCTTCCTTGCTATGCCTGTTTTATACCTACCGTTCGCCAGCCCAAATTCTGCTATTGTATGGTCCATGGAAGGGGAGGGGTTATAATAGTTCATATCAATCTTACTCGTAACACCCCCAGACCACCGACTTTTCTTTGCCTGTCACGCGATCATTCGCCAGGGTTCCAGGCGCGGGTCAACAAGGCAATACAGAAATGTCCGGCAAGTAGGATAGGTTGATGACTGCCACCCCTATGTGACAGTCAATATTCACCAGACGGTAGGTAGTGATTCCGAAGCTCAAATGGGACAACGTCCGACTTTGAAGGTCTCGGTGGCCGACTGGCCCACGCTGGGATTTCAAGTGTCTGCCCTGGGGTTGGGGCTGGTTGACTGATGTTAGCCGTTGTTTAACAGTAGCCATATAACGTCCCTATAAAACTTCGGATTGCCCCTCCCCTCCGTCTAATCAGCTGTCATTCTCACGTTGGTCATTAAAATTTTACTTTTTTTCCGCTGCAACACCATATTTGCCCTCCTTCTTGGGCTGACAAGACCATTTCTCCTCTCCGTACCTCCTTCGGAAAAGCATTTGTAGAAACTCGGAATAATAAGCAAATTCGGTGATTAAAGGCAACCAATGAAAAACATAATAGGTGTTCTAGTTCGTCAAATATTGGAATGCTGGCTCGCTGGATGGGAAGCTGTTAACATTCCCTAATAATACTGCTGTATTAGCGTTAAAATGCCTTTTTGTTTCGTAATATTTAGTCCAGGTACTTGAGAAATCCACCGGATTACTCGAACTGTGACGTTCAAAGCAATGACTGAGGGCGTTTCCTTCTGCTTTTTTTCTTCACATTCCTCAGTTTTAGCAAAAGCTATCAATCTTCCAATTTTAAAACACTAATGAGAGTTAGCAGTTCGCCACTAAAACACATTTCATCTCGTTGGCAAGATCGCCTTCTGATTGTTGGATTGCAAGACCTCTAGAGATTAAGTTTAGGCATAAATACTTTTACGTCTGTCTTCACCACCTTCATACCCATGCTGTTTAAAAATTTCCCGACTTTACGTGACCGAGAGTCACCTTGCGTTTATGGATGAACATGCTTGCCTTTGCATGCAACTCCTACGTAATAATATCATGATATAACTACTACGCCGGCATCGTCGATTTTGCTTTCTGTCAAGCGCCCGTCATCTGCGAAAACCACGTCGCTTACATGCCAATAAGTGTATAAAACAATCACTGTTCAAGCACCCATTGTGTAATTTAGTTGAGCCCCAAAGGCCATATACGCCTGCTTTCAATAAATGCTTTTGTTAAGACCACTATGGCAGTCGACAGGGAAATCCAAAATAGCTCGTTTCCTACAGTCCACTTTTGATACTTTGATAGGCTTCTCATGCTCCGCAGATCATCTCATGCACCACATCTCTATCAGACCTAATATGTGATCAGCATTGTAAATCCACTAAGCAGTTCGTAAGTGACTTGGGTAGACGTTCTTGGTACGTGCAAGCTGTGTCTCGAACTCCAGACAAACCTATGCAGCCCTGAATGACTTTCGAAGCAGAAAGTTCTGTTTCTTCCTTAAATGCTCAATTCTCGGCCAACCTGCGGCTGCGCTTGTTCAGTGATAAATTAGGGAGCAATCGAAAGTTTCAAGGCCTATCACATCTCCCGTTCTCTTCATCATTAGCTTCTTCTCCTGTCATTTGAAGATAATCGTTTAACAGTTTATATGTTCATGTGCTTTCCCTCCGTAACCTCCTCTCTGCACAATGCTAGTAGGTGTCGATAGACCTAAAATACTCTCATTTTTAAAGATCGTCGGATGCATTATGATCCTGTGGGAAGTGGTCAGCATTATTTTACGACATGAGATAGAACGGACCTAGCATGTTAGTACTCCTACGAGACTGATCATTTCGTTGGTAGCGGCGCATTTTCAAGTTCTAGTTTTGAGGAGATAAAAGGAGTCTGGGTAACATGTGGTTATGCAGCCCCACCCGATGGACAAAATACTGTTGGCGTTGGGGTTAAGGGTTATAGTCAGGGGTCAGGTTTAGGGGTTGGGACTAAGGCTAGGGGCTAGGGCAACTATTTCTCAACCACTCCAAGTACAACCGCAAATTCCCAATAGCTTTTCTTGTATATAAAACCGCTTGATCTCGTCGCCCGTGCATTTCCCGGTCCCACCTGTAAAATCCTGTATTACCACCTGTCCCGTATTACAGGTGGCAGGGCTTTACTTACTTCAGGTAGGGCTACATAACCGCATCTGACCGGAGTCTGATTTAGTTCACGTTATGACGGGGAATGTTTGTAATCCGAACTCACTTCCTAATCGACTGGCTGATTGTTACAGAACTATTTACTGGTACTTATTTTTGTAACAGTAATTTCTCATACTTTTTGTCTTGAGTGCGCTTGAATTCCCTAGTGATTTAATCGTTCTTCTCATTGGCTTGAATAATCAGGAATATGACTGGGTTTTTCCGAAGAAACTTATCTCTTCTCACACGCATATATTTCGGATCTATTCGTCACGAGGCAGCGCAATAAGCCATGTATGGATAAAAAAACAACTGACCAATGGTAACGACGATACCGATTTGCCCCTTAAAGGTCGTGAACGGGCCTTGCGCCGTGACTTGGCAGGCGCGGTGGACACCCTCGACAGCACTCAGCCGAAATCTCTGGGCTCGCAGTCCGACGCTCAGACCCTTTCGCCAGTGCACTCTCCGACACGCTCCATCTCGCCAGACAGGGCCTCCGAGGCAGCACGCCTGGATGAGAAAATAGCCACGCTAAAAAGGACTACAGGCAACTCAGGAATGTCATCGGTGTGTATTTTCTTTGACGGAACCTTATCCTTGCCTACTGAA
>CACRXP010000185.1:861025-931176 GCA_902702965.1 Spirometra erinaceieuropaei | reverse complement strand
CAAGTATACATCCTCTCTGGTCTTTCATGAATCCCACACGGACTCCAACGATATCGATAGTAGGTTAAAATAAAATCGTTTGACCGGGTTGATCCGTTGCTGACGTCAGTCTTATCTAGGCCGAAAGTCTGACTGGAGAAAACAAAATCTGCCAACAACCTCGACGAATTCCTCATGTACTCGGGTAGTGTAAAGCTCTTCGGCGGCGACACAACAGCTATTGACTTCGTTGTGGAGGTGTCAATTTTGAACAAACAACCAAGGAAATATAATCTGGAATACCTAAAACCAATGGCCGTAGTCGGAGTCCGGTAGTGCTAGGATTTCTGGTCAACACGTTGCGACCTGAGTAAAAGACCCACGTCACTGGTAATACTGCGGCTAAATAGTATCTGCTATTTGTCATGGGAATTCATTTTTTCTGTGCTCTCGAAAACGAGTTTTTGGTTGTGTAAAACAACAGGTTTAATGATGAAAACGCCACCAACAAAATGCCTAAGGGACGGACTGGGAGGCACTAGTTCTCAGTGCACTGGTGAAACTTTGGGTGAATCACTCAGGGTTGTTGGCAGGACACCTCCGCTTAGGCCATATACAAGCGTCGCTGCATACCCCTTTTAGGCTTGCGCGAGCTGTAATCTGGCAGACCTACCTTCAAGAAACAGGCAACTCCTGCATCGTGTTTTACCAGGACCCAGATGATTAATCTTACTGCTGAGGGTACAAGAAGAGGTTTGTCTTCTGACCTGGGTTTCAGTCTCTTTTCCTTGCAAGAGCTGCCGTTGACATATTTATCATAAGGTCCACAGGCAACGGTCGACAGCTTCTGGTTTTCGTGGTTACCTTAGCATGAGTCGCTATTCACGATGCTAGAATTTGCATTTTTAAAAACCCGTAGGTTAGGACAGAGTTGGTTGTGAACGTATCTAGGATTACCGTAGGAGTTGTTCGCGTTTGTTCTCTTATTGCCCTCTTTGCTTATTTGGTTCTGCTAGGAGTCAAAAATGCAGGCGTGGGCAAGGCAGCGAGCTTTAAAATTAACATTGGTGTGCTTACCGCAAGCGACTGCGCATCCCAAACTACGAAGATGATCGTGGCGTTGACTTGGGCGTAAATTCGTTTATAACCAAATAGACCTGTGCAGCATCTACCTCGTTCTATTTCCTTGTTACGCCCCTATACACCGGAAAGGCGGGGTCTAATATTAATCTGGTGGACTGTGGACGATCAGGTGCACTTGTGTGCCGGAAAACAGAACGGCCTTCAGGGAATGCTCACCGCAAAATAAACAAGTGCTCCAGCCTGACAAATAAGTAGTGGCGGACAGGCAACGACGATGCGGCGCGGACATGGGTGGCTGAGATCTAGAACGCCGACCGCAATGCCTCATTTTAAACTGCGGCATGGCAACCGTAAACAATCGTCAAGTAGGTTTTCTTGGCACCGTTACTCTGTGCTAAGTTCTCTGAGCTAAAGAAGTGGAGGAACTAATATCAAACAAGCATGCCAAGCGGTTGTTAAATCCCAGCCCGTACTTAGAATTCCCAAAACAGATCCCAACGATCGAGAGTCCTACCAAGTCAGCGACGTCGCCAGTCTAAAGTCCCTAGTGGCAAGGGTTAAAAGAATTCTGGCTCGACTAAAAAGGGACAAGGTCATCACCGTCAAAGACTGGTATATGGCAAAGCCCGCAGAAACCGCTATGGCGGGATTCTATGGTCTCCCAAAAGTACACAAGCCAGATGTTCCCCTCCGTCCTATCATCTCACTCCGAGGCACACCCACATACGGACTTGCAAGCTGGCTATTTCAGAAGCTAAGATTCCTAACTGCGGGCTCACAAACAACGGTGCACTCAGCAGAACAATTCCTTGACAAAATAAGGGCAGTCACGATCGAACCGAATGAAAGGATGGTGTCTTTGGACGTCGTCTCACTCGTCACGTCCATTCCAGAGGCCCTTGCGGTCGAAACGCTCAGTGACCTGCTACATCAAAATTACGACGGGAGCGATGGCCAGCCCACAGCTCAAGATCTCACAGAACTCATGGGGCACTGCCTCAAGACATTCTTTACCTTCGAAGGGACCACATACGAGCAGATCAAGGGCACTCCAATGGGTTCACCAATCTCCGGACTCGTTGCCGAGGCGGTTCTACAAAAACTCGAGAGACGACTATTCGAGGAGTACAAATCCAAGTGTTGGGCACGCTATGTTGATGACACCTTCGTAATCATAGACCAGGATAAAATCAACTACTATGCGGAAGTACTGAACTCAATCATGCCCGATCTACAGTTTACGATGGAAGAGGAAGTAGAGGACAAACTTCCATTCTTGGATGTTCTCGTCTGCCGCCAACCAAATGGCGACCTAGCGACGTCGGTCTCCAGAAAACCGACGAAAACGCTGCAAATTCTCAGCTACAACAGCAACCACCCGCCACAACACAGACGAAGCTGTGTCCGCACGCTGTACCGACGGGTGGAAACTCATTGCAGCACGCCAGCCGCCAAACTGGATGAGATAAAGCTCCTCCGAGAACTTTTCAGAGCCAATGGCTATCCGCGGGCATTCATTGAACGAAGCCGGAGGCAGGCAAAGAAACAGAACGAAGAGCATAGTCAGCCAAACTCGTGGCGGAGCATTCCGTACATTAAAGGGGTCTCCGAAGTCGTGGCCCGATCACTCGCGCCACTCGGAATAGGTGTTGCCTACAGGCCTGACTCAACAATGTCCCGGCAAGTGATGCGGCCGAAAGATCCGATCCCTAAGCAGGATATGTCGGCCGTTGTCTACCGACTTCAATGCAGCTGCGGCAGTTGCAACTACTTTGGGGAAACCGGCCGACGGCTGCAAACGCGAATGCACGAGTATAAGTTGGCCGTGCGAAGGTTGGACCCAAAGTCGGAGGTAGCAACCCATGCCGCGCAAATGGGACACATCTTCAACTTTGACGCCGTTGAGATTGTGGGCCGGGGCAGCGATCACACAGCAAGGCAAGTGCAAGAAGTCTCGATGTCCACCGACCGCTCTGTCAACCGCCACATCAATTTGCCTCCCCCTATCTGACTTTACGAACCTTCTTAGCGGGGGACAGTCACGGCGCGGGACAATCGGGGCCGTCAGTCATCACCGCGGCCGACGGGGGCGATTCAGGTCACGGTGACATGCGGGTTGGATGCAGCCACACAGGCGGCATTGGCGGGTCACGCATTGGACAAAGGGCGCCATAATAAGGAGTGCTGTGCACAGGACCTCCCAGGCCCCGAAGATGGGTAGACGAATAAACTACCCGAAACATCGGATCTCAAATAAACCCCTCCCGGTGAACGCCTCTTCTTCTTTTGATATGCCACCTGGGAATCGGATTTTCACTACCATTAAAGTGCCCTAACACAATATGGCAATTCATACTACGGCGTCCGCGAAAACCATCATGTTCTGTAATTCTGGTTTAGTTCTACGGGCGAATCGTATGAGAGCTGGATTTCTGAATCCGAAACGGACACTTAATATTGGATACTGAAATCTAGAAACGCTGCAAATCCTGTTGCCCAAAGTCTGACGTCGCGCAGTTTTCATCGATGGAACGTCACTGCCTGAAGTCTAAATTCCTGACTCGGGCTCGGGAGATATCAAGCTCCCAAGCTTAACTTCCACATTATCCTTTATCATCGCGACCTTCACATTTCTTTTGGCATACACGGCATGATGATCGGTCTCGTGCAACAAACCATTCATATCCTGCTTGCGTGGAATCATGAATGATCGCTTACGTAGGACCGGAGAGGCATTTTATTGAAATCTTTATCGCTTCCGGCTACACGTCAGCGAGATACGAGTTGAGAGGCATCGTCGTTTGCGACGGCTTAACTATCACATATTTGACTGACTCCTTTCTCGTGCCTGGCTGATAGTTGTCGAAAACTGGTATTACCGGACTGGGCCAGGCGACTCTCCAAACAGTCCCATTTTTGATCTGACATTCAGGCGATCATCTTATGGTCAGCCAAATTACGTTCTAGTCAGTTCCGGAATCTATAACTGGGTTCGTGTTAGCAAATCAATGTGTGGTGCCGAAAGTAGCGAAACTTATGCATCAGGTCATGTTCTCGTCCGAATATGGCCGAACGTCTACTTCTCACTCGTGCTCAAGATTTTACCAGCAAGGCGCCTTTTCTCAAAACTGTGGCAAGCCAACGAAGTCGAACCTCTGAGCAGAGAAATGCGGCTCGATATGTGACGTTAGTCGAAGGAGGAAACAGTGGTAAATGGATGGCTCTTAAGCCTTCAGTCCGTGAGGTGGTTGAAAGAGTTTTTGGTCTCATTTAACAACTCCACAATGACCATATCAGTGAAGATACCTTACAGTTGTCGGCCTGAACAATCTGCGCTGGGTCCCACTTAGACAAATTCTTTTGTCGATTTCGGAAAATGGCAAGAAACTCGGCTGTCGATGACGGTCAAATTAGTAGGGCTGGTGTGGAGACCTTAATGGAGCAGGCCTCAAACTTCGGCGATGCTCGAAGCTGTATTGAGCCACTCGTTAAGTTAGTGGTAGCCCTATGCACTGGGTGAATCTGTGCGGACTGTGTGACGTTTACTTGCTAAGAGTTCGGCAACGATCGAATAACTCAACGTCATTGGCCAACTCATTGTCTGCTCCCTCAGCCTCATTTATCCTCCCTCCCCAGGAAGAAGTCGCCGGCGTAATAAGGCATCTGTGCGATAAAATATCACCTAGGAAGAAGTAACTCCCTGCCAAAATGTCCACACTGGTGCCCTGGCTCCAACAGGCGACTGAATAAGTGTGGGAGCCGAGTTTGTTTTTGTTAACTGAGACACTAACGTCTTTGTGTCTGTGTTAGAGAAAGGAGGTTAGACCTAGTGCGAGGACTAACCTGAAAATTCCCACCGACATGACCGTCAAAGTTTTTGATATCGTCATTCTCAGGAGATTTTAGTGAACGTGACTCCAAAACAAAATGCAATTAATACGGAGTCCGCACCGGATGCGAATCCAGTAACCAGATCTTCACATGGCGTCATTTGTCCGAATTATGCCGTGACCATAAACAACTGGCGCTTACATGGGTTCGAATCCCACCGAGGCGCCGAGTTTTTCACAGTTGGGTCAATATGAATTAGTCAAAATCTGCCAAAATATCAACGAATATCAATGGCTTGCATGATTGTTAACTTCGCCGTAGCGTTCGATTCCGTTCACCGTGGCCCCCTGTGGTGGATCATGAGGCCAGAAGGTGTTATCACAGATACCGTCGCTGTGATCACGACCTACTATCGCTTCAACACTGCGCGATCAGCGGCCCAAATTAATCTCTCGCAGTCGGTATGGTGTTCGACAAGGTTGAAGTCTGTCGCCCATCCTGTCCAACTACGCATTCGACTGGATTATTGGCAGGGTCCGACGGGGTTGCGTTAAGTTCGCAACAGGACGCCGACTGACTGACCTCGACTATGCTGACGATATCGCCATACTGTCGTCTAGCTCTCGTGATCATTTTGTGGTGTTGCGGATGAATTAGGCTGATAGATCAATCTGTTTTTCATAAACTCTGAGAACACTAAAGTATTATAGAGTTTCACTGCAGAATAGAATAAGGCGTTTTTTGCGATCGACTCTTGCCAGCTTAAAGCAATTGATAGTTTCAAACAAATCGTGGCGAGGTTGCACTCAATGGACAGGGTAAGGACAACATTGTCTCCCTGATCGATGCTGCTCGAAGAGGCTTCACGATCCTTATAAAGTGTGAATCAACCCGGCGCGACACCTCCACCACGTGTAATGAACTTTCATTAGCTAAGTCCTCTAAATATGACTGTGGCTGCTGAGCTATGCGTTTGGAAGATGGGTAAAAATTGTAGCCGTTTGTTTTCGCTGCCTGAGAATCATCCTTGGAGGGCAGTTCACCGGCTTCCTCTCAAATGAAGCAATTCCTGACCTTTAGGCAATATAGTCAGGATACTAAAATGATTTGGGCACTTTCTTTGTCCTCGCCCCATGAGTTCAGTATTTTTGTACTAGATCCGACACTGCTGCTAATCTGGAGGTGCTGGACAAGAGATCAACTTAAAACGTGGCTCAACACAATCCGTCAGGACGCGGAAATTGTTTTTAAGCATTATTTATTTGGTCTCGACTGTTAGAGTGTGAGTAGAGCTCTCTAGATTCTGTAATCCAGGTGTGCATGCGTGGAAAGTTACCAGTGTCGACCCTACTGATGACATCTATACGACAGTTCGTCCGTCGATTTCGACGATGACCACCGTGTGCCCCAGAGACTGCATTGTGGGAGCAGGGACGGTGACTTACGCAGGGGTTTATAGTGCCAGTGGACTTGCGTAGCATCTACCTACACTCTCTCCTCCTCCCCCGCCTGAGCCCGGTGTCAAGACCAAGTCAAGAAGACCGGAGACGGGGGAGGCCGCAGGTGGATGGCTCGGACGGGTCTTCGCCTTGGCGCTCCACTCCGCACCCCTGGTCCACACACCAAGACCAGGATTTTGACCCCAAAACAATGGGGTGGAGGCAGTGGTCCAGTTGTGCGACGAATGCCGACAACAGGGTCCGCCAGCGCACCCCGGGAATGTTGGCATTTGTTATTGCGCACAGATAACGCCTGCCAAAGTCCGATGTGGCCCCCGTGTTGGTCCAGCGCATCTAACACGTGGCCCGTTTGGAGGGCAATGATGACATCTATAGCGCGCATGTTCACAGCCATACGGAATAACTACAAGTATTGTTATTCCCACATTCACTGTGTTTGAGTTCAGATTACTTGAGATCGGTTCGTGCACTGTTGCTGACAATGCAAATCTGCCCGTCCTTGCTTGTCACGCATGACACGGCCCCAACTCCGGTGGTAGTAGGCTTTAGTAAAGGCTAATCGAATCTAACAAAGGTAATATTGCCAAAAGGCCTCACTAAGATTGAGCCATTGCATCTAGCCTTCAGTCCTCATTAGGGCCGAGTCATCAAGTGAGCTTGCAATCTTCCAAGTCGCGACTAGTAGCGCTTCCAGATAGTTTGAAACCTTCATCTGCTGTTTATAGTGAGGAAAACAGGCACTCCATCGGACTTCGACTGTTCTGATTCCTTTTTTAAGATTCCAGTGGACAATCCGAACCAAGTCGCCTAGGTATTGCATTTGTCGCCGTGGTTTACATAACGCAATACCACCGCCAAATGCGCTGCACTTGCAGACTTTGAGCTCAGAAGTGATATTTTCCGTAAAAGCGAAGACATATCAGATGGCCGATCCTCTCCTAAGGGAGGATCGAGTCCTTTCATAAATCAACTGACAGCCTTCCAATCCACCTCCTTTGGCGGGTCCGTTTAGTTGAATATACTGCTTGTCATGATGGAGTGTACATAAGCATCAGTCTTATTTTCATTTCGATATGACTAACTTGCGTGGACGTTTAAACAGGACATGAGAACAGGAACCGCCTGAAACACGGGTTGGCTTCGAGCCAACTTCCAGTGACACTATGGTTAGGCTTAAGGTAAGGGTTAGGATTAAGTTAAGGACTAGGTTTAAGGTCTGATTCAATGTTAACAGTAAGGCAAGCCAGGATCAAATTTAGCGTTAAGGTAGGTGCTAGTGTTAACAGCAGAGTTAAGGCTTAAGGTAGGGATAAGTCGAGATTAGGGCAACGGTCCAGTTTCATATTAGGGTTATTTTCGAGGCTGGGGCATAGAAATATTTTGCCCTTTCTAGAATTATGCACAGATCCACCTTTACTATCTGGGCGGGAAGTTCCTTTTTCCATGTCCTCTTTAGACTTCCACATAAGTCAGTCCCACCTTCATTTCCCCCCCGCATGTGCAGATTGTATCTCCAAAGCAAATCGACCGATGAACAAATTTGGCTGGCTGGATTGCATGTCCTTTGCCTCCATCTAACGCGTTCTACATGCATGCAAGGCAAACTTTCGTAGTCGCTCAAACTCAGTACAATCTGAGTGACTCATACCACGAGTCAAGTTGCCTTTATTTCAGTCTAAAACAACAGAAGTGTAGCCTTTTCATGGTCATTGGGAACTGGAAACCTTAATCTGTCCACCTTAACTACGAAGGTAACCCGATGATCCCGGTTACCTTCTGGGTTACATGCCCGTCACTGAGTTTATAGGGACTTGTGTCCAACATAGCCATCACAATAGTGGATTTCCCAAAGTGGAATTCAATCTAAAAAGTTAATAGCAGGCCGTTTTCGGGTCAAGGCACGCTAACGACTGGCATCTAGGCCTTGCAAGAACAGTTGACCCGGTTAACCGGAGACGCGCCTGTAGCATGCTCCTGTGACAAGCAGTGCCAACCGTCGCATTAGGCGATGCACCAGTAGCGCCGATAAGCAGACGGGTAATGCACGCGGCTGCAAACGTGCGTGGACAGCGGACTCGGCACGGACTTGCGGCGGCGGCGGCGGCGGCGGCGGCGTGTCGGAACAGGCTGATCACTGCAACATTAGAGTACATTGACACGGAGACTGGTATTATGGGCAGCGTACGAAGTAACCTCTTTTCTACTGGGATTAAAATACTCGTATAACAATGGACATTGAGAGGATATTTTTTGACGCGCTGCCCCAGATGCGGGTATGGAAAATGACTTTCACTCAGGTCGACCCCAAGCTAAACCTGCACGAGGTCTTTTGGCGGCCGACAGCGACACTCTCTTAATACCAGGCAACCGGCCAGAATGTTTTGCTTCAGCTCTGGCCTAGTTTGACAAAGCTATCGAAAGGGCTGTGTAGTAGACGCAAAGAATATTCTTGATCCGTGCTTATGAGTCGCGTTGGTAGCAACTTTAATGTCCACAGTCTCGCGTGTTTAACCATTTTACTGCAAATTGTTTCTTCGTTCCAATCGAAATCTTTTTGCGACTTACTATTTTTTCCATTTATCGAGTTTTACGAATGTTACATATGCTGTTTTTGTATGGTAGCCAAATTAGCCACGTCTGAAGTTGCTGTAAGCTTCAAATGAATAGCAGGTCTTCTTAAGGAAAAAAGGGTCCTCTGCCACGTGGGATCTTTTAGCCTTAAGCAAATGACACGTCAATGTATTTAATCTGCTCTCTTTAAATGTTGGACAGGCGGTCGTACAGTACCTCCAGGAAAAGCGACAACGTGAAGACACCCCCGGTCTTGACCCTGTTTCCGCTTCAAGGTCGCCGAACGCCAGTCGAGAGCCACCATATGGCACGCGGTACTCCAATCATCGGTTCGCCTGTACGTTCACCGGACCGGTTTTTTTGTCGTGCTTTTTCAGGCTGCTCACAAGTTTAATTTATAAGGTGGGGTTTCTATATGCGGCCCTCTCTGTCACTTGATGTGTGTGGGAATGAGTGTGGTACGGCCCACCTGAACAGATTTTCCCTCTTCAGACGCTGAAAATAACTTCTACTACCTTTTTGTCTTCTATAACCTCTATGGGATACAATAGTGTTAGGCTTAGTATGCACTTCACACTTCAGGCAATCGTACTATCGGCTTGTTGCGCATAAAAATTATTAAACCTCAGGAATCCGTCGCATATAATTATTGGTAGTGTACTAGTCAAAGCAAAAAACGTACGATCCCTACGCTTTGCTATAATCTCGTCTGCAAACTTCACTTAAATCTTCAATACTGTAAGACAACTGCTTAGGTTAAAACCCTATCTCGGCAAAAGGGGAGTGAGGCCTGTGGGTCGAACTTTTGCTCAGAAATCTGGCTGAAAAGTGCCAGTATATATCTTGATTTGCTTAATTTGATTGGTTCTATGTCTGTGGGGTTTATTTCATGCTACTTTTCAGGATTCTATTCTAAAACCGGCAGGCTGCTTTGAAAGTAATTAGATATAGACCGTACGTTTACGAGACGAAATCCGTGAATAGGTCCAACAACGTAGTTCGTTAGTTTTCGGACAATCATCATTGAAACCACCCGTTTTATTTTCATCCAGAACACAATTTACTTCTAAACGGTGGATGGTTTTATTCATTTTCGATGCAAACTGTTGATTAATGTTTAATATAAATTTTATGCCTAAATTCATTTGTTAAGCTCATTTTGTAATAAAATGCGTCTTCAATTTTTCACTCAAAGAGAATATTTTGGTTCCTAGAAGTTTGGGCAGTACGGCCATTTACTTGTCCTCGACATTTCCAACCTGGGCATTTAACCTTTTCTCTGTAGTGGGTTCGTATTACCCTTTGTGTTCCTACATAGGCGTCTCCTAATGCCCTACGTGATCCTACATAGGCGTCTCATGGAATGCTGCCATGAATACGGATAGCGTTGCATATTTTTTGTTGTTATTCATCACCATTAAGATAATAGAATATGCGTATGATCATGCTGGCGTCTCAAAATACTCGTAAGCTTTGACAGCTATGACCGGAATGCCCCCTCTCTTCAAACACGACATTTTTTAAGGGTTCCTTTGCTTTAAATTGAGTCTAGTAAATCTGGCTTAAGCATAAATCCTGCTGAATGTTAATAGCCTACGCATGCATCAAGAATAAGTAAACGAGACACACATTATATATTTCTTACAGGTGGTTTGAATTATGTCGCTAACTCGTATTACGACCCCACTAGAGCACTCTTGTTCCATTTGGAAACTCATCGGCGCAGATTTCAAATTTTTATTGGGCGTAAAGAAATGATTCTTATAGATATTCTGCGTGGACGCTGATCAATTTTAGGAACTTCACCTGTTTACTCAATTCCGGTTTTATTCACTGGCTTTCTATTTCTTGGCCTGTTCTCAGGATTCGGAATAACTGTTGGCATAATTTCTAGACCAAAATCATATCGAAAGAATAAAATTCCTGCCCAGAATGCCATTGCAAAAAGTCCTCTTCTTCGATGGGTGGCGGTGAACTGGTTTAAGTGGCTAGGAATTTTTTCTGAATATATTAGTGGCTAGTGTTACTAGCTTACACTTATCACGAATATCGCCAGACCGACTTCCACGGTCTTTAACAGTCAAGCCAAATGGTTGAGATCGCAGTGATTGTCCGCCGCAGACATTGTCTAAGTCGTGCGCATCGACGACCTATAATTTCATTACTCTCTCTAGGTGTGATCATACCACACCTGCATATTTCTAAATTGTTCCTCAGCCAAAGAGTCTGTTTCTGTCAGCGTACTAGAATTGTCTTCACATCCAACCCAGCAAACTCCATATTCCAAAGAGCTGGCAGGAAATGCCCAAATTTTCAGCGGGTTTCTGCATTCCGAATGCGACCTTTCACCTGGAGCTAAATTATTCCTTTTGCGGGACATCTACGCATGAAGACCACGCTTTTAAACGACGTCACCTATTGCACCTGATTGAGGGCCATTTAAGCAAAATCTGGTTGCTGCCAACTTAGAGTGCACTTTTTGAGAGCACATCTCTTGGCCATTCAAACTCTGGGGAACTCTTTGTTTATTTTTGGCATGGCGTAGTCAGCAGCACACAGCATTCAAAGTAGACCGATAGCCGTCTATCGATCCTCTCTTTTTTCGAAAGGAGTGAGATAATTCTTGTAACTGTATGCCATTTTATGGTAGTTTAGGCCTTGCAGCCTCAACCAAATGGACGAATTGACGTCTTCTGAATGTCGTGTGTGAAGCGGCCGTGCTTCCCCCTTTGTTTAACATTGCTAAGGCCCAGAAAAGGCTTAGGGTGGTGATTGCGAAGGTCGTCACGAGGATGTCAATGAAATGGAGGCCTTGCCGTCTAACGCAGTTTGATTTGTTAATTTTGCGAAGGAGCAGAACGAATATCCCAGTTTTTGGGGACGGAATCGGTTTGATAATCTCGCGGACATCTTGTTGCAGATTTTGTCCGGCAGTATATTTTCTGAAGGAATTTTCTTTGAAGACGGTTGGGAACCGTTGCAATAACAAATCGACAAAACGACCGTTGAACTCAAGCCTAGAGTTAGGGTGCCCCGGAAGGGCAGTGTCGGTGGTAAGACTAAGTTTTTTTGACAGCACAACTACTTCTGGTTCGGAAGGTCCGTGAAGAAGCCCGATTTCATCCTAGTCGTCTAACTGGCTGCCGAAATCGAATAATGCAAACGGCCAGCTTGTCACTAAGACTGCAGTCTGGTTTCATACCTCTGTGAGCCAGTAGCTAAAAATTGACTGACTTTGACTAACCATCTCTCGAAAGTGACACTGAGTTCCCCATTTAAGATGCCATTATCATGTCCTGATTATATCGCTTACTATATTTCCTCGCCTCTTTCACCCTACCTACGAAGTAGTGGTTCCTTTTGCTCTGTTTATAGACAGGAAACATAAAACGGTTGATTCAATCCAAGTTCTTTGTAAGTACATATTTACGGTCCTTAGTGTGCTTGCCCCAGCAACCGCCTTCTGATTTCACATTTTCCTGGCTGTCGTCGTTCTCCTTGTTGACAACGATTCGTAGCTGACCTAAGATCCTCCCTATATTTTCCATCCTCAGACAATTTTGTGGTGTAATTGTCCTTGTCGCATGGTTTCGGGGATTCCTCCCTACACATTTGCCATTTTGACAGCAGAGGCTGTTGCAGTTGCAATTAACTCTGCCTGCAAATCAGTCTATTCACTTCAGAGTTTTGTCATTCCCATCCCTTTTTCAGCTCCATCCCGAAGTACTCTGCGAGAGCGACCTTCCTTTCATCCGTTCAATACCGGGACCGTCCTTTCGGCCACGCTCGCTAGCTCTCCGTGTTGTGAGTAAAACTGATCCATGCTTCAAAACCACAAACGATGAAGTGGTCAGATTTGTTAACGTGCTTCTAAAGCGGCTCTCTGCATTCCTAAAATTCAGCTATCGTGCATGCAATATCAGCCTGAAGCAGAATACGTATTCAGACTCATTTCTTCTATAGCAGCTAAAACCATAAAGGGAAACACAGAGACCTATTACAAACAAAGATTAGAGACACCAGGGTGGCCATTTCTGACGTGCAGTCACTGACTGTTCTCATGAAATGTTAGCCGGAATTAACAAATGGATCAGATGTGGTTATGTAGCCCCACCTTCAGTAGACAAAACCCGGCCACATGTAATACAAGGTCGGTGGTAATAGAGGTTTCTACAAGTGGGGCCGGGAAACGCACAGGCGACGAGGTCAAGTAGTTGTGTGCAAAAGATGAGCTACTGGGAATGCGCGGTTGTTCTGTGAGTGGTTGAGAAATAGTTGCCTTAACACTAATCCCTAACTCTAACCCCCAACCCTGACCCTTACCCCTAACCCTAACCCCCTAACCCCAACAGTATTGTGTCTATCAGGTGGGGTTACATAACCACATCTTACCGAGAAATGGGATTTTAGTTATAGAGAGTCACGTAAATAGGATTTGATAATCAATTACTTTGTGAAATCATACAACGATAGTTCAGAAATGACAGAATGTTGCCTTTTGACTACACTTTTTTCCACCACCTGTAAATACACTCCGTAAAATAAGGACTGGTTAACCCGTGTGTATTTTTCTACTGACTTCCGATGCACTTATGAATTTAAACATATTTGATAGAAAACACAAAAAATATTCTTTCTAGTTTTTTTGGTAGGAAATTACGTCTTCTTGTTATACACATGAACGTAAGGTGTCTTTTGGCGTTAAAAACCCTTTTGGATCCCTAAGTAATTCTGGACCTCATTTGTCTTTTACCTGTGTTTAGGGTTTTCACCTTGCGTGCTTTATGCGTTCCGTGTAAGGAAAATCATACACTTCTCTTTGTCATTAAGGAGATGCAATTTAAGGCTCAGAAAGTTTAGCAATGCATGTGAACTATGTTGTATACTTCACGGCATTCATTAATAAGTGGACCGATGCGATGTTATTTGGATGGACATTGAACGGTTTTAAAACCTCGAAAATGGAAACTTTTTAAAACCGACGAATGTTCTTTCCTCAAGTAGAAGGTTTGCAGACGACGCAATTTGCTGTAAAATAATTGCAAGAAAGAATATTCGTGTGCATTTATTTTATAAAATATGTTTGAATTTAGAAGGGCATTTAAAATACATGGTGACAATGCATTCAAGCTTAATAGCCATAATTGCCGACTGTGATTCATTCAGGCATCGAAAGAAGCTCATTCGAAGGACAACATTCCGGCGTGTATGAGATACCATAGGACTATGCTTCACAATAGTCAGTAATTCAGCCCCACTTAGGTAATCCATCCTAGCCGAAGGCGCATTTCAGAATTTCGGTTAGCATTTCATTAGATTCGCCACTGGCTGTATTCGCCGTAATCGGAAAACGACAGCCCGGATATTAGCACACCTAAAGTCTGAACACGAGTTCAGTGAGTCATTGAGCATTTCCTCGAAAGCTTTGTTCACCTGCGATACTGGGCTCACCTGTCTGTCATCCGAGGTCCGGAATGCGTACTGTCATTTGCGAGTGACATTCATCGATCTGCCATGACTAAAAGAGAGCCAACAAGTTGGAGACAGACATTCCATTTTCTCTATTTTTCGCAAAGATTTGTTGCACCTACTCAGCGACAACTCCGATGAACTGCAGATGCGGAATCCTTAGTCAAAGCGGAACTGTTTATTTCTGTCCTGCAAATTAACTTTGACGGTGAAATCCACTTGTATGTGAAGGTGGTCATTTTGAATTATATAAAAACATAACGTTTACAAATCACGGAACTCTAATATAACTGTTTGCGTTTTCTGAATGTGCGGCTTATAGCATTTTTCAGCACTCCATAACGGAGGGTACCTGATGGGTAAATAAGTGCAACCTTTCAAACGCAGATGAAGGGCGCAGGATTTGTTTTTTTTCAAATCCGGCAGTGCAGACATGAGGTATCTGGTTGTTCACAAGACAAAAAGTTCGGAATACATTATACTGATCACAAAGGTCCGCGTAAACTTTTCAGCATGCGCAAGCATGACGTACACACAACTTCTCTGTTTTTACGCAGAGTGTGAATACATCCATATTAACCGAACGCTTTCGAGTAGTTCATTTGTGTGGGTTTTGTCCAAAGTGTCTTCTTAGATTTTCTAGAGGCCTTCCATTTCACCAGCAAATTTAGGCAAACATGAGAATATGTGCGTCAAATCCCCACTACTCGCTGCATCGCTTATCTCGAAAATAACTAGAGAATCTTTCTGTGGAAACTGTTAATGGTAAACAACCGCAGAAAAAGTGAAAACGTCTTTCTGAGGTCGCTGACAGAGGACGTTCGTCCAAAACAGCTTTATTTACGAAGCTTTCCATCAGCTTTAGTCGTATTCATATGCAGTAAAATAATTTCACTACTCGTGACACATGAGACAATGGTAGCGGAAAAATGCCGCTGCTAAGAGAGGACATTTTTTGAAAGCAAAGGTTGATGGTTAATTCAGTACACAGTGACCTATATTTATTTTACGACTTAAACCATAGGAACATCTTAGGGAAAATATTTTCCTGTGTTTTTATAATAGAACAGTCTTTGTTGTTCTACACAGTCTTTTTTACAAAGCTAATGGTTTCACAAAAAGTTAGACGGATTTCTTTAACTTAAGCGCGGACAAATAAAACTCTTGAGGGTTTTCGCTGTGTACGCACTTGTTATTTTAGACGATGCAACTTTTCGTTATAACAGCCAATTTTCCCGAGCCGAGTTTAAAATTATACAGAACGTGTCAACAGTTGTTTTTCTCCGACTATAATGATTTCAAATTGGATATGCCATCTCATAAATGCTGATTGAAATTTTGAAATATGTTTTCATTTGCAAAAAATCACCTGAGTAGGGTTATGATACTAATTAAAATGTCAAGCAATGTCGAAATATTCTAGTCACGACCGGATGACGGCTCTTGGATGAGATTACTTCCGGCTTCCTTCGAAAACTAGATCCCTTAACAAATGACCATTTATGTAGTTTAGAGTTTTCCCGCAGATTTCTGATTCGAATATATTTTCCAGAAAACATGCACAAAATATTATTTTCTGATATGACCGCAAATGAAGTTTTATTCTAATTCTTATGCTTGAAGTAAGAGCATCTTTTACTTTAAGAAAACCTTGTCGATTCGCGAATAATTTTGAAAGGAACCAGCCGTTACACTTGTATTCAAGGTTTCCATACTAAAAACTGCACACTTTTTATGCGAGGAAAATCCTACATTTCTATATGTTATTTTGAAGAAAACACATCGCGTTCATAAAATTTCGTTATCGATGTCAACCAGGCTGTCCAACTTATAAGGAGCGCTAGTAAATGTGTTAATGTACTGTTGTACGACTGGACATTTCATGGTCTTGAAAATATCATGATTAGGAACTTTTTTAACACCGAGAGACACCCTTCCTTAAAGTATAAAATTTAAGAAAGACGTGATTCGATACCAAATGAGAAAAAGAAGGATATTGTTACACGTTAACCTTCAGTCGTGACTTCTTTTGAGCGGAAACACTGTGGCGCTTACGCCTATTTCCCCTCGAATATACATAATCCTGCTTTCTGGAAAGTGCTGCCAGCTGCGTGGATGTCCATTTTTGTGCATACTTTAAGTCAGGCTTAGTTCAGAGCACTCACCAAAAATTCCGCCGTTTGCTGTGCCTAAGTGACCTCGACACGTCGTCTTTATCTGTTTAGATCTCCTATGATTGCGGCTAGCCATCACCAACCATCGGCAGTTTATGGGTTTGGTTTTATTGTGATGCTAATCATTGACGGTCCTGTACAGCGTAAGTTCTGACTTGCAAAACCTGAAAATTGCCTTTTTTATCTGCTTCTGGTCGTCAGTACCCCGCAGACGTTTGTAACTTGCGAAGGCTTCCCCACTCGTCAGGCAACCCGATCTCTCATGTGCCCCTGCGCTTGACGCAAACTCATGGCAAATTTCCCATGTGGTCTGCGAGTTTCGACCCCAATTTTGTAATCACATGGTAGACTAATATAAATCTCATAATAAGCCAAGTTTGAGCTGCAGTTACAACGCGTGGCGGCAGTTAAGCAGCTATTTTATTTCTCCTACGTTGCGTCAAACCACCTCCTATATCTCACTTTAATGCATGGACTCTGCAGCGTACAGCCTTCTTCAAATAGTGTTTATTAGGAATCGGGTGTATTCAACTGTCTTCCATTTCATAGAATGTGAATCACTTGTGACACTGAAAACAATAATGAACTCAACAGGACGCACGCTGTCATAACAGTTATTTAAACCCATCTGCACATGCAGTCAACTCACTGCTTACTTGTCCTTGGGGTTAAGTGTCACACTCTGGTGCGCCTTTATAATATTTAGTAAAAAACCTTCGCCCGAACGAAACAGTGGTTATTGTTCTGCCCAGGTGTCTAAAATATCTGAAACTGGCAACTGAATGTGACTTCGATTCACTTAGCGCAGTTGCTTTGTTCAAATCGTGTAAATGTTATCCAAGGCGAGTGAAACAGAATTGCTGATACTTTCTGAGGTCTTCAGTGTCCTTCAAAATCTAAAGGACGCGTGTAAAAGCAACATCTCCGTAGGCTTAAAGGAGGGACTTTAATTTATTTTGTACCAACAGTCTTTGGAGTTCTATCGACGACATAAGTGCATAATTATTCCATCGCAAGCAGTTTTGACTGCACCGGGCTGAACGGAAAATTACTCTTAGTGGAGAATGTGAGAAAGGAATCTTCTTTTGCAAA
This sequence comes from Spirometra erinaceieuropaei, assembly GCA_902702965.1. Taxonomy (NCBI): domain Eukaryota; kingdom Metazoa; phylum Platyhelminthes; class Cestoda; order Diphyllobothriidea; family Diphyllobothriidae; genus Spirometra; species Spirometra erinaceieuropaei. Next base: position 913,517 of record CACRXP010000185.1, on the reverse strand, counting down.
AAAAACTCAGCTTAGAGGTATGCGATTGCTTGTACCTCTTTTGCAAGTCTTCCGCCGCTTTCGGCAGACATCCTACAGAGATTGTTTTTCACTGGGTTATCTCGCCTCGACCTGCTGATTCAAAGGGATGACTTCAGCTTTTGGATGGTCGCCGCTCCTGATTTGCACATGCATCCGTTTATACATTGTTTGAGAGAAGCATGCGCTGCCCGACAATAAAGCGGTCCTCTAACACAAAGACGAGGAAGCAGCAACTTTAACAGTAAAAGTTCGACCGTACCAACAATGATGCCTACCGTGTCTCCCGCAGCATGCCGAGGGTAGAGACGGTGACTTGTGCGAGCACGCGATTAATGCGTTGGATTAACTCGAGGCTAGGTCGGATCCCAACAGGCGTTATCGGGGATGCGCGCCTATAACAAATGCCAGCATTCGGCATGTGGTGGCACGTCCGTGTGCGGGCCCATGCGGGACTGGGAGCAAGCGGCTGACAGAGCTAAACAGCTCGTCTACGCGCGCCCCACACGACTTGGCCCCACACAACGTACCGATATTTCATAAGAGAGACGTTGACTGGTCAGATCTCACATGCGTTAGGGTATCGTAGAAGCCTCCTTGAGAAGGAGCCAAATAACGCTTTTCTTGCTTACGTGAAAAGTGCCTATTTCGTGCCTGTGCGGATGACATGAGACGGGTTAGTGTGCGGTGTGTGTTGTCAGGGAGACGCGCGGTGCTGTGGCTTGGTCCTTGGCGGTCTACCGCAGATTTTAATGGAGAAATACGGGACCGAGCAGACTCGTGCGATGGATGAGTATGCATTGCGGCGAGTGCGGCGGGTGTATGTTGGGGTTCCAGGCACTGGCTCAGGTTCCAGGTCGATGAATTCGTAGGCGACTGACGAGATCGATGTATGATGTGAAGATTTTATCGTAATGAGGACAGGCTGGGAGCGAACCCTCATAGCTGGTGGTAAGGGTGATGGTTTACGAGCGTCGGGTGTTCACATCGTCGGCGGCAGTAGGAGAGGTGGTAGTCGTCGCTTTGCGGGTTGTGACATTGATGATGGGGCGGTGGGCAGCGGCACAGCTATCGAGAACGTGCCCGTCGGTGATGATGGTGATAGTCGTGGGCGTTGTGGGGTTCGCGGTAGGTGGGGCGATTGAGGCGTTTTCGAAGGCAGCATGTGGAGTTATCTTATCGTTATTCCATTTGGTCCGACGAGGCCGATCCGTGCGCGGAATGCCTGTTGACAGCGGCAAATCGCTGGGAGAAGTTTGGTGTCAACGTTGTGATTCGGAGGTGCTCGAGACTTGCGAGCTGGTCTTTTGGCTTAGACAAAAACGATCCGATTGCATTGGTAGATTTCCGCCCCGGTTTTTACTGCTCTTCCCTAGGCAAGATCTGCCGAGGTCTTCGGGAAATTTTCCCAGTGTCCATGCAACATTGCCCCTGTCCTCTTTGTTGACGTGCAGCCGTTGAAACTTAGCCATAGAATAGTCACTGTAATAGGTGCTCAACGTTCATCCAAACCACATGACCGCTTCATCGTAGTTAGGTTGGCCTTAACACGGCGGATGACTGAGGATTTTGGTCCCCCCGGGACTTCCTTGTCTGGGACTCTGTCTTGACACCTCAATTTAGGTATTTTCTAGGGCCAAATTAACTGGAAATAATTGCTTTTTTGCGTTCTGTCCAGATCTCCGTCCTGCAGACCAGCGTCGTCAGAACTATCCTGCTGTAAATCTTGAGTTTCGTGTTAAAGTCCAAGCCGGTTCTGGACTGAGAGCTGTATTTGGCCGAGTGCCTGGATAGTTTTAGAGATCCGTTGATCCGCCTCGCCTTTATTTGTGGCATTTCTTGTAATTTAACTTCTAGGATATGCGACGTTGTCCGTTGACGCAAACTGGGTTTCAATGACGTTGATATGGATTTCACAGTACTCGACGTTGGGCGTCGGTCAATGCATGGCTACCGTCTTCTCCGTGTTGATGGCCACCCGGAAGTTGGAACAACCGGAGACGTAGGACTGCATATCCCGCTGTTTGGCCTGTTCTGTTTTGGTATTTAACGGGCAGTCGTCCACGAACAGAAGGTCATGGGCGCTGGTCTTGGCTACTTTTCTAGATGCTTTCAAATGGCGAATTTTGGACAGATTTCCATTGGTTAGCTAATTGATATCTATCGCCGACCGCTTCTCGTGAAATACGTTCACTAGCATGACAGAGAACATGCGACTAAATAAGGTGGGGACGACTTTGAAGCAAATGCTTCGGAGATTTCCCCGTCGTCCTTGACGCGAACCATCATCCGTCATGACGTTGGCGCGCCATTTGTGTAAAGTGCTCCCAACATTCAAATTTCAACGTTAATTTCCGAAATGCATCGAGGTTCGCTCTGTCGAGGGCGAGGTGGTGTAGAGGTTGGTCTTCATCCCTTAACTCTTCCCTTGTAGTGGATGACCGAAAAGATCACCTCGATGGTGCCGCGGTCCTGAGAAAATCATATTGGCTTTGTGCGAGAAGTCCCTGGAATAGGTGCGTGTTTAGACGGTTTACGAAAGTGCTATCGATGATTTCCCACGCTGTTCAGTAGTCAGATGCCTTTGTGATTGTCACATAGCCGTCTGTTTTTTGTGCCTTTGCACATGGCGATATTATCGTCGCCGTAGTCGTGAGGATCCTGTCCTTCCCGCCGCCTTTCCTTTCAGAATCAGGTCAACTTGTTCATTAGCCGAGAGCCGCCACATTTTCAGACTTCGGCCGGCACTGCGTCGGATTCCTTTGCGTTCTCACTGGACATCTAGTGCACAGCTTTGATTATTTCGAGAAGGGAACTCGGGAGCACCCGGTCATTGCTCGTTCTCACCTGGAGGAGTCTGTTGATGTAGAGTCGGCGATTCGGCGAGTCCATTGGGAACGTTTCTTAAGCGCTCAGTCCAGTGCTCTAGAACCTCCGAATTATGCGTAAAAAATTTGGGCCCGTCGTAGTTGAGCAACGTAGCGATTGATTTGTCTGTGAGGCTTTGGACCGTCTTGATTGTCACAATGCAATCCTACGTTTCATCCCATTTAGCACGGCCTAGTATTTCCTCGGCCTTGCTCGCCACGCACTCTGCATCCCCCGCAGCTGTCTCTTTATCAGTCGGCCGCATCTGATTAAGGACGCTTTGTTTGCTTCGGTCGCGCCGTTGACGTAGGCTTTTTGCAGCCCACTCTTCTAGACAAGTTCGTAGGACTTATGCCCATGATCTGAGACCGAAATAGACGAAAGCTGTTAGAAGAATAGGCGTTCACTGGGGGGTTTTATTGAAGGTCCGACGTTTCGAGTAGTTGATTCGTCTATCCATCTTCAGAGACTGGAAAGTCCTGCGCACAGCTCCCCTGATATGGTGCACTTTGTTCAGTGCGTGACCCGCCAATGCCGCCTGTGTGGCTGCATCCAACCCGCATGTCACTGTGACCTGAATCGCCCCCGTCGGCCGCGGAGATGACTGGTGGCCCCGATTGTTTCGCACCGTGACTGTCTACCGTTAAGAAGGTTCGCAAAGTCAGATAGGGTGGAGGCAAATTGGTGTGGCGGTTGACAGAGCAGTCGGTGGACATCCAGGCTTCTTGCACTTGCCTTGCTGTATGATCACCGCCCCGGCCCACGATCTCAAAGTTGAAGATTTGTCCCATTTGCGCGGCATGGGTTCCTACCTCCGACTTTGGGTCCAACCTTCGCACGGCCAACTTATGCTCGTGCATTCGCGTTTGCAGCCGTCACCCGGTTTCCCCAACGTAGTCGCACCTTCCGCAGCCACATTGAAGTCGGTAGACAACGGCCGACATCTCCTGCCTAGGGTTTGGATCTTTTGGCCGCATCACTTGCCGGCGGATTGTTGAGTAAGGCCTGTGGACAACACCTATTCCGAGTGGCGCGAGGGATCTAGCCACGGCTTCGGAGACCCCTTTAATGTACGGAATGCTCCGCCACGACTTTGACTGACTATGCTCTGCATTCCGTTGCTTTGGCTGCCTTCGGCTCCGTTCAATGAATGCCCGCGGATAGCCGTTGACTCTGAAGAGTTCTTGCAGGAGCTTTATCTCGTCCAGTTTGGCGGCTGGCGTGCTGCAACTAGTTTCCACCCGTCGGGACCGTCAGTCATCTCCGCGGCCGACGGGGGGGATTCAGGTTACAGTGACATGCGGGTTGGATGCAGCCACACAGGCGGCATTGGCGGGTCACGCATTGAACAAAGTGCACCATATAAGGGGAGCTGTGCGCAGGACTTTCAGGTCTCTGAAGAGGGGTAGACGAATCAACTACTCGAAACGTCCGACCTCCAATAAACCCCTCCCGGTGAACGCCTCTTCTTCTTTTGATATGCCACCTGGGAATCGCATTGTCACTACTACTGTTGAAGGCTGTTAGGTTTGAGTAGCAAGGGAGCAAGCGCCTGAGGATGCCATGTGTTATTGGGTCGTGTTTTGGAGCAACATTTCACAGTTTGCCACGAATGGTGTACGCATGCAGTTTTCAACATCAAGCACAGTTTGGGTGCCCGTTGATCTCTCTATAATCTTAGAAATACTTCTTTCAGACTTCAAAAACATTTCCACGACGCAGCCCTTATCATGGGGTGTCTTCTCGCAGTTTGCACAACAGGCCAAAATTAACTCAGATGCCATAATATCGTATAAGTAACTGGTGTGAAACGTGTGTCTCCAAATTTTTTTCAAAACGCCGAATCACTAATCAAAGCACGTTAGTAAAGTTGTCATAGGATTCGAAAGGTCTTCTTTTATAATCATTCCTTAGGATGCATTTAGGCTTAGACTTTGGCGACACCCATATTCTTCTATCTGAGTGCTTAAATTTGATGAACTTCGCATGATGCATGTTTTAAACTAAATCCACCGCGGATACTATTTTCGCGGAATAGCTGTTACTTGTGACTGTCGTTCGTGCGTCAAAATCGAAAGCGGAAACTTGGATAGGCATAAATCGCTTTCCCTCTAGGCAGCATTCAATCTCTTTTTCATGTTTCCTCCACCTTAAAAATGTTTTTTTAAGAAACGGCCATTTGCCATCACGGCAGAAGGACGTTAAGCAAACAAAATTCCTGATAACGTGCTTTCGTATGCCACAAGGAACCATTTAAAGTAACAAGCAAGACTTTGAACTGTATGAGATCAACTTTGAAGACTGCTCCTTGAAGCCGATATGTTAACTTCGAAAGCTAAGGAAAGGAGTGCTGAAAGAAGTATGTTTTCGTAGGCAGATCTCTGTCCAGGAAATTATTTCGCATCACATTTATGGGACGCTCCAGCTAGTCGTATTCTTGGAACAGGCATCAGCCAAAGGCTGAAATACTTCTTGAGCGAGTATTATATTACCACTATCCTACCACCGTGCAATATTACGCACTCATCCCTCCAAACCTGACATAACGTAGAAAGAATTGACCGAAAATTATTACTTCAAGTTCACATATTCATTTCCGACGAAACTGAAAGCCTAAGGTTCCCCAGTTCCGAGAATTGGGAAAATGCGAAGACGACCACAGTATTTTCTGGTGATCAGAACACAACACTTCGGAAAAAAGGTGTGATTTGGTTGCAAAACGCTTTTCAGAACACCTTCTCTTCACTAGATATCTTTTGCAAAAAGTATTAAGTGCTTATCATTTGGAAGAAGAGGCTAAAGTCTTGAATTCTCCGTTCAAGAGCACTTTTTAAACGAACGTCTTCGATCGAAGTCTCATAAAAGTCCCCATCTTGTGACACACGAACTAAAATCTCACCTAGGCTGCTGTGCCCGTTCTCATCAATATGTGATAGGAAGGGAGGTTGTCGGGCCAATCAAAAGCAAATGCAGCACACATCCCCGGCGTAAGTATTCCGACATCAAGTACGATGAACGAATTGCCGTATGGTTGAAGTTTTGTTCATGCTATTATGTTAGAATCCCCTTTAATGTACTGAAAATCAAGTCACTTCTCTGTCAACGACTCGTTATCTTTAAATCAAGATCAGAAATTGGTGTGAATGACTACCATTCACCAGTTATGGTCAAAAGTAACAGCAGTTGGGCACCGACTGCTTTACAGATATTGATGGAAAAGATTTTACTCTTCATTCATCCATAAATTGACGACTTGCATCTGTTACAGCTCCACGACCCGGCTACACTACGGGCATCCTTTCCCCTCGTACCACCAGTTTGCCGCGTCCTCAGGTAAACGGCTCATTCGATATAATTTCTCGGGAAGGAGACGGCCACGCCCCCGCAATGGGACCCTCACAGCGTAGGGTCATGACCCACGCACCGCTCACTCGGACCCTGCCTACCGACGTCAGCACTTCCTCGTCACTCGGCCGTCCAAATAGCAGATATGGCTGCGCCCCTTCAGGTGAGTCTAGTAATGGGCCACTGTCCCGAAAACCACGACCAGTACGCCAAATATTGCCGCTTCACTGGTTGCACTTTTAGCTGGTTCCCTACTTTCTTTTTGAGTCCGTTCGTTGAGAACGCTTAATTCTACCTTTTCAGTGATTGTCGCTAATTAGCATCACTAGGTTGAATTTAGATTGCTAGTCATTTGTGTGTCATCGATGTTTGACAGAGTGTTTCCTGAATGGCGGGAACTGGACGTTGACATACTAACTTCAACCTTATTTTCTAAGCGAAATTAAGTACTGATTCTTTATCTATTTGAGACTGTAGAACAATGGTAAAGTGTCTGATCCACAACTGCAATACCTACGAGCAAATTGTTGTCAAGACGATTGAAAGCAGTGCTCTGCGTCATCGCTTATTTCTGTTGGAGATTTTCTGACCGTCCCAATGCTTGGTGCCAAATCTAACCTCAAAACAATAAAGTGGATAACTGGGGGTTGTAAAAAATTATTCGATTTAATGGCGTATATGACTGCCTACCAATAGATCTGTTATCCAGGCGTTTGGGTGTCCTGAAAAAGAGCACCAAGAAGGATAATGTTAAAGGCAACGCATCCTCGAGAATCAGGCCATATAACATTTATTTGCTGGGTTAAAGTTTATTCTTCTAATGCGTCACTAAACCATCAGATCGAAAACGTGTGAACGGAGTAGATTGCTTTGAACCCTGAAGAAGCATCCTGACATTAAGTTCATTGGGGAGGGGGGTGATTTGGCAGTATCTCCCGGTTGTACTTCCTTTTTCTCGCAGACTTCTCTATCTCTAATTTCCTTTTCTGTCGGTTTTTAATCTTGTCTTTTTCCATATTTATGGGTGGGTCCCTTCCATTCTAGTGCTGCTAATTAAGACGAAATTTGTTATTTACTTTCCCTGCGGCTCTAAGCCCTCAAAAGATATGTTTTTTACCAGAACGTGTCTGGGTAGTTAAAAATCATATTCCTAACTCTAAGACGACCGGGTATGTTTACTCATAGTTGTCCTAAATTTAAAAATCTGCACGAAGTGAAATTTTCCACGAGAGGTTGTCATTTTCATTTTTAAAGGCCGCTTTTGCTTGAAGCTTGACTCGTTAAAGGCAGATAGGGAGATTTAATGTGAAGAGTCCAGCATGCGCTTTATGTAATAATCAAATGATACCGAATTAACCTACACCGATCCCCTTGGCGCCTACTAAGACCGTTTGTGTACTTGGTGTTTAGTAGTGGTATGTTGTATATCAGTTGAGTTCTTCTTATCTGCGGCATAAGAACAGAAAGCATGAGCTTATGCAAGGTTGTCTGTTCAGGATCTTATTATCTTCTACAAATAACCCATGTGGGACGAACTTTCATAAGCAAATATAATTCGTAAGGTGAAAGGCTAAGATATTGATCTAAAAGCCGTTTTCCTTCGGAACCGGCTTTCAACTGCGACCAGAAAGGCAACTTAGATGAATGCAGTATAGCACATTTTGTACTGTTGATTTAACAGGCGTTCTTGCTTTTCGGATTTCTACTGTGGTGGAATAAAAACCTTTTCAGTTCATGTGGTCAAGACAATTTGCAAATTTATTCAAGATACTAAATGGTTATTTACGAAATCTTAAGACCGAATATATTTCACCATCAAGCCACATACATACGAACCTACAAATTAAGCTGCTTTGTCTAACTGTGCTACGATATAATTGAGAGTTGTGAACCGGCCTTTTGCTTGCCTTTTATAAATCGCCTAACCCATAGAGCGATATTTTGGCGCACATGTTTTATTTCTGCCGATTTGCCCATATGCGCATTTCCAGTCGAACTTTTCGCGATGCCACCCGAAGATGGCGTCCAGTGGCGCCAATTCGGGTCTTTGTTATGCCTGGTGATGGTGCCAATTCAGCTCTTGGTTGGGAGGTGAATGCACTGTTTGAGGATTCGCATCACAAAGACTGCCATTCTCCTCCGTTTGCGCGCATATGGCCTTTACTGGCGCCTCTTGACCATCCTGCACTGCATATTATAGGCACGCATATGGGTCTTGTGCACATCTGTTTTGCCCGGTTCTGTCCCCCAAAATAGCGCTCTGCATTTACAAAGACCAATGTCACCTTTCAGCTCAGGCTTTATTCCCCCCAATCTGAATTTCACAACAGGTTTCGGCGAGGAGATTTCTGCGGTCACCCAGTCTGTCGGCTATGAGTACGGTGAAAAATCAAGTAAATGTATTGCCATCTATTGGTCCTTAAACCTGTGACAATGACCCAGCGTTTCCGCATAAGTTAACTGAACAGCCGCAAGGTTCTCACAATTACCGTAGGAGCGTGATTCAGTTGGACAGTTTTGGCCATAGTTTACCATGCGCTGACCGATATCCCTTGAAGTTTTTTCAAATAATAGTCGCTAAGTGGCCTTCCAATTCGGATTCATGGGCTGACCTGTAAGTTTATTTACCATTTGAAACCTTATCACGTTTCAACTTCTATTACCCTTCTTTTTCTCGGATTTTGAAAGCTTTTTCATTGAAAATTTACAATGAGAAACCTCACAAAAGAGCGACGAGTTGTTCTTCCGTTATTTCAAGGCAGTGAATATACAGGTCTTAGGTTCATGCCGTTGAATATGATGCCTATTTTCACCTTAATTATTGTGAAAAGATAAAATATTAGGGTCTAGCGTAGAGAGGATCTCCTAATCATCCACCAACTTGAACTCCTCTCATCGAGGTCACATATTAGTGCGGTATAAAATCTAACATGCTAATCAAGCCCTATATCCTTCAGGACGAGGATGGTGATACATTTACGATAAACAGCAATTAAGATCAAACAATGCCGGAGACCTTTGTGCGTCCTGAGATGGAAACATGCCTAAGTCACGATGATAACAGCATGCAGCAACTGCGCACACAGTCAAAGTCGTCGTGCAGTTCCTAAGATGGAATAATATCCCGAAATCAAGTTTTCAACTGACTTTCGCGGTTGCCTAATCTGACAATTTTTTAGGGCCGTATGAAGGAATAGGCATATCTTACTAAACCGAAGATCATTCAACAGCTGACAAAAAATATTACTCGGCTTATACTGATAACTTTTGCTGCATACAAAAACCTCATTTCTTTTTTGGGAAACTTAACTACATTTACTTACTTCTGGACTCAGCTCTGTGATTGTAAATGCACTATGGAATAACAATAAGCGTTCTTAAATGTTTTTCAGGCGCCCAATATGGTGCCTGTTCTGTTTTCAAATTACGTATCATCTGGAACTAAAGTGCAAAGGACTTTTTGTGCCCTGCACTCAAAAGTTTGAACAATCGCTTGATAGTGGGCCTTTTCGTGGATAAGTATGCATCGTTTGCATGTGTCGGGGAATTACGGATGGGCCACAAGAAACGATTGCCTCTTAGATTTTTCACTGTTTTTTATAGCATGAAAGTATACACATATACTACCTCACTTCTGTAGAAGCGAGAGAGTCTGTTTTTCTAATGATAACTTACATATTGATACTCTGCCGAACCTGATTTGCACTGCCAGTAACATTAAACCCCAAGACGAGGACGGTTGATTCAAAAAAATTCGTCGTTTTGATTAGTGTTCTCTATCACAGAAATATGCTAAAACACGTATTTTTGATCTTGGACTGCCAGTAACACGAGTAATTGCCTCAGTATAAGGTACGTTGATTTTAACGCAAAACTCTACACTTCTTCTTTAATAGAATACTTTAAACGTTCTGCCTGAAAGGGAAGTTTACCTCTTAATTCGCTAAACTAATAGGTCGAATGCGCAATGCACGCGGTACCACGGACAGAACACTCGGATCTGAGTGTTCACGTTTCCATAGTTTAGTCACCCATTAATGCAGGCAATCAAATACAAACCCAAAAATACGCAGCGAAATTGCAATGTCGCCTTCTGCTTTCGAACGAGCAATTTTCTTCTCCCCGAGGCTTGTGTGCTTCTTTAACTGCTGGATCATTAATCACTGCATAATAGTTTCACAAAGAACTATCAGAGTGCAATACGGTTATAACCTGAATGTGGCATTTCCGCCTGGACTTGGAACAACCATTTATCCTTAAATGTCTTATTATGGTGCGTTTTGGCCTGCCAACTATTTTCTAACGTGCTTTTCGCACAATACCCTGTCAACTACCTAGAGGGCGTGATTTGTCACTTGCGACATGATAGAATACATTATATGTGCTTTATTCTGGTGTGCCAGCTATTTTGGTAGGAAGTCCTATCTCGTTGCCAACTCGCGTGCTTCTTTCCGTGGACGAATACGTTACGAACGGCTATAGGAGACGTTGTAAAGACTGTTGTTGTACGCAATGGTGTCAGACACCTAGTGTATGTCCCCGCCAGCATGCATCACAATGTGGTTGCGAACAACGGGACCGAAGGCTCGCTGACTGACCGCACCTACTTTCTTCTTCTGGTCTGTGGCCTCGGCCTCTGCATTTTTAGAGGAAACCGCGAACGGACCACGATTTAACATGAGACCTATGTGCACGAAAGATTTCGGAGCGGCATTTCGCTGCGCCTCGTGTCATCTTTTGTCGGTTTTAACCAAATTTCTAGCTAATATCAATCGAGATAGAGAAGATAAGAGAGAGCTCAGTCTAGAAATAAATCCTCAATGCAAAGCCCGGCGAGTTTGTAAATTATGACAAAACTCACCATTTCTGTTGCGCTGATTTGTGAAACTGTGCGTGAATGTAGTGACATTAAATAACTTGCTTTTATCGACACAAACACCTTATGTCCTCCGCGAATTACAGAATACATTTTTCTTCTGTAGGCCTTTCGTCTGTTAAAAAATATCAGTTTTGAAAGAAACTTTCCTTATTTAACAGGACTTATTATTTTTGCCGTTATTCGTCTTTCCCCCTAAACAGCAAACTCCCTCGAATTGTCAGATTAAGAAATGCGGAGAAAAGTGTTGATAAAAAGTTCTCATGTTGCACGAGAACTGCGAATAAGATTCCTTTATTACCGACAAAGACAAGAGTGACTGGAATGGTCGTTTCTGGCTTATTAGCCGTCGTCAGCCAGTCATACCAATCTCCGAAGTGTGGAACACCTGTGGCTCGAGCTTGCGACCTGCTAGTTAGAAGTCTAACGCCGCTAACCACTGGGCCACGGGCTCGTTGTCCTGTCGGTTTCGATCGGAAATATACAAGGATAGAGTAGCGCACACCGATCGTTTTTCCGGCTGCTGGTTAGGTTCGAGAGAGAGCCCGTAAGGCAAAATGGAACGAATGGGTTCCGTAAGAACGATCGGTGAGCGCCCCTCTACCATTAAGGTTTCTTTATTTACAGAGCCCGAATTATTGACGATATAATATTCCTGTGTCAGGGTGCTGCTGGCTTTAAAATCGCCCTCGATGTTTCAATTAAACCCTTTACAGCGATTTAAATGGTAGTTTGTAAGAAACATATGTTAGACACTATTGAGTGCCATTTTGCCACAAGGTTATAGCTAGTGATTTAGACCCTTACTGGTAGTTATCGTTTGAGATCGGCAGCCATGGAACTTTAGTCCGGGTAAGCGGTTTCTCTTCCAGTTATATGAAACTTAGCCATGTGCCCACATTCTGTTCCTGTGGGCGGGAATCATAGCAAGCTCATTAAGCAAATGCGTAATAACACCCGCCCCCACCAATCAAGTTGACTCGACGATGGCGTCTCTCAAGTGAAGATCAGCAAATAAAAAACTCGTATTTTTCCGACTTTACAGGAGGTGCGTCAGAAATCTTAGTGGACGGGCTCCCGGAAACCGAGTTCGGCTACCGGAATCACTCAAACGCAATGCAGCACAGAGCCCGCTCGACCACCCTCATCGGTGGTTTACCGCCGCCGTCAATCTCAGGGCTCCGACCGGTGAGTCGCTCATCGGGCTACCACCTGTCATCTGAAAATGGCAGTCGTAGTATGGCTGTTAACGGTGGTGCCCGCGGTCGCTTTCTGAGAACTGCATCTGAGGGTCGACGCACGACTACCGCCGAAATGTCACCCACTTCGTTGAGTGAGATGGACACCTATGGCGAGACCCACTTCCCCACAGTACAGAGCTGGTTGAGGTCGCCGCTGCCAGCTGGCGAACAGAAGGTGAGTTCTATCAATTATACTACTGTATTAGAATTTTGTCTAATTAAAAAAGAGTAGTTGTTGGAATTCCTACGACTGAAGTACTGACTGTTCAACTTAGAACGCTTTTTGTCCCAGATGCGGGATTCGGAATCGAAATTTAGCCTATGACACTGATTATGCGCAACCTAAAAACACGCATATACTACCATGTTTTGACAACCGTGAACAGGTTTTTGATTTAGCGACAACAGTCTTTATTTTTTACTCCTGCTCTTCGAACTTTTGGTACTGATTTTTTCTCATCTTGGGTCCAAAAAGTATTGTCCAACAAGGTTATCGCACTGTTCTGACGGTTGGTCTGAGTCCATTCAATGCGGAGCTGCATATAACCCTGAAATGCGTTTGAAAGTGGCATGAATAGTGCACATAAAAGTTTGATTTACGGAAAGACTGACTGAGGAATCAAAAGTGAGTACTGATAAAGAGGGGAGAGTCGAAACGCCTGGTTTTGACTTTTTGTAATCTTCAATTACTCATACCTAACCTGAATGACTAAATCTTCATCCTCCACCCAGTTCTTTCTCTTTTTCGTTCCCATGCATGTCTTTTGGATGCTAAATGCATATTAATTAAGTCGTTGTTTCCTAAAAAAAGTTTTAAGAATTTCAATAAATATCTCTTTCACAACCGGTTTTCGAATCAACGCAACTTCTGTCACTATGCCAACATCCTTCGAGTACCTAAAAGCGACATTACTATTCATGTTCACTCCGAAAACCGGTGTCTTGTCTTTCAAGCGTTTTACCTCAGTGAGTCGTAGGATACCTCAACATATCCTCCAAGGCGACTTCATTTTGAGAAATTTACTGGCGCCATCTCAAAGGCTTCTCGATTTCGAAACGCCTCACTGTTTTGTCAGATTATAACCTTAATGTCGGAGTAGACGGGGGGATTTGAGAGATTTTGTGATTTTTGCCTAATGCGTCAACTTTCGGTCTGCTGATTGACAGCCAACAGCTAGATGTGGAAATTTATGTTTAATCAAATTCTGTTCTGGACGAAGATACACCATTAGTTTGAGTGGACAGTTAGCGTTCCTAAGATATTTGATTATTTTGTCAGCTGACTTATACCTTTTTCGGCTGCCTCGTTTGATGAGCTGAGAAGCACAAAAATATGATTTTAGTATTGCGCTCGGTCATCTCTGTCACGTCTAGATTAAAAATTCGTCCTAGAATAGCTACTGTGCCCCCGCTCATCTCCGGTTGCCTTGGCGTTGTCTTGCTATGGGCAGTTAAAGTGCACTTAACGTTGCGCAGGCCCCTCATCATGCTTAAAAGTACTAATGACTTTTCGTTGATCCACTGAGTCGTGTTGGTGTTTGCCGAGTGTGACAACTACGATTATTTCTGACAGTTCTTTAAAATGCAGGAAGATCGGGATTTGATTGTGTGGCTTCTTTTCCGGGTTTTGGGCTACTAACTTTACTTGCTGCTACCTTTTATTGTACGTATCTGGACAACGACGTAATGCAGATCTTCCGCTATTTCTCGTTCAAATTTTCTGTGCTGAACTTTAGACTTACTCCTACGAACAGTTGAAAGTATCTTCTGGTGCCCATTTGAAGGGGATCAATGTCGACCATCGTGAGGTATGTAGCAGTCTTCCATGCCTGCTCTGGATTCAGCAACTCAAGTTAAATTGCACGTTGCAAATTATGCTCTTTTTCCATTGGGGAATTGGTGTCACAATAATCCATAAAATTTACTATTGTTTTCTTTCAAAAGGCTGTGCGATTACAATGGGCTGGTTTTTATTACTATAAGCTTGTGTTGCCTTTCTAAAAAAGCAACATTGACCTGCCTGGATTTTATATAGAGACATCAACTGACTTGGGAGGAGACATACCTACTTCAGTTAAGCTTTGGATTATGTCCTTTTCGATATACTAAAACCCAAGTATTTGCAATTTAGTTCGACTGAATTCATTATTAGTTGTTAATCTGGTCTGATTTCGTATTTTCTGACTTGCTCATTCCTTTTTTGATTACATTCCCAGTTCTACCAGACGCGCATCCCTCCATTGTTTCGGGGCGGGCAAATTACATAAGGGAAGCCAGTTCAGGATGTAAAGCGTGAGTATACGGGGGCGCCTACTGTCAAACCTTTCAATCCATAGGAAGTATTTTTGGGAAACCTCTCGTCATAAATTACAGACCGTGGCGGGATTAAAGACGTTAGCTTCCTGTCCCCAAGCCCGATATGCGTGCGAAATGCCATAAGTTAAGCTCGGGTGAAACTGCCTAAGGTCACGCAGGTCTAGGCATTACTCAATTAACTGGATTCCAGCAGAGGCACGTTTTCAATTATTCATCACCAAACTACTCCAATTAAACAAGGTGGGCTGCATTACTTAAATCTTGCCAACTTTTCAGCTCCTGGTAGTCTACTGATGCTCCGAAAAGGCTTAATGAGGGCTCAGCAGACCTTGAACTTGCTTCCTACTGCTATTTCGTTCTCAACAAATATGTATTCTACCATTGTTTTTGCATACTTCTTTCGTTTTCACATAAACTGTTAAGTTCAACCACCTAGATTTGCTTTACTTGATAAATAGCACCTCCAAAAACACACATTCGGGGTGGATCCACAGCGTGACCTTTGAACTGCATATTTAAATGAACCTACAGAACAGGAAATTCCTTTCTATTTTCTCCTTTAAGCAATGTTTAAGCAGTGCGCATTTTAAAAGGGGTGTAATAGTTGACAGTTCGACTGTCGTACCCCACGGTGTCCACCGTGTGCTCCACAGCTAGATGAAGCAGATGCGATGAAATGCGCGTGAATTAATTTATAATAGGAGTAGACTTGCACAGCATCTGCCGCACTCTTCCCTCCGAAACATTCGGAAATCTTGCCCGCTGGAAGGGATCATAAACACAGGAAGTTGCAACATGGAAGACGGGTTTGCATGCAACCTACTAAGGCTTGTATAATGTCACTTATTTCGGCAACGGGGGTTAAAAGACTATCTGATTTATATCAGACCAGAATATGTTTGATATTTCATTACTTCTTTGGTTAAAATGACATGGGTCTGGTCATTCAAATTTGTATCGTGCAACATCGAACTGGCCTTCCTCTGAGTGTTCTTGGACTTTGCAGTGTTCTGATGTATCTCCAGAATTCCATACCCTATTCTGTTAAAATGTAAACAGAAAGATCTGTCATCGAGTAAACTCTAAAAATTATAATGTTTCCTAGGCCATTCAAATGTTCTTGCGTAATCACAAGACGAATTTAATCTGTATGCATTCATGGCATGGAATAGGCTGGGTCTCTTCCTCACGTTTGCTCGTGCGTCAACTCTAAGCTTTTCAGTGGTTTGTGAACTGCCCCCAAAGACGGCTTTTCGATTCACTAATTTCCCATGTTAGGTTCCTTAATAAACGCAAAAAGAGTGTTACCAATTTCGTCCCTGATTCTAGAAAGTCAGTTTACGTAAGCATCTGTTAGTTTTAAACTCGAAAGCTAGTGCAATATAGACGTAAGAAGGCTTTTTAATTTCCAAGTTTTCGATTGTGTTTTCCGTGTAAAACTCTTCCTATGAATGTAAGTATGTAAGTATGTTAACAAATATTTCTTCATTTGTTTTGTTGATTGGGTCAGTGTCTTCATTTCACAAACAATTTCAATATACGTCACCAAATTACGAGTTCTGCCACCAGTTACTGTGGTACTGCCGACGGGATTGTTTTGTCTTTACCGCCTTGTGCATAAGCCACAATTTGTTCCTCTAAAATTATGCATGAGTATATGGATGGTGATGTTTTTCGCGATTGCCAGCGATGATTACCTGAAAGACTTTGCCCTTTTTAAACTTAACATTAGTCATTTAATGCAGGCGTACCTCCATCTGTTTTAGAACCATCTATCCCCCGAAGAATTTCAGCGACTTTTCGAGATGACACCCGCACAATTTCATCGTCTTCCAGAGTGGAAACAGAATGATCTCAAGCTGCGATTGGATCTCTACTGAATTTCACAATTACATGGTTAAACGTCCAGCCTGAAGCCCACCTTACCTCAAACTGCTTGGTTTCCTTTGACAACAGCATGTTTCCAATGTAGCCGAGCTCTGATCCCTAAACCAGCAATTCCCCGACAGTTTCTTCAGTTTTGCTGCTTTGCTATGCATGGAGACTTACTGAAAACGTCTTAGGGAATAAATACGCGGACATGGTATTTACCTGCTGCGTGCTCCATTGTTGCTGCCGAGAAGATGTTTTGCCTCCTCTCTTAAACGCAGAACTAGTTCACTCCAAACTAGTTTTGTTGATGTTTTGAGCAGTTTGCTCGTTTCCTTGTCCGACTTGGCCCAACCACTTACACACATGAACCTTCAGTATCCCTGAAAATCCTGCCTAATGCATTTGTATGTGAAAATTCTGTGCTGCATAGTCTCTCACCACCTTTGCATGAAATCCTGTAGATGTCCCTTTAGACCTATGTGATACTCCAAGGCCTAAACTGTTTCTGACTTGTTGTAGTATCGTCACCACAATCCTTAATATCTTGGCCACCGCTCACCCCTATTTGCCTCTTTCGTTCGTTACGGATAAAGAACTCACTTTTTTCCAACCCGCCACTGCCGTCGAATGAAAATTGGTGGACGTCTTTATCCATTCATCCATCCGTGTACATTTCTGTCCACGTTGATTCGAGAACGGGGCGGCTATTTCGAAGCCGCTATTACTCGCTGGTTTGCTTATTTTTCGAGTTCTTTAGGGCCTCGTTCATGACGCTGACACTAGACGTGCGTTTGTCCCGCTTCTTCTTTCGCAGATATTGCCGCTGATGCTATAGTTTTGCGTTCAACATTTGTTTCTACAAACTGAGTTTGTAATCCCCCGGAACCGCACTGTTATTTAAATTCCTATCAGTTCGATTAAATTAATTCTGTATTTTGATGACCATTATGATTGCTGCCAGTACAAAAACTACGATTACATGAAGATCTCATGGATAGGCTTATAGAATACGATGACTACCACTCAAGACTTGGGTTGGAGCTTAACTGCTAACAGGAAAGACAACACAAGCCTCCAAAACTGATGAAAGAATGAGTTGGCTTGAGGACGATAAGATCCTACCTAGAGCTTTTGAAATGCCTGTAGATGCTGTGCTTAGAGTCCTCAACTTGTTTGCAAAAAGACCATTTTCTGCCACTCCGACCAGCCGAAGAGTTGTGCGATCGGTCTATCTGGGATATGTCATAATTCTATCTGGAGCAACTTAATGGTCTTGTTATTTCATCCTGCACCATCTGCAAGTGCGTCAACAGTTACGATATACGACAGTCTTCTAGGCACGGCGACAGCAATCGAGCCCTCTGGCCATTTGAATCCTTGCTCCGCCTGTGGCCCAACCCCTCGGCTTTGCGAAAGTCCTGAAGCCGATTGCTGCTTAGGTTTTCACTGATTGCAGCCGGACCTGGCTCAGGAGCACGCGCATACCTCGCTCTGACGCACTGGCTGGCTCACGGTGCGATGGAATCTTTGCCATCATCGACCTCCGAGTGGCTTTTATATTCCGTCTCAGTGAACTGTCTTACTAGCCCTGTCTCTCTGACTCGAGTTAAGAAAGTTCTCGTGGGCATTTCGCCTTTACGAAGATCGGTCTCCCTTAATTCCGGTCCATTATATTGTCAGGTGATGACAATGGATAGTATTCTACCAGATGTGTAACAAGTCTTGGCACCCGCTTCTAGTTCACTTTCGTTTGTCTAAATCACTGAGATGTTCACCTAGCTGGTTGAATTGCACGTCTCGACAAACTCTCGTCATATTTTCAAGTTCTTTGGCTTCTCCGTTTCGTCCAGCCGACTTGAGGTCACACATGACGAAAGCTGTCGACGAATAGCCTCCCTTTCAATAGTAGGCAACCAATTTCTTCCTGACCTCATTGAGGTCATCTATCTTGCAGATGCAACCCATTTATCTGGCCCCAGTACAGCCATTTATGCCATCTTGGGTATCAAAGTCACCTGTCCCTGCTCTTTCATCCTTAGCATTCACAAACAGGTAAAACAGGCTGGCGGGAAGGTCCTGCAACCAACCAGCCCGGTAATTTCAGTCGCGGTCTGACTTTTTGCCTCTGCGACAATTGGTATGGCAAACTTTTCTTGGTAGATACTGTAAATTAGCTCAGTCTCATTTTCCAGAGGCGCGATATCGATGAAAAACTCCGGCTTCTTCAGGCAGTCAACAACTCCCCAGTCGTTACTTTCTGTTCCTGCTTCCCCTCCATGGACATTTGAAAACCTATACTCACCTGGTTTGACGATATTCGTTTGGAAATAACCTTTACAGTACTTGAATTACCCTGATAAAAATTCCTCCGGACTCGTATCCCAAGAAAGTTTAGAGGGCGCAGGATAAATTAAGAGGTGCCCATGCTCAAACTGGAAAGGCTGAGGGGACGGGAAGTGCTATGACATGCAAACTGTTGTTTCCCGAACCACAATTCGTCTAGGTGGTAGGAGGAAGACGGTTCGAAGACGATGCATCCTCCACCACTCGGGAATTTTGACAAATCCTCGGAGTTTGAAGTGCTTGATTTTCCCTTGATTTAAAACTTTACTGTCATAAAGACCTTTGGGATAGGATTTTACCTGTTCGGCCGCCAACTGATATGGAAGCCTTTTAAGAATTTTGATTTGGAACTCACCCCGAGTAATGGTAACAACGGTGCGTGCAACCGGTCTGTGGATAAGCCCCCATCGTACATAAGTAATTGGGTTATGGGATGGCTGCAGTAGTTATTAAATACAACAGATAGTTGAAATTGAGGAAACTCTCAGAGATAGAATAGAAAGCTGCCAGAGTGAACAGATCTGCCGAACCTCCGATTTTACTCCAGATGTCTTACATTTGAGTTACGGAGCCCACCTGCCGGCTGTGTGAAAACGTATGTTCCCCGAACTCTGGTCTGCAAGACAGGCCTGTCGTCCAACCTGAACCGCTTTTCGCTTGTTTTAAGGCAAATATGGCATACGCAGTAGAAAACCGGCGTAGCGCGTATCTGGAATTTTAGCTGAAACTTGTATAGGATGGATGGCTAAACTACTTACTGTAAAAAAGGTAAGTGCGGGTTTACAATAACAGTCATGTCAACAGCCACGAAGACGACGTCGCAAAACACTCATTTGCGACTGCTCACTGTCAGTTTTGTGCCAAATAGGTCTTACGGAAGGGTAATGAGGGGTGAGCAATAATCAACGGCGAAAGATGACAGAGATGGTTGAGATTGTCTGGCGATACCTAACAGGGAGAACGAACTAGGATCCAGTCCTGAGGTCGGGGGGGATAAGCTGTTTTTTGTTTCCTCTCCAAGGCAGGACGCAAACAGCGATTGTCAGGGCCCAGCTCGAATAAAGACCTAGGTTCAAAGGTCCGGGTTGACTAGCCCTGTGGCCACCGACTCTGCAGTCGCAGGCATCCGCCCATATAGGAATTTGGCGTGTCTCATGGATATCCTGTAGATGACTCGAAGAGTTTGACTGGAATCTACTCGGCAGCAGCTATCAACCAGATTAGCCATAATTACGCTGACCATGAGCATCGCCATGTCTTGCTCGAACAATGAGGATGATTCTTTTGCGCTAGATTTGAGAAACGCCTCTCGTTCAACAAATGTTAACCTCCATATGGACTAAGAAATGTGTAAATGCAAATAAAAGAGATCTTAAAAGTCGCTCTTTCCCTTCCTCTGAGGCAGAAGGGCAGTAATTTATAAAAGTATTTTTATATTTTGGCAGATTTTAATAATTCATATTGACCTAACTGTGAAAGACTCGGCGCCTCGGTGGGGCTCGAACACACGCAGTAAGGCGAAGGCTTTAGTACAGCCAACGCTCTAACCACTTGAGCTAAGAGGCCCCGCCGGACGACGCGAGTTTAAGCACATTTGGGTCAAGTTACCAGCCCAACCTACTGCAACGCCTGGAATCCACCAAATCTGATGCAGTGTTGAGTGCCCAAACAGGATTTCCTAAGCCTCGGATGCATCGGATAACTACCAGGCTCGCGTAATTCATAGATTTTTTTTCACAGTTGGGTCAATGTGAAAAAGTATCTTGGTCGCTGAGTACATGCAGGCAATTGCAGAATCCAAGCAACGTTGTAGATCGCTTGCCTGGTCTTGCCTTTTTCAGACGCTTTTGGGCAAACACTTTCCTGCAACGCCTGGCTTGTATGTCAGTATGTTCTCCAGCGTATCTGCGATGGAAATTATACAAGTTGAACTGGTTAGAAATTGAATCAAGCTTAGTTTACTTCTTAGGGAAGCAAGGCTTTGTAAATTTGCATATTGGCCTATTCGTGCCTTCTTGGATATACGCACCAATGAATTGTTCTATCAGACGCTTTTCTTAACAGGACGTTTGGAAAGGGAGACATAAGACTCAGAGGATTAATGGTTTATCAAAAATTTGCAATCTTGATCTCTCGTTGCGGCCGATGTTAGGCATGTACAGTGGGTCATATTATGCAACTATGAACTATTCACTCGACTTACACATTAAATTCACTGATTCCCTAAGAAATGGATAACTTAATCACAAAATAATGTCGTCTTAGATGTCTCGTCTTGCTTCACTTGTACTCCCTGCATGAAAAGTAATAGGATATTTATGTGACAATGTCGTCTGCAGGAATTCCCGATTGGCTTTACGGTTGTAGCTCTATAAATGTTGCTCCTTCGATGTTCATCGGAGGATCACTTTTACGACCAGCGGTATGATCACCCTTTGTAACCCTACCGGCGGTCTTCCCAATTGAAAAACCTAACTTGTTCGATTAGACAAGAGATTGCATCTTAAGCCCCATACAATGATGGCATTTTCCAAATAGAAGAAGAGGAGCTTGATTTGAAATACCTACGAGATGATGTGGATCGGATTCACCTTGCGTCAAATTACATTTAGCTGAAACAGAGTAGACAGTGCCATACCATCCCGTCGCCTAGTGTAAAATCCGTCTATATGCTATAGTCTCGTGTCAACTACGATATTGCATTTGTCCTTCACAGAAGTCTCGCTGCCGGTAATTTAGAGCCCATCATTTACCGGCAGAAATCGGAACCTTAGGTTCCCGGGCCCGCTAGATAAGCTGTCCAGTATTTTAAATGTAAAAGCTTTCCTCTAGATCGTCAATAGTTGCAGCTAATAGAATGCGTACATGTTTTCTAAGCAGCATCCTCTATGGAAGTCGATGGAATAATTTACTTAAAATGGCAGATAGGTTGCCGTTCTGCCTGCTGAGTGAAATGACAGGCATCACGTTACATTACGCTCAAGCCTCTCATGACATTTCATTTCACATTTCATAAGTTAAAGATAAGTCTTCGTCTGCTCTCTCTATATAATATGGAGGGCGCATAAAAATTACTGTGCTATTTTTTCGTCCATGGGTCAAATCATGCGGGCATCGATGGCTCTTTCTCGTGACACAATTATAATAAAATAAAAAGTCAATGTAAAAAATTGCAAGGCTAACCTGTGTTAGTTTGTTAAAAGTTTTTTTATCGCAACGGTTTAATGGTTTATTATGTTTTCTCAAGTCCTTAAAAGTCCCTTCACACACAGGAGCCATTACTACCGTACCACAGTGCCGTTTAACGCAACCTTTTATAAACTAATCTAACCGTTCCTTTTTCTATAATCCATGTGTTAAGCCCTGAGACGAGGATCAGACGATCTGCACACCTTCCCACAAACGTTTTCCTTCAATCGTACTATTTTAGCCTCAGCCAGCTTCAAAGGCACCCTTGCTTTGTTCAGAGTTTGAAGGTTTGCGGCTTCCAGCTGAGCCTTGTTTTCAAATCCCATCCAGCGTTAATGAAAATGGAATCCTCCGCGTGCAGCCTATTAGCATACAGGTATTTCGATAATTTGTCTGCTTTACGGTTTCCTTGGGCACGAACGAAGGTGGAGTATCTAAAGTTAGTTAAAAAAAAAACAGAGAATAAGTTCTTGCAGAAAATGTGTCCATAGGTGATCCCTCGGAATAATCTTATGGAAATATTCTCCTTAGATGCACTCCACTTAAAGAAATAAACGCAGATACATCTTCAGACTCTTCTAGAGCGCAGTAATAATTGTCCACAATTCCTTTTAGAGCAAATTATGACTTATCCTGTTTAAATACTTTTCAATGGTCAAGGTTTTTAAAAGAATGAGGAAAGCATTCTGGTCTAAAGCCTTGTTAGCTCATACAATGCAAACCATGCAACGTGCAAATCATTAATTCAAAAATACTCTTTTCGCCAACCATCCTTAGCCACTTGAAAACTTTTCACGGTAAAGGAGGTGTTCACCGGGAAAAATTTTATGGAGGTCTGACGTTTTGAGTAGTTGTTTCGTGTACCCATCTTCAGACAAGAGGGAGTTATGCACACAACTCTGCTTATATGCCGCACTTTGTTTGATGCGTGGCTCGCCAATGACGCCTGTGTGGCTGCATCCGACTCGCATGTCACCGTGACCTGAATCGCCCCGCCCTCATCGGCCGCAGAGATAGTTGACGGCCCTTGTCATAGTAACTTTCATTTTAAAAAGTATATGGAGAGCTATATGGACTACCAAACGTCTTTATCGACACGATGTAGTTAACACCAATTAATGCAGGTAGACGTATAGCCAGCTGGATAGTTCCATTAGCTGAGAAATTTACAGTCATGAATTTTTTCCTTGTCAGATAATGGGAATTTGAAGGGTATTCGAGGAGATTACCCAAGTCAAATAGGAACTAAACAGGTTTGCTTTATGGGTAAAAGGGCGTGATGCAACGTTACCGCGTTTCTGTTTTGTTCTACCAGTTAGCTTTTAAAGTAGGAAATTGTTCATTGTTAAAAACAGAATGTGGCAGTTTTTGCTGCTTAAAAATAGGAGAAAAACGTACCACGCATTGTCTGCTACAACTTTCAATCAGGAGGAATTATTGGTATTGGGCATATCAGGGATGCCTAACGATCAGAAGTTTGCGCAAAGTCCTTCAAAAGTTCTAAGCCTAGTCTTCTTCCATGTCAGCTTCACAATTCTTGCAAATGTGGATTTGCAGTCAATAATTTGTTTGACATTCATTTTTGACATTGAATACGGGCAGGAGATAACGTACACAGTAAAGATGACGTTCATATTTTAACGGTGTCCTTTTTCTCTTTCCTCTTTTACGGTGTCTTAACAGAGTCATAATTTTTGTGAAATATATGCTAAGTGCAATGGCCAAAATGATTGACGAAAGCAGTTGGTGCAAAACGCGAGAAGCACAAAAAAGAAACTCCGCATTTTTATCTACTGACACGCCGGAAATGTGACCAGATATGTTGACAAGTTGACTTTCGAAAGGCGATATAACGGAAATCGCACCGGATCTGCCAAAGTGACTTCGCAACAAGGGAATCAGAATGAACGTGGGTAGCAACTTCGGAAACGTCATCAGCGAAGTGTCTGCCAAAAAGATGCCGCCGTGCTACAGTACCGAGTGCGGAAAAAGATAAAATATAAGAGGTAGAATGAAATATGGACAGGCTACGTCTTAAAGTGACGACATTTTAGCAAACTGGAAAAACTAAACGAGAACAGTCAAGGTCAATGTGGGTGATATAAACATCCATATATTGTCAGATTAAGGGTTGTTCGGATGTAAGCGTCGAACATAGTAGGCAAATTTGCAAATATTGCTGAAGAGGAATCACTTTGAAGAGACATGAGAAATAGAAAGACGGATTCGTCCTAATAGCCAGCGGAAATGCATGTTATCCGTAAGCTATTAACGGGACTGTCTGTCATGGAGATGACAAAGGTATTTCCCTCTGTAGATGTTAATATCGAAGCTTTATTATTAGGGTAGCCGTGCTGTGTAGGCTGGCGTTCTTCTTTGAGGGTATGACTAATAACGTAGGCCCTTTTCGATGTAGGCCGTGTTCTAGTTTCAAGGAATACGTTTCCCCAAGTAATTGGCTTGGCCAGTCAGTTAAATTTCTGCTCAGTGTTCTTCATTTAACGCTTTGATCGTGGTGGGCCGACCAAGCTTCTCAAAACATCAACATCACGATCAACATATTTTGATGATCTGCTTTCTGTTTGTTAGATTGCAAAATAATTAAAAATAGGGTGCATTAGTGAATTCCTCTCCGACTGCTTACCTCTGCTGAGGTTTTAGACGATTCTATTGTCTCCTATTAGTATTGGCCTTTGCAATGCTCATTTTAAGCTTTATTTTTGTATAAAGGTGTTTTATTTTCATCGAATGGACTTCTGACAGGAAGAGCGATTTCGTCCATTTTGGCTCTCTTTCTGTCTTTTTCCCCAGCCATAAAGGAAGTGAGCTTTTGACCCAGCATCAATGGCCCAGACCGACAAGTCTAAGACTGCATTTATTTTTCATATTCCTAAACGCAGTAAAAGCAAAAGTCTTCTGTCGTGGGTACGTCGTTTACGTATCCTTAATGTTTCTTTTATAGGCGAACTTTCAGATTTTATGTCCGTATTTTGATGCTGGCGCACCAAACTATTTGGTCTGCGGACGACTTTTGCATAAACCACCTTCGAAAACATTTGTCGTTTCCAGAAATTCTGCCAATTCCAAACTTCACTTTTTCTGCTTGATGTTCCCCCCCCCCCCGTTAAAAAGGCTTAACAGACGGAAAGTCAAACTGCTTTTAATGTCTGTACCCAAGATGCTAACAATTTCATCACGATCAGCTGAAAATCGCTAGAAACATCCAAGCCCATTTATTCGTAATGACCAAGATAGGCTTGAAAGGCCTAATAAAACCGTTCAATAAATAAGGCCGTGTTACTTAAAATGTTTGACAGAGTTACTTTAAACCTTATCTAAAAAGGCTTTTTTCGTGACAACAGCCGAAATGAAATTTTTAACGAAGAAGGCCTCGGACGACAGTTTATGAAATAGGCAGTAGGCATGCAGCAGATTATGTTCAGCATTCCTTACTTTTAATGTTTCTCACTTAAGGCATAGACTTTTCTAAACCCCCGTTTCTATTTTCTTTTCGTATGCGTCAACGCAAGAGGGGCATTTTATGGATTACTCAGCAGGTTTCTGGGTTACTTTTCTGCATAACACTAGTTTTATTCAATTTTCAACATCTCGCCCGAAAACTTCCAAACTAGAAGCTGGTTCGATTGGAAAGAGCGATCTCGTGGCACGTTTTGTGCAATAACTTGATTACGAAAGAAAGTGTGGTCTCATCCGTCCTTTTTGCTTTTTGATTCACTTCAAGTTGCAGTATTGGCAGTACCCTTCTTACTACTCTTTAGATATCAGGTTTCCACATTTCTCTGTTGGCAGACAGCTATGAGAGCCAGAGTTACCTTTTGTTATTTAATTATCGACTCTGATAGCAATAGGTCTCTGAAGTTTTATACTCTCTGAAGAAGTTTCCTCCCCGAGCCTGGGATCATCCTGATTATTATGCCCGGATATGATGGTATGGATTTTTTGAAAATAAACCCTTAAATTGGTCGTATTCGCTAAAGGAACTCTTCATATCCCGTCTGCCCAGGACATGGAAAATTTTAGATGACATATTAAAAGGTTATATCTTATTAAACATGACGACTGCGATCGTACACAAGTACATCTACAAATATTTGCACACACCTGATGACACTTTAGTAGTTTTGAACGCCTATTTTTCGACAGACCTTTAGAACCTTTAAAAAGGGTTTATATGTTTTCAGGATTCTTCAACCTCTATGGTATCTTTGAACGTTTTTCCTTACTGACTGAAATTAAGAAAATAATTTAGGTAGAAAGCAGGACACACATCTAAATTACTTACTAAATATTATGTTGGGCACCTCAATAAAAGAAAGCTATGTAAAATCAAAGAAGGAAGTGAATTAGGCAAAATGTTTGACACAGTCTATGAATTGGCATAAACTGGCCTATAAGTGAAAAGCCAAGGAACTATGCATTTACAATATGTTCATATTTTAGTCGATGTGAATAATTCACTCGACCCAATCACGAAAAACTTGGCGGCTCCGGTGGGATTCGAACGCGTGACAGCCAGCACAAGGCTTTATTGCAGTCAACGTCCTAGCTACCTGAGATATGAGACCCCACCGGGAGCCATGAGTTTGATCTCTCTATAGAAAGGAGCTTTATTAAAAATCTTTCATTTTAAATTGATCTTGAGGGTTGTTAAGGCACCCAAGTTCCTATTCTTAAGCAAATATAGCCAAATGTAGCATGAGCCCTGCGCGACTTTTAATGTTTTTCAAGTAGTTTTTGTCCTAAGAAACGTGCTTAAAAACCTTAAAAGTAGATTTCCGTTTTAAGCTAGCTAACTTCCACTTCACTAACAGATTATTCTCGGAAGTGTGGAGAGCTCAACAAAAATAGTCGACTTTTCTGCAATTTTCATCGGCAGTGTGGTTGTCAAACACCTGTCACTCATGACAGGAAATGATAGAATACCTCTGATCAGGAAAGTAGGCAGATACCGAGGGGTCGAATACTTCATAAAACTGCACTTTTCACTGCAATCGTTATCAGCTGTCCAATGAGATGGTGCACATGATGGTTTTGATTTCTGGTCAAGAAGTAAGCCTCGCTTACGCCGTCAACGAAATGCAGAGCAAAAGCTTCAAATAGATTTTTCTCAAACGACCAAGCAATTTTTTTTATTTTCTGCGGACTTTTGCTATTGACTGACTCACCAAGATCAGGCCACTACTTGAATCTTCAAGCCCCAAAACGGTTATAAGTGCTTATGCGCTTGCTGCAAAATATATGTGTGCATCAAATGAAAGAGTGAACATAAATTAGTGACTTTCCGCGAAACTATTTTATAAACAGAAGTAGAAGTAGGAAAATATGGTTACGCATACATGCGACACATTAAAATTGTCGCATACAATGCAGATCGAAATTTTTAGCAGTCGCCTGATGTATGAAGCTATAACTTTTCTTAAAGTTTCTAAACCCTTTTAAAGATCACAACCGCCTTTAAAGTCATATAAACAGTGAGAAAGTTAGGTGTCTTTGTCTTAGCTGTGTCCTGACCAAACAATAAGGCAAAAGCATCGATTCGTGCTGGCCAAATGCTTCTGGGTAAGCCTGCTGGGTGATTTAAATTTTTATTTTTTTTCGCTTTAAGAAAGTGGACTGATAACCTCAATGCCATTCGTTGGATTCACGAGTTAAAAATTAACAGCTAAAGATTTAGAGACGCATTTGCATATTCCTTGAATGACTAATACTTAAACGATGGAAATTGTGTTATTGTCCAGGGCACATTCTGTCTACGGATTCAGGTAGTCAGTTTATTTCACTTTTAACCCCTTTTTATTAAAGAGCACGATTTTGATATTAGGGTTCTATGACACACAGAAAGCATAATCCAGAAGTTCCGAAAGCAGGAGGGAGGTAACCTGCACTCTAAAAGTTTATAAGTAACCTATACATGCGCAGTGTTGGAGAGCATATCAAACGAGTTAAGAATTAAGTGCCTAATTGTTTTTAGTCGTCGGTTTTGACTAAATTGGCTTTCAATTTTTTGCAAAAACTAACCAACTTCAATCTTCGTGTAAACGATACTAATATGACTTTCCTGGGTATAAAATGCAGTAAACGATTTTACTAGATTAAACTCGGAATCGAATTTTACGGCCTGTGGTACAAATGTGAAAAAAACCTTAAATTCACTCACTACATAATATTTGGAAGTGTTTAATGTAGACGGTCCAGCAAAAATGTCATGAGTTTTTGGAAGTCTGTAATTAGAGATTTGCCATTTTAAAGCACATTCCAAACATCCACATTCCCTGCGTTCTCATTGATCTCCCCAGAAGTAGCGCCAGACACAGACGAATCAGTGCTGAATAATCGGCTAGTCTGAATTGCTCAAAGTTGACATAAAAGGATGGTTTAGCCGATTTATTTTACTGCAGCAGCAGGTCTGGCCTTGAGTACATTTTAACAATGAGGACGAGAACTGCGCTGTGTTCATGGAGCAAATATGCACCCTAACAATTCAGGAGACAAGCTGACTTTGTGTTGATAATAAATTTGAAATAAATATTATCGACCAGTTTTCCGTTTTAAAAAAATATCAAATCCGCTCGAGAATTTCGGTAGCTTACTTGCCGAAATCTAAATATGCAAAGACTCAAGTGGCCACTAACTATCGGTTTACCAACGAACATCTATTTTTGAAATAAATGCATATAAAAACGATCGTTCGCATAAGCCTAGCGAAATGCACCACCCCTAATTTCCGAGCTGGTTGAAGGGGTTCCACGGAGAAGACAGCGCCTAAATCCTTTAAGCAATTTTCGGTAAGCTTACGATTGATGCCCAATGAACATGCAGTACGGTAGGTGGACTAACTCATGAAATGTCAACCGAAATTCCGAAATGCGTTTTCGTTCCGAAAGTATTAATTAAATAGGGTTGTAAAACTAGTCAGCCTGCAACATAATTCTATAATATTTCAGTTATCTCAGGATGCCAGTTTTAGAATAAATTTCCTTCCGGCTGCATGTAAAAACTACACGCTGTAAAAATGGTTATTTAACTGCAGGATTTTTTTTCTCATTGATTTATAATGCCCCTAAAAGTAAAATTTTATTTCATGGAAAACGTGCAGAAAATATTCCATTTGTTTACTCATTGGATAGATAATTACGTCTTCTTCTAATTTTATACTCGAAGAAGGGAAATAATCCGGTTTTAGATACGTTTCTAATTGTGAAACTTTTAAATACTGTGAAATGACCGTTCATAAAATTTCATGTCTCTGCATTTACCAATTCGACTTGTAAAGTTAATAATATGTACCAAATCCACTGCAACATCCACTCCGTATGGTCTTCTTTTATTACCGTGGAGAAATGTGTGGTTTTCCGTACACTAAAACTTTACGACTTGTAGTTTGGAAACCCTGAATCAAAGTGTGACGGTAAAGCGAGTTCAAAATTATTCGAGAATTGAAAAATATTTTAAAATCCAATTATGTTCCTCCTTCGAGCGGAAAATTAGAAGAAGACGTAATTATCTACCGAATAAGCAAAAAATAAAGTATTTTTATGCATATTTTCCATAAAATATAATTTTGTTTTAAGGGGCATTGAAAATCAATGAGGAAAAATCCTGCTAGTTAAGTAACTATTTTTTTCAGAGTGTAGTTTTTACATGCAGCCGGAAGGAAGTTCTTTCAAAAGCTGACATCTGGGGGAAACTAAAATATTATAGAATTATTTTGCTGGCTGACTTGTTTTACAACCCTGCTTAATTAATCTTTTCGGAAAGAAAACGCATTTCGGAATTTCGGTTGACATTTCATGAGTTAGCCCACCTACTGTATGCCAGCGACTGCAAGTGTTTTACCCCCAGATGTTGTTAAATGTTTCTCAGAATATCAAAGTCTAGGCTCGAATCCTACAATGAAAGTCAAGCAACTAAAAAACTGCCTGACGAGTTGAAAGTGTAACTTGAATGCCGTGTACTTACCGTGCGCCTTGCTGATGTGTTGTGTATTGGCTAAAAGAGGTTCTGATAACTACAAAGTAAATGTTTAGCACGTGCCCACTAGTTGGCAGGACGAGAAGGGTGTTGCATTTTTTCCCAATCCTCCGCTCTTTTGCGTTTGTGCATTGGCAATAAACTAACCTGCCGGACCAGGATTAGGGCCACATTTGCTCATAGTACGTGTTGCTCAGGCTATCCTAAGTTTTAATGAGTCCATAGTTATTGCAGTACGTACGTGTCGCACGTGTTAGAGGGCGGTTTTCACGCAACATCAGCAACAGCGAGCTCTCTCAATCCGGTGGTAAATGGGAGAGAGATGAGCGAGTGCGATCTAGTCACTGTAGGTCTCGTGTTTAGTTTCCCTTTGCAAGCAATTTATGTGCTTGGAAACTATGGCGACCTGCTAGTAGTCGTAGTTTAGAAGGTTGCAAACTAGAGGGATAACCCAGCCCTACTAAGGACTGAGGGTCAGCTTGTAATAACTACTCCACAATTTAGTCTTTATGTCATTCCAGTGCGTAATCCGAATGCCTCTGTGAAAGAAGACTTCTGTGTGTGAATTTAGTAGCCAGGTCACACACAGAAAATGTGACGGACTGTTTGCATTTTTCAGTCGATGTCCCCACATGCCTTACCAGTCTTTTCGACTGTGTCATACTGTCGAAACGTAAGGCCTGGGAAAAAGGACTCGAAATGTGCAAAGGTTATCGCAAGTTATATCTGCATCCATCTCGTGGGGCAAGAATGAACTCCGTCGTCTGCGAAGTTTGAGGCAACCAAGAGAATCGAATCAATCGTACTGTGAGTTTTAAAGTACTTTCCATTTAAAGTGGAAAAGTATAATTTGATAACTTAGAATCAAGTCTTTATTAACTGCCAGTCCGTGATCGAAAACGATTTGAAGATAAACTCACATGAGCACTGCTTACCGACTGCGTATACCTGAGGCGGCTACTCCGTGAGCGAGACAGAAGAGTAATGGAGACGCCAGCCAATTTTATCCAATTCCTGAAATGTGCACCTGGCTCCGGAATATATAAAGACACTTTTGCAATCGTCCACACGCAACACTGTTTTTGTTTTCAGTAGGGTTTATTTACATCAATCATGAATAATATGACTAATTAGATATCGGTTCTCCGATAGGGATGCCTTATAGTAACTTGTTCTGTATTTGTGAAAACTGTTTCACTTTTCCTGTTATTTTTAGCCCACTTAACTATGTCGCACTAAAAATCCACATGTATGATTTTTAAACACGAATCGGTCACATTTTATGGCACTTATTTTGCTGCAGCTTAAGTAACGGCAGCATCCTTTCCTGTTGATGAAAGCAAAGGGAGGAGTCCCAGAAAACTGTTGCAGAGGAAATTAGGCCGATGAAGCGAGGATTTTATTCGCCTGACTTTTTCGGATTCTTGCTCTAACCAATCATCAGAGATGGCTACAGAGGAGGATGTTGGACGCACGGTGGAAACAATATTTATAGGATACAGTTGCCGTGCTATCACAATTCACAGGATGATGTCTTGCTCGCCCGCTTTCGAGTCGCTAATAGCCACAATTTCATTCCAGCTTCAATAATGGCCTTGATAATTACCCGATCTTTAAGCTCCCTAGCACTGCCACTGGAAACGTTGTTCGACCGTGCCCCCGTGAAGCCGGTTTCACTGCCCAGACAATGTCTAAACACTGGTCGTGGCGGTGGTGGTAGTCATCGCGCCTGCTAAGAGACAGGAGATCGAAAATTATGACTCAAGCAGCTCGATTGCCTGTATAATGATTAGCATAAATATTTATTTGGAATCCCTTTCTAACCGAAAGTTCATTGAATACAGATAAAAGAGGTACAGCACTAACACGACTTCAGAAAAGACCAGGACCATCTGTTTTTGCCTCGACTCTCTATCAAGAGCAGACATACAGCAGTATGTATTACATATAGAAAATAGGTCGACAAAGGCAAGAGCCAGTATGATCATTTTATGCTTTATCTCGTCATCAACTTACCATGTTAGACATGGGAATAATTACTTCCTACCACAGGTGGCATTGTGTTATATTCCCGAAGCGCACCTGTTTCTATTTTCTAATTTTAAGCCTAACTATAACTGTTGTTATGGTCCCGAAACTAACCCTATCACTAACCGTTATAACATTAAAATTAAACCCAACTCTGACCCAAACGTCCTGGAATTTGGCAAGGGAGAATCTTTAAAATGGGATGAGCATAACCAAGCACTACCCTAACCTCGACCCACGTCAATATTATTTCCAGATTACTACCTTTTGCTATGCGACTTCCTGCAATGGCCTCTGACATAACCCCAGGGCAAAAGGTAACGTGCATATTCCTTTCCACACTTAAGATAACGAAGAACTACTCAAGCATAAATTAATATTCCCGATCGCAATCTAGAGAAAGGTAAGCCCATGGCCTGACATGAAAATATAACTTACTGCCCAATTCTGAACTTTGGCCCAGGTTCCCGACTGTGCAGACCCCAGTTTGAGATGGGATTAGCTGCCGACGGTATATAAGACAGAAATGGACATCGAAACTTCCATCGCCTGTCGGCATTTTTTCCACTCCTTGAGAAATTTCGCTGAACTCTTCCTTCTCTTAGGTCACCAAGGGTTCAAACCCAAAAAATCGTACTTTCTGTCATTAAGCCAAGAGTTAGAATGCAGCGTTCGGCAGTAAGTGCCAGACGTTGCGCTATTTTTGTTTTCATTAAAAAAACTCATAACTGTGATGTTAACCGATTTTTCACAAAAAGGGCCTCCTGTTTTGACTATAAATTGAGGACTATATTCGATGAGGTTAATCTTTCCCTTAAATCTATTCTGAAGGGAAACAGGCGCATTAAACCTAGGCAAAATTTCGAAGTTTGCTCAATCACCTTTTTAAAATCCTGCTATTTGTGGACTTGAGACAACACTTGTTTGTACGATACCCACTATGTCCTTGCGCTGACGGCTTACTCAATCGCTGGCGACTGTATAGGCCGCCTATTCAAAATTGTCCGACTGAAGCCGATTTCATCGTATGTGAGGCAATTCTCGTCGCTAAGACACTAGTCCTATGAAGCGTAGCACTCCCACAAATCATGCACAGACTGAGCTTAATCCAGCGCATTTTGTCACAATATTTCGTGACCTGCAACTTCTCTTAGGATTGCACTTTTGCGACAGATTTTATTTTGATCCTATTATTCAGGTTAAATGAAGTCCTCCGGACATTTGCTGCTTAATTCATTGTTTTTTAATAGATTGAACAAAATATACAAAAAACGGAAGTACCCGTGTTCTTTGTGTGGAGTGGGAGTGGGAGAAATTTGATTCTTCGCTGATGCAGCTTTATGACCAGATGGAGTGATCTGGATCACGGTCTTCGTCGGGTTACTGCAGGACAGACCACCCATCAGCAAACGTGCAATGCCTTAGTAGTGGAAAACTGCTCCAGAGCTAAAAATATACCTTAGGTTTCACAGTGGTTGACAACGCATTCCTAGGCGCACTCAAGGTGCACGTATATGCCAGTTCATTTTTAAGGCATGATATTTTCCTCCGCCTTTCGTCCAAAGCGAACTTCCTGAAATCACTCCTTGCTTTAGTTTGGATGAACAAGTTTTTTTCTTATCAATCAGTTCTCATTTCTATTCGTAAAATACTGATGTTAGGCAGGCGTTAAGACGACATGAGACCGAATTTTCGACATTTCACTTCTCCAATCATGCACACTTTGACATTCACGTCTGATTTAGTTTCACATTTCTTCACCGTCGCCTATAAATGCATGTTAACTTAATCATTTCACAAAGTATTAAAGATTAGACTTCCAGCTGAGCGTCCTAGACACAACTGATAGATGTCAAGCCACTAGTTTTTATAAGCCCTTGAGTCGAAGGCCGTCAAAGAGCGTGGAATAGTCGCGTAATGTCCGATTTACAAACGAACCGTTTTGTCTGCGTCAAGATTTAATCTAACCATCATTACGAAAAGCCCTCAACACAGATAAAACTTAAAAATCTATATAAGGTTTTATCAATGTTCCTGCCACCGCATGAGGCAACAAGGAGGGGTTCGGTTAGTGACCCGCGCATTCCTTAATTGGGTCTCTCCTATATGAAATTCAAAAAATTGCAAAATATGAACGGAAGGAAATGAAATAAGGAGTGGCGAACTGGAATTGGCGGGTAGGCGTAGAAAGTATAGCGCAAAATAGGGAATATTCATGACCATGACAGCTTGGTTGAATTAGGCTAGGAAGATGTATGCATGTCTATAAGATCTGCCACCAATTGCGTAAGTCGATGTATCCGTGTGTGCGCCCACAACCACATGAAAAGGAACCCGGTACGCGACTACGGAGGATGCCGACGTGTGAGACAGCGATGGATTTGACTTCCCCTAAGTGCATATTACCATCTGCTAGATTGTGCCCGTTAGCGGTTTGGCACGAATTCCTGAAGCAGTGCTCTGTCAATCTACTTGCATCGTCCTCTCTCTCTTGACACTTTCTCTGCTAGCGTGACATGAATGAATTCGGCCCAGCAGGTGGTTGCGTGTTTCTGACCTCCCTCAGCTATTCGAAGCTACTTTGTTTCAGATATCGAACTGTCACCTGTGTGTCCTGGCCTCTGTTTGTCTATAAATATATCCTTATTTGGTCTTAAGTCTGTATTCAGAATTTAGACTCCGAAAAATTTATGACATCGGTTAATGCACAATCATTTGTTCTAGACATTTCATGTGATACCGCTTT
Source organism: Spirometra erinaceieuropaei (assembly GCA_902702965.1). Lineage (NCBI taxonomy): Eukaryota > Metazoa > Platyhelminthes > Cestoda > Diphyllobothriidea > Diphyllobothriidae > Spirometra > Spirometra erinaceieuropaei. The sequence continues at coordinate 878,683 of CACRXP010000185.1, read as the reverse complement.
GTTTATTATTCGTCAACACCAATTTATTTGGACTAACTCTCACTACGTTGTTTAAAATGGCATACACAAAAAAATCAAAAATCAGTCAAAAATCAGTTTCGTAGTCCTAATAATTACGACGTGGTTTAATTTCCCAATGAAATCTCAGTTGGTGAATTATGGGCTAGAATCTCGATGCTGACTTTTTATTTCGTTCCTCTGCCAAGAGATTTCTTCCGAACTAGGAACAATCAACGAAGCGAATCCTTCACTTATTTGACTCTGCCTCTCGTTGGTTCAGTCAGCAATATTTTGTAAAATATGATATATCTCTCTAGATATTGGCCTTCCGATGGCGACGGAGGTTATAAGTGCAAATTTCATCCCCCGATTTTTGTCATTAAGATAACTAATGATATTCAATAATAATATTTTGTTGTCCGATATGTTCCGTTCTACCTCATTCTGATTGATTACCTTTAGGTTTTATAAAAAAGTTGTTTTGTTTTGAAAATATTTCAGTTTATGCCAAATCGCCCTTATCAACAATCCCGCACAGCGCCCTGTCAGTGTTCTTAAATTAGAAGTGAAGAGTTAATTAAATTTTTGAATAGAATACAGCATGCCATGTCTTTGATGAGGTATGCCGGAAACCAAGACTGTTTATCATCTTTATTGTAGCTGTATTGGAGTCTTAATTAGTGTATTGCACGTCATCCATGATGTGCGCACAATTTTAGCTTGAGTCCCCGGGAGTGAAAGAGGAAAGGATCGGTGCAATTAGGAGCTGAAATTGATGGAAACTGAAATACGTTATTCGTAAATCTTTTTTCCAAGAGATCTGGCCTCTTTTGGTTTTCTGTAAGGATTCTTTATAACTTGCGGTAGAAGGCGCTTAAGTTGATTCACCTAAATTTCCTAAGTTACGTTGGCAGACTTAGTAGCCGCACGTTCATTACTACCAAGAGCAACGTTGGATTCAATCAGAAATTGAGTTTACCATTGGTCTCTCCTGAAAGTTAAAGATCTATATCGCACTCTACGTTATTATCTCTGCGCACGTATTTCCTGATCATGCCCAATGCCGAATGTCGAGAAATGACTCATGAGTGAAATTTTTACTGTTTGTCCTCTCTTCAACCAGGCCATCCAATGGTAGTTACGAAAAGCCTGTGCTAATTGAAGTGGCAACCTGGTCGACCTCTTTTCAACACAGGTTGAAGTACATAGTCTTCAGTGAGTTTCCTCGTGTATCATAGTAGAATTTGGCCGACAGGCGTCAGTGTGTGTGTGTGTGTCCGATAGCAACCAGAAAGCTGACATTTAAAGTTAACCGAAAAAGTCTTCTTTCGCACCCTAGCTGCTGGGCCTAGCATGATAATTTGCACTAAAACTAGGTGCCTTGCAAAAGATTAGCGACAAATAAGCCTATAATCTGTGAAGTGGGCGACTTCTCCCTTATTCCTGTGGTAATGAACGATACAACGGCCCTTCCCAAATAGTTGTTCATTGGTTGTTTAAATGCAAAATATTAATACCGCCGAGAATAAAACACCTTCCTGCGGGAAAATGATCCTGAGAGGGTCCTTCCAATTTCCCTTATCTCTGTTGGTCAGGCGTCCTTACTAAAGGAGCAACTAGGAACTTTTTTCCGTAAAACTTGATTTGTACGATAGAGCGAGATGTAGGCGGTCATGGCGGCATGGGACGAGGAAATCGTTTTTTGATGTTCCATTTTCTTTGAACAGACTAAGCTAGCAGGTTCACAAGAACAGGGAGTCTATCTGCTATGCGAAGACAAATGAATATATATTTGAAGGAAAACAGTGGCTGGTGAGTTCAGTTCGGGGTCTCTAATATATCGCCTTTTACATCGTGGACATTCAGATAAGCACTGGGTTTATAAAACTGAGGATGATAATTCCGTTCTACAAGAATTTAAACTTACTTATTCCGGTCTACATAGCTTGCTTGATATACCTTGGCGGGATGTACATTAAATTTGGCCATTGAAGTATGTGTGAGCGTCCCTATTTAGTTACGACCCTTTGGTCACGGAAAGAAAGTATATGAAATGTAAGTTCCCAACGTAACTTTAGGCAGTTAAATAAGCATAACTACTCCATAGTGCACATTTCAATGTAGTTTTGAAGCTTTCGAAATGTGACTGGCTTGGAAAATGGACAGATTTGGAAGTATGTCGGTTGCAGAAGCAAAACTAAGCACAAATATAGTATTACTGATTCAAAATCAAATAACGAATGACTAAATTTGTTACTTTCTAAATTTGCCAACCATTGACTGCAGAGTTTCTTTTATAAGTCTTTTTTCTTCACTTCTTTAGAGATTTGCAGTCTCGCAAGCAGCATTTGGGCTAATAATTGTACGAGCGTTTAAATATTTCTCATTCTTAATCACGTCTCGGCCTCCGGATGATAGACGGTAGAATGATTTTAAATATAAAAGAACAAGATGACAGTGAGTTAACTCTGGATCTCTTGCAGTTTCAATTAAGATACTTAAACAATAGAAAGGTGGACTTCGGTTCTAAGCAGTAAATAGGGCCAAAGGCCTATAACTTAAACAAGTGAGAACAGAAAAGATAAGTTACATAAGTGTAAAACGTTGAGATATTGCATCAATTAATTATAATTTATCGATGATGATCCGTTTCCATTGGTTATTTCAACCGACTGACGAAATTCGCCGGGCCGGAGAAATTTTTCTAGTGTTTTGCGTTGTGGACATCTGAACTATGGCTGAGACCGTTTCAACTCGTTTTTTCTATTTGTATATAATTGTCCGTAAAGTGGAGTCTCGATTAAGATAAGGGAGACCGTAATAGTTTATTGGCCGTTATCAGCCAGTCTTGCCAAACCTAGGCAAGTTTTGTTTGATATCGATTGCACAAGATGCTCCACCAAATTATTACACGCCGCAATCAAAACAGTTTGATATTAGCATGGAATCATCCTTTGTCTGAGGGGGAGAGAGAGGGGGGGAGTTTTTTGTACTACAAATTTATGACATGGTTTTATCTTGATATGTGCAGCCCACCCTGATACCTATCGTGTCTGGAATTTTTCGTATATCGGCACCAGCGTCCTGTTCTTCGGGCACAGACGTTAACAAATATCCTTTGTTTTCTTATTGGGGTTCGCGATTTATTTTGCTTACTCCATTTCTTAAACATCCTCGATAGGTGGTCATTATGTATTAAATGCTCGCATATTCGTGTCTTTTTACCTCTCTCCGCACATTTCGAAGTATATGAGAAGTCTGCCCTTCGAAGATAGAAATTAGTTATCGCAATTTCGGCAGCTATGAAGTGGTTCGAAACGACGTTTAAGTATATGGTTAGCTAATTCTTGGTTTACATGAACTGTGCTGGAAATACCGCTCCCCACCGATCATTTGAGAAAATAATCCAAGAAAGGACTGTTTAGTTTTGTTCTACTTCATCCTATTAATTATGCCTTTTCGGGTGTCAGCCTTTTCTGGCTCAGTGAAGTTTTCTTTTTGCCCTTCTAGTTGGCTAAATTCTAACATTTCTCGGTAGTCTCCAGGTGATGCTGTTGTCCATTAGGTGTTTCATGCACCACACGACCTACGAGCGTCAAAAGCTTTCTTTCCTTTTGGCTTAAGTGGTTGTCCTGTTAGCGGTTTCACGTCTCTCCTGTCTCAAGGATCTACCTGTAAACACTAGTGGATTTCCGTTTGCTGCCTCCCATCCGTCCAGTCGGAGACTGTGTAAAATACGACTGTGACTTTATTGACGCCAGAAATTCACTATCAATTTTAAGGCAGAAAAATCTTACTTTAGATCCGTCAGCTTTCCTCACAGGGGCAAAAGTTCTAATGATAGCTGGTGTTAATGAGTATGTCTTGAGAGTTCTGCGGAATAATCATCTTCGGTTCGCGATCGTTGGGGTCCCCAATCGCAATTGTTGATCTGTAATATAACTGGCCGAAGAAGGCGTTAAATGAGGTCGAAGCGACTGCTATCGCAGCATCTGATGCTTTTTTATGAACGTCTGAACATGTTAATATTGTTAACCTGAAGGACAGAATCCCGTGTAGCAATAGAAACAGACGATCTAGGAAGGGTGTTTTGGTCTGAAAGACAAACTAAAACGTTTCACTTATCAATAGGCCGCCGTTACTTTTAGGCTGATTCTGGGAGAGTAAAATGTGTATTCGAATGTTTGGCAAAATTGTTGACTGATCTAGCAAGTTAACCATGCGTTTCTTCGTCTAAACTCTTGGACTGTAATTGTGATGTGGGTACTTCTGTTTTGCCATTACTACGTGGAATAGCAAGCGGTATGCTGATTGTTTGAGTTCAGGCCAGAGTTGCGAGCTTCAGTCATGCCATGACTACTCATTCATCGTTTGGAGCTGCGGCATGCTTATGTTAATTTCTGCTGTTTAAAATGAAAGTACTTTCTTTAAACTTTGCATGAAGTGGAAGACAGAGTATTGACGGTTGTACAACGGAATGGTTCGTTTCACTAGAAAAACTACTCACTTGGCGTAACTATTCAGCTGTTGTTGTACCTTAACTAGTTTAGATTGGCGGAAACAACAACTTTTGAATAAGTAAGATACTGTTATTTCCAAAATTTTGTAGAATCCGTTTATCATTTTGACATGATTTTTGGTTAGAGTTCTATTTAACAAATGGTTTTAAGACCGTTTATCGTTAGTATTTTAATATTGCAAAGCAGTATTAGGATCACCAAGTTGTATGTGCAGACCCAAACATAATTTGCAACTTGTGTGTAGGATATGATCGAGTCGTCTAAATATCGGCGCAAGTTCATTCATAAAATAAGAATGTACGCGGGGGGTTCCTGTGGAAACAATCTCTGGCGGCTTCTAGATTTTGTGAGTCCTGGAAGTCACTGTATGAAAGGCAAAAACGACTATGTTACCTGAGATGCAAAGATACAAGAGTAGGCCAAATAACATATCTCTGCAATGCCTCTTAATGCGAAAAACAATGAACAAATACAAACTGCTTAGATCAGACTGGAACTCTCCAATGAAAAATATGTAATAGGTCTGTACTATCGGTAGGAAACCATTTAAGATACAATCACAATACTTTGAAGGGATAATAAAAATATATGGGATCCGGTTTACATCAGCATTTTATCTGCGTGACTGCTTTCTATAAGAGGCGTCATGTGATTCGGGATATTCTTAGGAACATGTTTCGACTGGCATGACAGAAGCCGATAACTTTATTTGTTGCTCTAAATCGTCTGGTACCCATTGTGTTTATCTGAATTACTTAGAAAATACAGCGGTAACACCTCTGCCAGTTTCTCCTTTAAAAACCACCTATAACATAAATCTTGTCCTCGTGTAAGCCAAAATCTCCCTGACAGGAATGCCGATGTTACGTGCTCGATTGAGTATGTCTTACCGTCTGTTCAAACCTCTACACCAAAATAAGAACTTTGATTTCTAAATCCCCAAATGGATTGATAAGCCCACTTGGAAATATTTCCATTGATGGGTAATTTAATTACCACTATTATAAGTGTGGAAGAGCTGGTATGCTTTATATGTCGAAGGAGAGATTGCATAAGTAGTACTAGCAGTCCAATTATTTAATAATTAGAGAATTTACTTGCAGCAACCAATGGGAATGGAAAGATCCTCACGACCAGCAAACAAGTGTCGTAAAAATGAATCGAATCGTCCATGCCTCGAATTATCTCCTGGTAATCTGCCGACCGAGCTACCGCAGGCACACCTGAAGGCTGTACTAGTTAGTCAAACTCTTCTACGTTCTCATATATACCATCAATTTTTCGCTGGAATTTGATGGTAGTCCGCATATGAATGAAATAAGGATAAACCTATAAGCTACTAAGTAAGAAACGCTATGTGATTTGTAGTTTTCTCCTTTTCCTTTCGGTTAACTGCTGTTACTTATGGGACATGCAGCCTTACAGTATTCGATGAGTCATGGAAAACTAGTTTCAGACTTAAAAGGGTATTGAAGACTTGCGAATATTTTACTCAGGCAAGACACAAATATATTTGTCTTTCTTACTCCTTTTAATGTTCGTACAAACTTAATCACTGTTCCAAAACATGACGCATTCACCATTGACGGGGATTGTATTTGGAAAATTGTGTTCTTTTGAAAACTACGATTTGAACTCCGCCAAATCCCAGGTTTGAGAAAATGGTAACGGTAGGTTTAAGGATCTCACGCAAACTCTCCTGAACTGAACTTTCTACTGCCCTTGTTTCAGTAAGCACAGTTATTTGTTCATTCGGCGCTCCATGTAACGAGGCCAGTTCAGACGCTACCTTGCTCTCAGCTATTGCATGCCTTCAAATTAGTTCAGAGAGTCGATAAGCGATTTTGACACGTTCGCCCCATGCCGATATCGTGGTGAACGTGGATAATGCCTTGCAATCCGCATTTGCTTGAATTGAGTTTATCCCGTAGAATCGAGGAGCGACCCTACCGTCCCGGCTCCCTCCATGTATCGAGGCGAGTGCGGACACTGCTCTTAACTATTACCTTCCTTGACTTTAGCTCAGACAGTCTAGAAGCGATCTTGACACTGCGGTTCCCTACCGGTATCGAGGCGAACGCGGATACTACCCTGCACTCCGCATTTACTTTCTTTGAACCTATGTCAGTGAAGGTGAGCATCCCTTGATCTTAATTCATACAGGAGAGAATCTATCGTACCATCCCGGCCCTGCCTATGTAGTGAGGCCTTTGCAGACACTACCCTGCTCTCCGCTATTACCTCACTTGAACTTAGCTGAAGAGGTCGAGAAGCGTCGTACTAACCCGGCTCTCTCCATGTACAGGGGAGGATGCGGACACTTCCCTGCACTCAAAATTTATATAACCGGGACCTAGCTCAAGGAAATTATAAGGCAGTTGGTTCGAACCGACTTTATATGCAGACACTCATTTGCAGGCCGGTGATAGACCCTTTACATTTAATACTCCTTTATTTAGGATATGCCAGCCGCCGCTGCTGCTACGCTACGTAGGCTTTTGCAATATGCGACAGGAAGATTCTCCATGCTTCCTTTAGCCCATGGCGTTCAAGCCCAACCACAGCAACATCTTTACGCTTAATGAGCCCCGTTCCCTGCAAAAGTGCCAGCCAAATATTGATGATTGTTTCGATTTTTGATCAGCTCCCCTCATACACCGAGCCCGTTCCAACTGCTCTCCACTTTCTTCATCATGAAAACCGGAAAACATAGCCGTCCATCCTGTGCTTCCTGACTCGCAGCGGCACTTGGTGTCTTCATTGGGAAGTTAGTACCGTTGACAGTAGTCCCCTGACCTAAGAGTATTCGACAATCCTCTCTGAATTGATAACTTCCATTACTTTATTAGTTTTCATACGTCAACCTGGGTGCGTGGGTGTATTTGTTCTGTTTGCCGTTGCTGATAGTCCGCAATTATAGGAGCAGGAATAATTACCTTAAAAGTGCTCTTCTTCAATAAATATCTCGTATTTACGCTGCTGTCTTCGATTATTTTCTTTGGATTTTTCAATACCTACATAAATAGCTTGCCAGTTACGCTTACACAGCTTATGTTTCTGTAAATTTGCCTTTTAAACATTTTCCTTCACTTTGCATCAGGAGTCTTTAATAGCGTACAACGGTGTTTGTTAACTCTTACATTACTCCGGTTTCGTGCCGCATTCTGAGATTGGCTGATTTGGATTCGCTGTCATTCATTGACAACACAAGCACGTACACTAAAAACAATGGAAGTGGAAACATCACTTACCGTTCATATTGGCTGGAATCGCTCTGGCTGTCGGGCCAGATTTGAACATACCGCGCTATCCCTCCGTTGCAGCAGCGCAAATTAAGTTTCATTGCCGAAATTCGGTTATTTTCTGCGCTTCCTTGAATTTCGCCTTCCATCCTACGCCACGCTGCCCCACCTGTAAAACTCTCATTACCGTCATTCCCCTTAAGAGACGGACCAGTGGCTGGCGACTTATCCTAGGGCCCTATAACCCACCATTGCCGACAAAAATCATGTTTATTCAATACGTCTAGATAATAATTTCGCATTGTGAAACCCAGATACGCAGACCGACTGATCAGGCATGCCATCTGAAGATCATTCCGGGATTCCACAACGTCGAAATATCTCTTGGGGGAACTGTCCTGTCTCATTTAACCGAAGAGGCCTGCCAAAAATTGGCAAGTTATGCAAAACCCCTTCATTTGAAAACATCCCTTGACAAGAAGTTGTATACAAACGATCACATTGCTAAAACAAGTACTAGACGTATGATTAGAAGTGTCTTTTGGTGGACTTATAAAACTGAGCAGTCACACTTTCTTTCCTCTATATACGTGAGCATTCTTATAATTGCGCAACCGTTTTACTTCTCTGTTTTGTTTGTATGGACTGTGGTAGTGTGCGCTAGGCTGGTACCCTTTTTAAATAATTAAAAGCTCGCGTAAATTTGACATCAATCTCACTGATAATTATTCATGATGCCGTTAGCTGCATTGTGCAGCCAATAGGTATATTATTTTTGTGGTCATCCTGTTCTATATTTATAGTGTCTACATCTATAAATGCCTTTAGATAGGAAAACACCGGTCAGGTTGGAAAATCGCGCTTAAGACTTGCATACCTTGTACACTTTGATATTAGTGCCGACGCCTCTCTCACCTACACTTCAATTAACCATCCTAAGCTTCTTGCGTTTAAAAAGAACACTGTCTAGTTTAGACCACTCTGTCTTACTAGGTTTATAAAAGAATTCCATTCCACTTCTAATTCCGTACTAATAGTTGCACCCATGAGGTGAATTACGATTTGCCGCACTGCCCCGAAAAAAACTTCGTTTGTTGCAGAGTTCTGAAACTGTTATTATCTTTATTTTTCGTGAACTTTTTAGCATCCAATCATGTTCAAATTACCCCCGCAGCACTTCTTCATGATTTTTGTGATATTGGTTGTTTTTTGAAACTATTATGGTTGGGTTTGGCAAAATTATTTCCGTACATTAAGATTAAAAGACGTGGAGAGGAACTCTAGTACAAAGCGAGCTGACGTGACGGCCTAAAATGTGTTAACGTCCCAATAAAAGTTGAGACTCTCAGACCAGATGATCTGTATTCTGTTCAACTTTCTTCTTTCCTTGCACCCCTTTTCTTCTTCTTTCTTGTGCCGATATACAGGCGACTCTTAAGCGTCGCACTGGCCAACACTGCGCGCTGGTACATGTTTACGTTAATTTCATCTTTATTACCACTGAGTTCAGTCTTTTCTCAAACCTCCTTTCACTATCACCATGTGCTTTCTGACCCGTGTTCGTGGTCGCAATGGAGAAACTTCTTGGAAAAGTCCGTAATTCAGTAACTGCCGCACCAGATGGTTTTTCAATAATATTTCCCTCTACGTCCTGTATCACTCAGGCAGCATCCGTTTTGACGCATTTTTATTAACGTGTTTTTCATCTACCCACCTAGTGTCAGCATCCCCTTATCTCTAGAAATTGTGATGATTTTGGTTCTAAATCCTTCTATCCAGCTGTGTTCATCCGTGTTTTTCAAGTTCGCTGAAGAAGTTGTCCTTGACTTTATTATGTCTTTCATTCACAACTTCTCGGACGTTGAATTTTACTTATAAAGTCAGACCCATTACCATGAACGTAGTTGCTCTTCTGGTAGGCGTGTACGTTTTTTGATTACTTCTGTGACTTCAGTAGTGTTCCGCGCTACCGTTTCCTTGAGCAAACACCTGAATGTAATTTCTCTGTTTGGACTTTTCCCGACTTGCTGACTACTCTGCCTTCCGTACCCAGTTTTGTCTAGGTTTTCAGTCAACAATCGGCTCTTCTTCATAATAACTGAAAGTCGCGAATCCTTTGATATCTTCCTAACTGAGTATCTTCCTTCCGGGTGTTGTGCTGTTCTCTAATCTCTCATTCATCCTTCATATAGAAATCATCTTTAGTAAAGTGTTTGGACGAGTTTAATACATTTCCACAGCACCACCCCCTCAGCCCTAGATCTGGCAACTTATAGATGTCTGCATCCGTCTTGACATTCATTACGGTCGTCCTGTTCTTTTGTTTGTTGTGCTTAGGACGGATACGCTCATTTCAAGATGTGACCTCTGGAGCTATCTTCTGGTGCCCATGTGTCTTGCGTCTCTTTAGTTTGTGTCATAATATAGTGACATTTTGTATAGGTTAAGCAGTTTTGACAGGAATTTGATGATGATATTCATCCCCCTCACTTTTAACTAAATGTTACGATATCTTTTCATCTCAATCGCCGTGGCTTCTGGTATATCTCATGTCTCACACTGGCATATCAAGTATCCGCAATGCCCTTTTTCACGAAATCTGGCGTGTCGACTGACAATCCAGAAAATGAGGTTAAAGGTGTCACCATAGTGGTCATGCAATTCTACATATGCCCATTAAGTCTGTTGCCATTTATTTATCTGTATCCTGGTCACAATGCATGAAGAAAGTTTTCGCTGGAATTTTGATATTAAATTCCTTAAATAAAGAGCATTCTCTCTCTTTTTCAATCATTATTGTAGAAATTAAAAGCAACCGTCCCTTTTAAGCAAGTTCTAAACCGCTGGCCCAAAGCATTTACGGTGGGAATTTAGTATGCAACCGATAATGTAAATATTTGCTTTTCGTGCAAGATCAGCCACATTTTTCGCCACCCTAACCTATTAAATTGGGCTGCGTGCAAATTGCGGCCACGCTTGGCCTATTTAGGTGATAAAGTGTCTGTAAATTTTATTTTTTCTCCTATGATATTAAGCAAAGACAAATAACAAGGTCATATTTTTGCAAGGAGCGCTTAACAACGTCGAGGAGTGAAGTATTTTCTCCATGAAATGCGGTCTATGATAATAAAACGCACTCCCATTTAATGTCATGTTGTTTTGGCAATGAACAACCACAAACTAATATTTCTTACTTAGACGCGAGGGTTTGACCTTTGCGTTTTTTCGTGCAACGAACATTTAGAGTATTCTCAGTGGTTTGGCGATTATTTTAATAGGGTTCGGTAGAAAACTTTGAAGACATTTCCCATGACCTAATTGCCTATCCCTGAACTTTTCTGTCATTATTTCTAAGCCGATGTGCTGACTGTTAGAAAACTGGAAGCAGATGAAAAAGAAACTTATTTCGAACGCACTTTAAGCAAATGCAGGTCACAGTGTAATTTTGCAAACGAGAAAAGAGTTTCAAAGCCACAAGATTATCGAAAAAGGGGTTTTCGTCATTAGCTAATAGAGCTTTCGTTAAAGGGGCATAAAATAGGTAAAAATAATGAGATGTGAAGGTATGATTTAATTTTCAAGCAGTTTTTTAACATTTGAGCCCAAGGGATATTTGACAAGATAAATACACCTTAAAATGTCGTCTGGATCGGGTTCCGAAACCAGGGTTATTTGGTTCAGATCCAACTTTTCCACAAAGGTCAGAATTAAATACTTCAACCGCAAAACCGCATCTTTTCACCTACCTACCCGAAAATGAAAGCTGAACACGTTTGTGGGCCTTTTTAGCATCTGCATTATGAGAGTAGTGGATGGGCTGTCCTATCAAATTTTACATCCGACACTGTTACTGGTTTACGGTATGGGCCTTCTGTGATGATTTCGCGGACATTTATTGCCTTCGCCTCAAACAATCTTTTCAACTTTAGGACAGACTTCATAAAGCCATGACCTTCGCGTCCAACTCCAGGAGCTTTGTTTTTTCATTTTTAAAGTTCCTCTGCGTGCATTCGTGTCCGTATTTCATGTAGCAGCGAACAAATTGAGGAGGGGGGGAAGGAAGAGGAGGGAAAAGAGAGGATGAACATCTCGGCTTTATTCTGCAAGGAGTTAGTTGAAGGAGCGCCTTCTCGAACCAGTGCGACAAACTTCTGATGTAGTATGATAAATCAACATTAAGAACAAACTTCAGTCGCACCATTCCTTCATTTACTTAATGCCGGTCTACAGTCGGATAACTGTTTAGTGTCCTCTGTATGACCTCGCTTGGCTTAAACCCTAGTTTTCTGTTCTATCGTCCATCAAAATAAATATAATTCACATATTCCTTTATTATAAATGCAACCGGTAGCAGTCAGCGTTTACAGTCAGTGTCTACTGTCAGTTGTTTTCATCCCCGCGGATGACACGCGACTGCCTCTTTTGATTTTTGGCAAAAAGTCAACGAAACCGCACGATACCCCTCATTTCGTGTTGGCAGAGAAAAGTACGGCCGATTTGTTGTGCTGAACAGAATTTATGAGTGCAAAGTGCTTATCCAACTGACTGAATGCGGTTGCATCCTGATAAGAGTTTGTAAGTCATCTGACATACACCCTGATCAATAATACTAAATACTTTTAATTATTATGGCGACAGTCTCAGTGGTGGACGGCTGGGGGCTTTTTTCGTTGATGCAACGACGACTTAATCTCTGCTCTGGAACGATACCTTCCAGTTTTCTCGTTATAGCTGCTTTTGCAATCGACATCCTTTACTTGATCGTTATTTCAACGTCGCATTTCTGTCACCATGAGTTTTGAAAGAATGCTGCTCACGGTTTGCACATGCAATCTCAAAAGTGGACTCTGAAAGTTGAAGGGCGAACATTTATGCGTGCGGTTGTGTGTGAGGCGCAGACAGGAAGGACCAAAACTTTACTAAACTGACACCTTGAATACCTCTCTCAAACAATGGAAATTCAACCCTCAGACTTGCCCGAACCTTGTTAAAGATGGACAGGCGTAACACACTGCCATCTTCAAAACCAATCGAACAGCTACAACCAAAGTAAAACGAGTTCCACAAAACTGAAGTGCTGCGGATCGATAACACAGGCGCTTAAACCCTGCAATTGTGTCCAGTCTGTAAACGGGCGTTTTTGTCACGAAGAAGCCTTTCTGGACATCTGCCCACCTGGTGCAGAGTCAACAAAACTAAACTATCTTTCGTCTCACAAAACCTCATTAATACTGCCACCTCTAGCAGTGTCGGTGAGGACATTCCTACCACTCTGTAAAACGCCACTACCATTGTCCCTACTATCAGTAACGTGGACTCAGTTCCAATCCATCCCCCGTGCGATCACACATTTGAATTGCACATCGATATGATCAGTCACTTGCAAATCCATCGCACGGAGACAGACAAATCAGTGTCCGTAGCTCCGACATTTACTCTTCAAACAAGCTCTCCAGACCAGATTACACTAGGAAATTCGGACACCGCTTGTGTCTTATTGGCATTATGCACATACATGACAGCGATACCGCAACATTACTACGCTCTCAAAGTCTTCAAGCTTCAACACCAATAATTCCAGCAACCCCAAAGTCGCCATCGCCAACATTTTCAACATCGTCTGCACAGCCACTGTCATCACCAACCCAGTCATAAAAGTCCCATACTGCACTTCCTGTCACTGCACACTTAAATCCCGCATCGACCCGGTCGGTCGCCTGCGGACCCGTCGCACAGATACCCGTAAGGTGGTGCCTGTAACCCTGACATTCGCGCTCTGCTCTCTTATTACCCGTTCACAGTATCTTCGGAGGCTCAACCACCGTATTACCCTATTTGCACTGTGCGTCTTCGACAAAAACCATGTTCAAGACTCCATCATCACATCCTCCCCTAAGCATATAACTTGTAGGCTCCATATGAACCCACCACACACCTTGCGTATAGATAACATTTTTTCTAGCAGCCCAAACCCCTCTCTCGCAGCAAGCATACAATCCGCTTTCCATCGCCGATATGGGAGGCGAATCTTCGCATACCTGAGTATGACAAACTCATTCGGGTAGAGAGCATTTCCTCTGACGAGATCTTGCACGCGAAGTGGGCACCAGGTTGCGTGTGACTCACACGGACGGACTGTCGAACCTTGTCAGCCACTGCATCCAATCTCATCACCAGTTGCTTGAAAGGCTTGAATAATCAACTGGAGCATGAGAGAGGGATAAAAAACGAGAATGATACTGAAAAATCTGTCCCCATAGCGCCAGCGCATTCCTTATTATAATAAATTGAACTTGCTTGGATCTACCACGAAACGAAAAAAGTCGTAGTTTATACGGTTTACAACTAACGCATAATCTGGTCCTCATTGAGGCATTTTGACGACTGGAGGACTGGGAGTCGGGCTCCATGGTCCCTCCTCATGGCAGCCTTAGGGTATTCTCATCCGTGTAATATCCGAACCACTCTTTTTGTAGCCTACCGCACTTAGCTGAAAGCAGCTCATATGTGGTGCGTGTAGACGAGTTGTTCAGTTACTGCGCACGAACACATGGAATAAGGGACACCATCCAGACCCGTTAGTGCACACACGACCACGGTGCTAGAAAGTTCTAATCAACTATCCGCTGACGATGTCCAACGATCTCATCGATGAACCTGCCGGATACCTCTACTCCAACCGGGTCACGGCATCTAGCCCTCGTCTGTGGCTCCATGAAGCCGGGTCTAACACAGCGGCATACCCCCGTAACTATCACTGACCGATGAGCTAAATCAGATGAGGGCATCTGGTGTCTGTGCGTCTTCAAACCCCACACATCCTTTAATAACCCCTATCCGCCCTACCTACCCTCACGCAAAAAGAGCTACAGAGAGGACGACCTTAAATCCCGCAGGCGGCCCAGGCCAGTTTGAGGGCTTGGGCAGTCGTGATTCTCGGCGGATGTCAACAGCTGTCCGACATGTCCCAACAGCTACTTTTATGGATGCACTGCTTACCCATCAGGGGCTATAAAAGTGCTCTATAAGCGTCCCAGTAAAATACGTCGTTGGTTCGCTTACCGTCGCTGGTGGGCGCAAAATATGTAGTCGAAACAATATCCGAAACCTCCACTGCAGTCTCCGCAGTCTGCTATTTTGCGCACAGTCACCCAAGAGCAACAATCATGCCCATATTGCCAGCGGACATCCAAGTTACGGATTGGCCCTGTAGGCCATCTCCAGACAGATTATAATTTCAACACGACAAACTTACCTCCCAATTCACAGAATACCCCCACCAACCGTATCACCAGTGATGACACCCTTGGCACCCTGCCCACTGTCTCCACAATCGCCCCTTCAACCAGCAATGTGTATTGAGTTCCAACCTGCCCCTTCTGAGACCGTACATTTAATTTCTGTATCATCCTGGCTTCTCATTTGTGAATCCACTGCGTTGTGACCGGTAACCCAGTGCCAGGAGCCCCAACATGCTTTTGCGGTCCTCATTGAGCGCGAATTTAGCTGTCGTCTGTGCCTATTCGACAGACACGACACCAATCATTAAAATGTCTTCCGTCCCTCATGATCAAACTGCCGTCTTTCATCCAGACCTTGCATGAACCTTTTTGATGATAGCTTCTGTCTCATGAAATCTTAACCGAAATCCGGAAATATGTTTTCGATTTAAAAAGATTAGTTAAGTAGGATAGAAATAATAATTATCATGCAGCATGACACCAAGATGTTTAATTCACACCAGGATGCTGACTTTTGAATGAGCTCCGCTTGGGTCGTCTGCAATGACTAAAGTCTGCATAAATGGTTACTTAATTAGTATAAATTTTCCCACTGACTTTCAAATATATTTTATAGAAAACATGCACAAAAATTTTCTATTGCACTCGTTTGGTAGTCGATCACGACGTCTACAAATTGTCTACCTGAAGTGATGGTGCCTTTCAATTTAGATAACTTTTATGAGATTTTGTAAGAGCGTAAAACGTTTATTCATACTGCATCCTATCAGCACGTTTATTAATGCTACTTTCCAATCTGATCCACGTCCACTGCACAAATTTATGTGCTCTATATGTCATCCCTCTAACATCATAGGGAAGTGGGATATTTATTGACGAAATATGTGCAGCATGTTGTTTGAAAACCCTGAATAAAAGTGTAACAATAGGAACGACTAGAAAATTATTCGAGAATTGAGAAAGTTTTTAAAAACGGAAAGATGCTTTCTCCTCCAGTAGAAAATCCGGAGAATATGCAATTAACTAACGAATGGGCACACAGTAGGTCAACTCATCACCCATACACTCAACGTTCAGTGAGGTCTGGCATGTCGGTCCTAGTGTGCGAATTATCGTGTGCCAGCATCTGTGATCTGCTTTCATGCATGCGTCGCACCCCTCTGACCCTAACGATGCAGTTCGGGCTTTTCGACGCGTTCTGCACTTTATTCCATCTTGGAGTAAAAACAACAAATATACTGCCCATTTACGCATCCGTTTGGTTGAGTGTTCACTGAAGGCTGTGTCTCAGGCACTATCTTGCCTCTTACACGAGTGTGCCAACTTGCCGACTCATACTCGTGCAGTTCATATTTGCTGTATTACTTGGCTTCCTGTATAGGCCGCTGCATCAGCCTTTTACGTCGGTTCAAACAAATTACCTCATAATCAGCGCACAAACTAAAGTTACCTGAACGTTGGTTTAACTGGTTTATTGCTGTTTCATTGTCATGATGTTGTATGTCGGGAAAGATGCAGGCTCAGTCGCATACTAACCTTCTGTCCCCAGCTCGCTTTGCACCAAAGTCTGGAAAGTTTCGTGCAATTAATGCCATGTTAGCAATCCCAGCGGATCTCTCAAGCGGGCCTATGCATTTTCCAATGTTGAGACCTACGCATTTTCTTGCGGGTTCTGCGATCGCAGTTGACTCTGGCCGATAAGAGCATGTGTTTTCGTGGACCTGATTTGCATTGTTACTTACGTCTGAGCTTCATTCAGCAAACAAACAGTCAGCGCCTATTTAGGTTTCTTCGCTTTTACTTCAGAACAGGACCTAATCCTGGGATTGTGATAGTAAGGGCATATCTATGACCTTATCGCCAAATTGATCCTCTCTTCGCAATTATTTGGTCGGTGGTGGAACATTTAAATCTAATGTGTGTTCACATACTCTGGCAAATAGCAAATGTGGGCATGCAGCGGTAAGCAAGTTGAGAAAGAAATGGCAAACTGACTCATATGGCCCTTAAACAGAACATGAGAACAGGAACTGCCCGCAATACGGATGGCTTCAAGCCAATTTCCGATGAAATTAGAGTTCAGTTCAAGGCTAGGGTTAGGTTAAAGATCAGGTTTATGGCTAGATTGAAAGTTACCGGTAAGGTAACTTAGGATAAAGTTTGGAGTTAAGAAAGGGGTTGCTGTTAATTGCACCGTTAAAGTTTAGGATATGGTTAGGGCCAGTATTAGGGCAACGGTTTTGATTTATATTAGGGTCCTTGTTGGGGTGAGGAAAAGGGGACATTTTGATCTTTCCAGAATTAAGTGCAGGTCTGCCTTTATTACTTGGGTGGGGCGTGCTCATTCTCATGTCCCGTTTAGGTGACCACATAAGTTAATCCCACCAAAGAAATGACCTCTTAATGTCGACTTTCAAAACACCCCTTTAAGCCGCAAACTAACGCCGCTTTTTCCGGTCCGTCAGCAGTAATACAAATTACAATCCGTCTGACAGTCTCTAATTTCAAATGAATGAAACATTTTAAAAAAATCCGACAGACATAGAAAAAATTCGATGATGTCGCTATCGGATAATTTTTGAAAACTAACAGATCGTTAGAAATGCCTGTGTGAGCAAATATTTGTCATCATGCAGAAATTTTGGTAATCGTCAG
>CACRXP010000185.1:850681-860942 GCA_902702965.1 Spirometra erinaceieuropaei | reverse complement strand
AACATGAGAACAGGAGCTGCCCACAATACGGATGGCTTAAAGATGGATGGTTAAAGATCAGGTTTATGGCTAGATTGAAAGTTACCGGTAAGGTAACTTAGGATAAAGTTTGGAGTTAAGAAAGGGGTTGCTGTTTATTGCACCGTTAAAGTTTAGGATATGGTTAGGGCCAGTATTAGGGCAACGGTTTTGATTTATATTAGGGTCATTGTTGGGGTGAGGAAAAGGGGACATTTTGATCTTTCCAGAATTAAGTGCAGGTCTGCCTTTATTACTTGGGTGGGGCGTGCTCATTCTCATGTCCTGTTAAGGTGACCACATAAGTTAATCCCACCAAAGAAATGACCTCTTAATGTCGACTTTCAAAACACTCCTTTAAGCCGCAAACTAACGCCGCTTTTTCCGGTCCGTCAGCAGTAATACAAATTACAATCCGTCTGACAGTCTCTAATTTAAAATGGCTGAAACATTTTAAAAAAATCCGACAGACATAGAAAAAATTCGATGATGTCGCTATCGGATAATTTTTGAAAACTAACAGATCGTTAGAAATGCCTGTGTGAGCAAATATTTGTCATCATGCAGAAATTTTGGTAATCGTCAGTAAAATTATCGAAAACTTCCATCCCCGAGGACTTCCCTATTTGCCCTGGCGTTGTCAGTGAGCATAGCATTAAGTTTAGTGAGACCTATGTGATCTACTCAGCGAATCAAATCAGTCCGAAGTTCTACCATTATTTGGACAGTTTTGTCGTTTCACGAATGACTGTAAGTTTTCCCAGAAGATGTGCATTTTTTCTGAATATCTTAAAATTCCGCCTAATATCACACTGAGGTTTTCTGACATTAAATCACTCTCTTAGTGTGTCCAAATGAGTTACGTGTTTTCTTCCTTTTTTGACCTTTTCTTACAATGAACTGCGGTATTTTGGCTGACTTCATCAAGAAAATGTGACCAGCAAAGTCCACTTTGCAGCAACCACCGCCAGTCTTGAAAGTAACTTTCAGTGTTCTTTGAATTTTCACACTCAACGCAGTAGCATTACACCAGAAAGTAAGCAGCACCTGCGCCAACACATATCTGGTTTAAAACGCAATCTCTCTAATCCGCGTGTCTTGTACGTGCTAAGAATAAACCGGAAACTTTGCAATATCTTGGAAATTATCTTTAACATAGTTTCAACTGCCTTGGAGGTAGTACTCTCCATATCCGAGATGAATGCACGCG
This sequence comes from Spirometra erinaceieuropaei, assembly GCA_902702965.1. Lineage (NCBI taxonomy): Eukaryota > Metazoa > Platyhelminthes > Cestoda > Diphyllobothriidea > Diphyllobothriidae > Spirometra > Spirometra erinaceieuropaei. The sequence goes on along the minus strand of CACRXP010000185.1, from coordinate 859,714 downwards.
CATCTTGTAAATGAGATTTCGTTGACAGCTTATCGACCGATATATCGTTCCCTATTGCATAACTCCTCTGTGTGTGTATCCGACATAGGATGGGAGGCAAAGAACCTGAACGTGTGTGCTACGACATATATGGGAATGGTTTTCCAACCGGGAGGAAGACAGCAAAAACAGGACTTTTTCCCACTCTTTCTAACCTATTTATCGGACATCTGTGGCAAACCCACTTAAACCGAGAGCTTGCAACTCTTCAGTCTTCCCACGTCTGTTTCACCAGACCCACCAGTAACCACTTCTGTTAACGCACGTGAATAGGAACCCCCCCTCCCCCGCCTACACAGGTGGTCTTGCGCCAAATTTCAGTGGGCTATCCATTCTCGTGACTTAACCCTGGCACTAACCCAAACCCTGGGCCTACCTTTAACACTAAACGCAACTTTAGCTCTAACCTCAACCCTAACCCTGACCTTGACACTTACCCTTGTTTCTCTGAAAACTCGCGTGGATACCCGGAATATGGGTATCTATTCCTCTTGTCTTTCCCTAATGCTTGATTGGTATAAACAGTGAATAAGTTTCTGTTTAAAAGAGGGCTTTTCCCGCCCAGACAAATTTACTTGCAACTAATACGACTGCCTTAGTAGCAGACTATTCTGTACAATTTAGAACAACACGTAGAAGCCAAGATATTCACTAGAAATATCAACGCAGACCAGAGATCACGATAATCTCCAAGTCAATTTTGTGTAACTTTCAGTGCATATTCGAACTTCTGTTTATGGCAACGTCCATATATTAAAACCTCTAGTAATTCCTGCCCGAAATCATCTTCAGCTTCCTAAATGTGCCCTTACTTTGATTTTCCGTCCATAGGACTCCGGTGTGGACCACTTCTATTGCAATATGCAGACTGCTAACGAACGACAAAATCCCCGCCTATCTCTTCTACTACCGATTTTAAGATCAAATTTGAAATTTTTGTGTATATTCAGAATTTTTTCGACTAATGTAGTAAATTATTTAGTAAAATTATTAAGTTTCGGACCAGTCAGTCGTTCCGTCCAGTAAAGGCTGCAGAAAGTTCGATTTGGAAGCCAGGACCATCCGACAAAAAATCCACCCTGTTGTCTGGTAGGTAAACACATAAGTAAGGATCTTTGAGATAAAGGAATAACATGCAGGTCATCAACGCAGTTTAAAGCTACTACTTGTTAATCTGACTACTTAATCTTTCAACAAATTTTCAAATGTAGAGAATCACCCCCAGGGAAATGCTTATCTCCGGTCAGCAGCCGGTCGTCCTCTAAACCTCAGGCAGAACTAATCTGACTCTTCATTTTATATGAACTTCGGGCCGCGTCTGACTGTGGGATCATTGTGCTAAGGGTGCTCGCACTGTCTCGCACGCACGTATATATGTTTAATGCAATTTGTCTCTAATTATGAGACCTAATTTTTGACCAAAACCAACACTCACTGAGTCTGCTTCCTCATTCTGACGTCCTCGCCAACAATAGCGCAGGATTGGTTAGTGGGCAATTTTATGTAGACTATAGGAACTCGAAAAGTCACGCAGTTAAAAGCCGTTCGCCCACCTCCCACTTTTCTGCCAAATGCACTTTCTAATTGTGAGAGTTTCCTATTCCCATAGTCTGTTTTGGCAAGCTGTCACAAATGTCACAGTTGCTGAAGCATATGTTCCAAATCAAATTCATCATTATGCTTCACCTTGAACGCTGTGCACTTTATTCACTACCTCAACTGGTTGAATAAAAGGCCTTTATCGCTAGAAAATGGGAGTTAATTTTTCTTGAGGGTGAGGCGCCATGTTTAGGTCAGTCTAGGAAGGCATTCCAATTCAACAGCAGCAAATAAAACAAATTACAGATCATGTTATATAGGCAGCAGCTTTCAAGATCTGTCTTAATAGGGTAGTACTGAGAAGCATATGACGCCGGAAACGTTTTTCTGAGGATCGGCAAGGTAGTTATTGGGACTTTTTGACGGCTTTAAGACTCAACAGCCTGCGACATTGTCCAAATGAACACGGTAATTTTGCAAAGTAAAAATTCCCCTTTTGCGCGGAAAGCGTACGCGCATAGCTGTCACGAGCTAATCTCACAACATTTGACCTTGTAATCAACTTTATTTCTACGACCTCCACAACAAAGATATTGGACATTCACATTCGACCTAATTCACCCCATCTCAAAACGAAGACATTTTGACTTAGGTTCCTGCATACCCATTCGAAAAATCTCGCCCCACATCAAGCTTTGTGAGTATTGGCCTCCTCTACAGATATAGATGTTGTGAATCTGCTTCCATCTGTAGGAACGCTGTCCTATCCACAAAACCGTCCTCCGCTTGCATCGGGGAGGACAGAGGAAGTAATTAGACCTCTTTAGACAACAGTCCAGGAAGTAGCTCCAGCAAGAACACTGAAGAAAATCTAGAGAGTCAGAAAGCTGACCAAATTAGTTTCCACTTCAGTCTATGTCGTGTTTTTTTTCTAAGGTCACCCAATTTCCGACTGGCATTTGGTAAATAAATTTGACCAGTTCCCGATCTACTGGCGAACCTTACGAAATTTGGCCATTTAATATGTTCCTTTTTATATTTTAGCATCATGCGGACTAAGTGAAGTAAATCAAGTCAAAAAGGTGGTTTCCTCATCCTTCTACAGGCAACATTATTCCGGTCTTTTCAAGGTAGCTAATCCAAACAGATTCGCAGAATATAAGGTGCACATTTTCGACCTCCAACAAGCCGAATCGGGAAAATCTGAGGCATAGAGCCAAGTTCGCATTTGCGGCTCCAGGTCAGACTATTGATAAACAACACTGTTCTAACAGTCTATTTCAGTATTATCTACTTGTACTCCTTCAAAGCGGGATCGCCTTAGTTTGCAACGTCCCTCAAATAATTTGTACAGGTGGGTATTACGCCACTAGTAAAATAAAAGTGACTTTGTATACTGGAGACCTCCTGTAGTCCACAGGTGCTTGTTGATAGTAAGTAAGTAAGGACTCTCCTGGTTCTGAAATCTGCTACCACATATTCTTATCGTTCAGCTGCGCTGATGGCCTAGTTTCAAGCGATTTGGATTTCACGCACCGTTCGTTGAACTCCAGTTGGTATTTAATGGGCCTTTTGATAAACTGCCGCAGGCATAGGAGGCGGGAACCAATGCTCAGAGCGTAATGCGATAGTGTGACATAGATGTGCCCCGCATTCTGTCATAAAAAGAATCGAAGAAGCTATAAAACGCCCGCGATATGGTACTGGCGCATATACTGAGCACCGACTAAAGTCCGGCCTGAGGGTAACCTTACTACTGCGCGAAGATCAAAAGCTAAAAGAACGTCAAAGAAACGCGCTCAACTCATCCCATTTACTGATTACTTTTGTACTACCTCAACAGAACAGACCAACAGCTTTGACTTCGCCGCACTGAACATATGCAAACTGTCTGTCCACGTCATCTGCTGGTTCATTTTAATGTTCTCCAGGTCAAAGCGATCGTTGTTTTGATCAGAAGGCAAACAAAGTTTACGACACTGTCCGCACCGAGCACATAAGTGGGGCGGACACGCCTTGACAACAGTATTCTTTCTTGTATCGACCTTCATACCCCGTACGTGAACCTAAGCGAACATACGAATGAACGTCCCTCGTACTCAAGTCCTCAGTTCAGACGAAAACACGCTGTCTGGTCTTCCTACGGACTCCCTACCCCCCCCCCTTCTTCTGCCTGTTCTAACCCCTTCTGCCATTTTGAATTTCTAAGGTACGAAAGGTGTTGCTGTATTATCACTACCCACTGCAGGAATCCAATTCCAACCGATCGCTTCGCATGACGTTTGGTTATGGTTAACAGGTCTAAATTCCGAATTTCCCGATCTTTCGTTTTTTTCCTACCTCCACAACCTTTGCTACGTAAAGTATGCTTTGCATTCGCTTTTGACCATATAAGTTTTCGGATTTACGGAGCAAAAACTGGGTTTTCTGCATCCATTCACCAGAGATAGAGGCCTCTTAGCAAAGGCTTTTCTGTCTGCCACCTGCCACGAGCGTTTCGGAATGGGCCGGTTTTTGGCTAAAGACTCCCCAGGGGCGGTATCAATGTGTTGTGGTGGCTGAGAACAGCCATATGGAGGTTTGTGGCAGTGACGGGGCGTTTGAGACTTCATCGTAGCAGCATTATGCTGGTCGCCTGGTCTACTTACCAGGCAAGACCTCAAACGTTTATAACAAGAACCGTTCACGCACCATATATCGTAGCGGATTCTAGCTCCAGGGCAACCCAGCGTGCTTGGAAAAGTTTTCGGTCAAAGGGCATTTAGTTGCCAGATTATCAGATGATGATTTAATGAAAAAATTGCACGGGCAAAGAACAAGGCAAGCTTTTCATAATTTGCGCACCATTCCCTACTGGGGGGCACTGAATAGCTTGTCGCCTTTAGGTTCTTACTTCAAATTCTAGCGATCTGAGAGGGGATTATAGGCTGAAATAACCCGATGGTCGTCCGAGTTTCGACAAAAACCCTTTTCTGAGTCATCAGCAATTTGCTCTGTGTCGTACACTAGGGCAACATTGGCGCCGAAAACTGTGCCACATAAGCACAAATATGCATTCCACTTTGGCGGCGATTCCCAGCACATGACTGAAAACTCGACCTGAATTCCCTGTCCACCACAATTAAATTGATCAATGTTAATAACACTCGAGATACTAATTAACCCTGCCAACCTTTCCTATATGAATTTTCTATGTATCTGTATAGGTTAGAGGATAGATTGAGGAAAACGTCTTAATCGACTTCATTATTCAAGTGTGACTTTCGAATATTCCGAAAACCTAGATAAGGATTATTTGCCAAACGCCTACACTAGGTGGGCTAATTCATGAAATGTCAACCGAAATTCCGAAATGCGTTCTCGTTTCGAACAGATTAATTAAGTAAGGTTGATAAACTAATAATCATGCAGCAGAATTCTATGATACTCCAGCTACCTCAGGATGCCGGTTTTCGAACGAACTCCTTTTCTGCTGCATCCAGAAACTATATTTTGTCAAAAACGCCTACTTGAGTCGCATGAATTTTTCCCATTAATTTTTGATGCCCTTATAACATAAATTATAATTCACGGAAAGCATGCATAAAAGTATTTATGTTCTTGCCCATTCGATAGAAAATTATGTCTTCTTCCCATTTTATACTCGAAGGAAGGGCATAATTCGGTTTTCAAAAACTTTTCAAATTTCCAAGTAATTTTGAACCCGACCTGCCGTTATTCTTGCACTCAGGGTTTCCAAACTACGAGCCCTATATTTCCCGCGTACGGAAAACCATAAATTTCTCTACGGTATTATGAGGAGACGATAGTGGGTTCATAAAATTTGGCAGTGGATTTGAGCCATGTTGTCAATGTTACAAGTCCCATTGGTAAATGCAGAGACGCGACGTTTATGAAGAGCCATTTCACAACATTAAAAAGTCTCACTATTAGAAATTAGTTGGAAGCAAATCATGCTCTTTCCTCGACTATAGGATTGGAAAAAAACGTACTTTTCTACCGAATGAGCAATAGAGCAGGGTTTCCGTGAAATGTAGTTGAACTTTTAAGGGCATCGAAAAACAATGCGTAAAATTCGTGCGACTTAAGTAGTCATTTTTTGCGGGGCGTGTTATTTTTATGCGGCCGGAAAGAAATTCTTTCGAAAGCCAACATCCTGAGGTAACTGGATTATTATAGAATTCTGCTGCATGGTGATTAGTTTTACAACCGTACTTAATTAATTTTTTTTCGAAACGAAAACGCATTTCGGAATTTCGGTTGACATTTCATGAGTTTACCCACCTACTGTATATGTGATAAATAATAAAACCTAAATATATAAATACGTAAGTTTGACGAGAATGCGCCGTTTTTAAACGTATGTTTAATAAGTAGTCCTCGGAAATAATAAAAATCAACAACTGCAATCTAAAGGTTATCACTAAACAAGTAGGTCGGTTTGTGTTTCGTGAGAGCAAATGCTGCATTAAATACCCTTAAGATCACCAAACTTTGACCGACAAGGATAAAAGATACTGAAATAACAAATGTTAAGAGCTCGTTCGCGCCTTTTCAAGCGGTCGTATTCCCAACCAACACATCTAATTTGTAATAAAAGTGATGCCCATATACACAAAGCATGCATCCTGGCAGTTTAGCAATCCCGCAAAACCCATCTTTAGTCCAACCTTGCTCATCAGTCATTCTCAGTAGTGAAAAATGGGGCACATATTTACGCCGAAAGTGATACCTCAAGAAAAGCTAGCCCCATCCTCATTAATAGACAACCACCGGCCAAGTACCAAAGCGACTAGGTAAATAAGAGCAAATATTGACCCTCATAGATAAAGGGGTAGGGGTCGGTTACGCTGTCCTGGTCCCAAGTGTGAGCTCAATGTAGGCATTTCAGGTAAAATAAGCCGGAAGAAGGGTGGTAAAATCATTAGTGAGAAAGCAGCTAAAGCCAAAACGGAAAAGGACAACTTGATGTTTCTGTTGAGAAGTATGGCTGATTTAAGGGTTTGGGTTAGTTTCAGGCTGAGAATTAAGTTTAGGATTAGAGTTTGTGTTAAGTTTAAGGGTTCCGGTTAGAGTTGAGATTTGGATTGCAGTTCTGGTTTATGTTTAGTGTTAAGGATGATGTTAGGGTTAGTGTTGGGATAAGGGTAGGGCTGTGGTTTAAGTTAGGGTTATGGTTGGGGTTTAGGTAACGGTTAACGTTAGGGTTAGGATTTTTGTCAAGGTCGAGGTTAGGCTTGGTGTTAGGGCTAGGTTTAATGTTAAGTTTAGGCTTCGCGTTAAGCTTATAATTACGTCACGGGTTAGGTTGACTTTTGAGGTTGCGGTTAGGTTTACCGTTATGTTCGGTGTACGGCTGCAACGCGTGTCCTGCAAGCCAGGTCTCTTGCGGGGATTCCAGATTTCCTTCCGCCTCGCGGCAGATTTGTCAGACAGCAGGTTGCCTTTTCCGTTCCAGCCTCGGCTACTTTCCCCATTTACGATTTCAGCTTCTCCCTCGGCTTACTTTCCTCTGAGCTTTGGGATAGGGTTCGTGGTAGGTTAAGGGTTAGTTTTCCTGTTAACTTTAGGGCTAGTACTAAGCTTATAACTAGAGTTAGGAATTAGGTTTACTTTTGTGTTATGATTAGGTTTACCGTTAGGTTTGGGGTATCGCTGCGCCGCGTGTCCTGCCAGCCAGGTCTTTTGCGGGATTCTAGGCTTCCTTCAGCCTCGCGGCAGATTTGTCAGACATCAGGTTGCCTTTTACATTTCAGCCTCGGCTACATTCCCCACTAACGACTTAATTTCTTTTCACTGCCCACACTGAATTTACACCTGGGACCAGGACAGCATAATCGAATCTTGCCGATAATGGAAACTGAGACAGCATTTTTTCAGTCTTGCGGTGTTAGCAGCAGCTCCACCGATTTCATTTAATCCAGAGAGCGGTGTGATTATTGTACGAGGTTGGGGAGAAAACTTTCGTCACCGAGGTGTCCTCCAGCCCACTGTGGGTGATTTCGGCTAAAGCACTTCGTTGATTGTTACTTACTGACGTACCCCGTGGCAACACCAAGTATATTCGCTTTTTCACCTGCTAACTAATCTATTCATACAGTAGTTGGGATAACTCATGAAATGTCAACCGAAATTCCGAAATGCGTTCTCGTTTCAAAAAGATTAATGTAGTAGGGTTGTAAAACGAATCACCATGCAGCAGAATTCTATAATAATCCAGCTACCTCAGCATGTGGGCTTTCGAAAGAACTTCTCTTCTGCTGCATCCAGAAACTTTATTCTGTCAAAAACGCCTACTTGAGTCGCATGAATTTTTCCCATTGATTTTGGATGCCCTTATAACATAAATTATAGTTCATGGAAAACATGCATAAAAGTATTTATGTTCTTGCCCATTCGGTAGAAAATTACGTCTTCCTCCAATTTTATACTCGAAGGAAGGGTATAGTCAAGTTTTCAAAAACGTTTCCAAATCCCGAATAATTTTGAGTCCGACCTGCCGTTATTTTTGCATTCAGGGTTTCCAAACTACTAGCTGTATATTTTCCGCGAACGAAAACCATGCATTTTTCTACAGTATTATGAGGAGACGATACTGGGTTCATAAAATTTAGCAGTGGATTTGAGCCATATTGTCAACTTTACAATTCCCATCGGTAAATGCAGAGACACAAGATTTATGAAGGGCCATTTCACGGCATTAAAAAGTCTCACTAATAGAAACTTTTTGAAAACAAATCATACCCTTTCCTCGACTACAAAATTTGAAAAAGACGTACTTTTCTCCCGAATGAGCAAAAGAACGAATATTTATGCAGGGTTTCCATGAAATATAGTTGAATTTCTAAGGACGTTAAAAACTAGTGAGAAAAATGTATGCTACATAAAAATTCATTTTCTACGGAGAAGAAGTTCGGCTAAAAGCCCGCGTGCTGAAGTAACTGGATTATTATGGAATTATGCTGCATAATGCTTAGTTTTACAACCCCACGTACATTATCTTTTCGAAACGAAAACGCATTTCGGAATTTCGGTTGACATTTAATGATTTAGCCGATCTACTGTATATTTCAGGTTTGGATATCAATTTTTTGGTCGCTCTGAATGTCATAAATGTTCCTCTCTAAGCAGATCTCGAAAACGTATAAACATACTTTTTATAACAGGATTATAAAATGCAACGGACGTCCGCGGCGAGACGTCGGACTGGTAAATTTAGTGTATTAGTCCTTCTGATTGTAATATTAGAGGAGGCAGCTGTCCAAGCTTATTTAGACCATCTGATTTATCTCATTGGGAAACTGTGCCTTAACTCTAAGAATACCTCTGCATGGATATCTGCTGCCGTTTTCCGAGGAAATCGAAACAGCCACCGAACCATAAAAGTCCCTTGCACTGAGTCCACCGAGCAAGAATAGTAATTCAGTGCAAATAGGAGACATACTAAAATCTTGA